>CAJGYO010000014.1:22444285-22860900 GCA_904845875.1 Miscanthus lutarioriparius | reverse complement strand
ATTGAAATTGATATTATTTTAATAATCATAATTTAGATACATATTAATTAAGCTAATATGGTTGCATATGGATTATATTTGTATATTATTGTTGGCTATCGAGATACTATACGTATTGCATTTCTACCGTAAGGCGAGTTGAAGAGCGTGTTATAAGTTGCAAAATATAAATATAGAATGATAATCTATAGAATTAATTTACATCTCCCACCCTATGAATTTGAAATAGGCTTATATGCTAACTTTGAAAAGTGGTCGAATGTCAAATCCCAAGCCATGTAGTCTAATTTATTAAGTAGATTTTAATTCCTCCAAATGAAATGATCCAAACGGCCGAGAATTTACAAGAGGCCATTGGATGTTCCGTGGTGCCAAGGGCAAAAGTATCAAGATCAAGAAAACATTGGCAAAGTGCGTGGAATAGAATATTTGACTCATCATCGTGTTATATACCACAAGAAGAAAGAAGCCTAGACGATTGATAGAGAAAACAAGAGAATGTACTCATGTTTATAGTAAAAAGAAATGCAGAAGGACAAATTATCCATATTGGAGCCGAAAGGAGAGTATTTTTCTCTTCCGGATGAGTGGCTAGTTCTGTGTTTTATATTTCCCATTCTATTATTTATGAATTCTCCAGACTTGTTCTGATTGGCAGGCCTATCTCCTCGTGTTGCTTGAAAAAAAGAGAGGACCATGAGTGCATATACTAAGATGCATGTTTTTGAGGCTCCTTTGGATTCAACCATTCCCCTCCCCTCCAATTCACTAGGGGAATGGTTGAATCCAAAGGAGCCCTTAAGGTACTAGCAACGTGTCCATGTGTGAGTTGCAACATACAACTTGTTGCTCAACGATTTATGGTTCGAGATTTATTCAACAATCAGCGTCATCTCTTCAATCGTCTTGGAATCGGACTTTGTATTGTCATTTGGACATGTGTTGTTCTAACTCGTATGAGTATGAGTCGTGAGTCTACATCACATATGAGATAGGAAAGTGCTGCGAGTGTATTGCGAGAAAGTAAAAAAAGGCGGTTAAAAAGAATCATCTTTTCTTCAATACTAGGTATAGATACAAATCGGTTTAGTTAATTAGGTTCCTAGCTTGTGGTGAACCTAAAACATGGGAGGTGGTGGTGGATGAATGAGATATGGTGGCGCTAGATGGTGTGGATGGGAGGTGTGGCGTTGGATGAGAAGTTGATGGCGGAGAGGGCTAGACCGATTCGCCGGATGGGGTGCCACAGCAGAAGGATTGGAGCGTGAGTGAGTTGAGTTGGTGGCAGGAGAAGGTTTTGGCCTATGGCCGCGCGCTTGGAAACCAATAAAATGTTCGATGGCACAACACACATGTATTAGGGTTCTGCATTTTCATAGGATCTTGATGTATTTTATATGGAAATATTACATTGAGGCGCCAATGTGGCAAGGAACGGGTTCATGGCCTCGAGAAAAACATAAAATCCCTAGACAATGTAAAGTTTTTCTATTGTTACGAAATGGAGGGACACAAATATTTCCCTAGGACAATTCTCCAACAATAGGGAAAGGAGATAATCTTAGGGGAACAAGCATATTCTAGTAGCATTAGTCACCCAGTCACATATTTAGGCAAGGTTGCTGGACTATGAATTTATCAAGATATGAAATTTATGAACTCGCTAAGGATAGTGGCCAAGGGCAAGCAGTAGCATGGGTCGAGCCGAGGGCGATAGTGTGGGCGAGCAGTGGCGACAGTGCAAGCCTAGCGCCGGTCATGAACCGGTCTAGCTGAGGGCGATGCACAAGCTGAGGGCGGTGGCATAGGCGAGCGGCGGCAGTGGTGTGGGCTAGTGCGAGTCGAGGCCAAGGGCGACGGTGCGGGTGAATGGTGACACGGGGCGAGTGCGGCGGCATGGGTGTCTGAGGCCGAGGGCGATGGCGCAGACGAGCAATGCCAATGAACATGGCATTGTGCGTGTTGAGAACAAACCGCAAGGACGGTGAAAGAAAAATAGTGGATGAAACATGGGGCCCACTTGCTAGACACATAATCCCACATCCAAAAGCAAACAAGAAACATGAATGGACTCGACCCACCCAATCAAATCTGAAATAGGTTCATTCCATCCAAAAAAAATCAGCGATATATAAATCCAATCCATCCACAAAAAAACAGAACCAAACACATGCTAACCTTCCTCGCAAATTCCAATCCAACAGGATTTTCCGGTCCCATCCTGATACGAAATCCATGACTCATATATAGCCATATAGCGGATATATAGCGTCGTTGTGGCCATGATCTGGTGTCTCCGAAAATGGTGGCAAAATGGAAGAACAGTAGTATCACAGCTGCTGCCTGCTGGCCGCTGCTGCTAGTGCGGCCCTGTTCGGCTGGTTGGAAAAAATAGATGATGCTAATACTGATGCTGATTTGTTGTGAGAGAAAACACTGTTATTTCGCTGAAACGGTAGAGCTGATAAGTTCGAGCGTGCATGTCTTTCATGCTTTTTCTATCCGGTGGACAATTGTCCTGTTGCCCGCTTGGACAACAATTCTTCAAGATTCGCGGCTTTGAGATAAATCAAATCTTTGCCGATCGATCAGATCCACCTTTTCTGCTGCTCGTCGCATTATCGATCAGCTGAAAGCGCAAGCAGGAGATTATATATCTGATGATTCGCTCCGCTGCCGGTACTCGTCGCACTTTTGTTTGTCCCTTTTCAGTCACAAAAAAAATTGGTTGTATAAACCTATCGTGAACGTAAAGGGAATATCTCCGCGACTGGAATGAGAAGGGAATCCATGGTTTGGTGTTTTGTTTGGTTCACCTGTGGTAAAAACACTGACGAGAGTGCCAACTGTTGCTGCTCAAATCGGGCGTAATCGATCCACCGAAGCACAGAATTGATTACCCTGCTATCGGATCTCGGTCGGTGATGGTGAAGCAAATAGAAACCGTTGTTAAATGCTCGAACCAAACAGCTCCTACGGAGAAAGTGCAAATGTCAGTCACGGAGGAAGGAGAGGCACCTCATTATCTTTTGAGAGGAATATAAGAAAAGGCACTTTTTTTTTGAAATCATAAGAAAAGGCACTTTCTTTTTCTAGAGAACAAACAAAACTAGAGAAGGTATTATTGCACTGGAAGTGCCCCCAATTAAAATATTGGGCCGGGGGTCGGTTCGGGCCTAGTGGGCCGGGAACCTGCAGACAAGAAGAAACAGAGGCCGAGCTCATCAATCTCTTGATGACGAGAGGCTGTGACCCCTACACGGCCAGGCCCACAGGCTCACTTCTCTCGTTTAAAAGGAGCTTCGAGATCAGCCCAATGTGAGCGGCAGCTCTGTTGTGCGCGCGAATGGAAACGGCGCCGCCGGGTCGGCGACTTCGGTCCAGGAAGCCTAATGCGAACGGTAATGCTTCGCGGCGTCTGTCCGTTCCGACAGCTTCTTCTCCATTAAAAAAGAAACTGGACGTCCATTCGTCCATCGTGACCTTATCTACCGCGTCCGATTTCACCGTGTTCATCTTCCGTGCCCGACTCCACCGTGCTCGTCTCCCTCGCCTCAGCCCGCACTTCGGCCACCGTCCTTCATCCTCAGTAGCTCCGGTGCCGGTCCGGATGACGCGACTGGCCGGATCGGGAGGTCCGCCGCCGCCAACGGCTCTCCTTCGCCCCGGCCGGCGCGACCTCCCATCTCCCCCACAGTCGTCGTCGTCCTCCTGCCCGCGCGCTCGTCTTCCTTCCCTCCACCTACGCTTCGTGGCCATCGTCCTCCATCCTCGGCAGCTCCGGTGCCCGGTCCGCCATTGGCTTGGCCGACGCGACCTCCCATCGGCCGTTGTCTACCATTCTCGGCCGTCGGCCGGCCAAAACTGGTCGTTCCCTGCTCTGCGCTGCGTCATATGCAAGAAAGATGAAAAATACATGTTGCAAGCCTATGTTTCAAGTGTTTCAGATGTTTCATAGGTATGTTGAAAGTGTTTCATGTGGATGTTGCAAAAGTAGATCGGGAATGTAGCATATGTTGCAAGGGTTGTGTGTACACGTATGTTGCAAGCTTCTATTATCAATGTTTCATCTATTTTCCAGACGTATGCTACAAGTGTGTTTATTTGGATGTTGCATATGTTTCACACATATGTTGCAAGCGTTTTATCTGGATGTTGCGTATGTTTTTGCAATAGTTTCAAGTGTTTTTTCAGGTGCTTTTTGCAAGTGTTTCACATGCATGTTTGAAGTGTTTCATCTGCCTCCAGACGTATGTTGCATGTGTTGCATCTGAATGTTTAAGAAGTAGATCGGGTGTTGCATCTCCCTCTTCGCCTTCTGCTGCCTCGCCTTGGTGCCTCCTCCTCCCAGCGCCGGTTAAGCATCCGTCGCCCCCTCCCCCTCTTCTCGATGCTGGTGACGTTCGGGGCGATGCGGGTCCCACGTGGACACGTGAAATAGCATGGGAACAGTCCTGCAAACGTGGGCGTCTGTCCGTGCGAACATCCCGGCGCTAGCAAGCCCATAATGCGAGGCCAGGTGGAAATCGCCCAAGCAGGCTAGGTTCAGGAAGTCTAAGAGCAAGTATAATAGCAAACTGTAAGCTGGCTAAATGCTGAGGTTGAGGAGAGAGAGCATAAGCAGGCTGTAAACTTATAGCCAGTTTCTGCACAAGAATCAAATTTTTTTTGAGAGAGACAAGTGGACCATGTATTAATAATGATGGGCTAACTACTATATGAGTGGGCTGAGAGAATGCTACAAAGAAACCTTACCGTCAGTAGCCGGTTGTATTGTTAGCCTTGCTCTAATACGAGGAACTTCATTCGGTCCGGACTCCGGAGTGGATTAACTGAGTCCCGCCTGCGTGCGGTACTAATGGTGTGTTTGGTTTGAGAAATGAGGTGGTCCATCGTCTTCTCACACCTCATTTTTTGTATTTGGTTTGTGGAATGAAATGAGTTGATCCATCACTATCTCATTTCTCACAAGCTAATAATTAGTATATGCATGAGGAATGAGTTGATTCTACCAAATTTTATAGGATAAACTCATGATACATCACATCACGAAGCATGCGGCAACTCCACAAACCAAATACACCATATGTGGCCGCTGGCCGCGTAACGAAACATCACGTTTTGTAAGTTGTAACCGAACAGGCTACTCCAACTTGTCATCTATTCTTCGTCTATCTCTAGCTCTTCTGTGCTCCTTCCTTTTTTTCCCCTCTTCCACGCCAAGAGGGTTGTTAACACCCAAGGCCAGATTTTTTTTGTTCATTTATTATCCTTTTGGTTTTACATTTTACAGGTGGCACACAGGCATGTCGTAGGCTCATACCTACACAAGGCTGGAATCCTTCCGATGGAACTGATGGCTGGTTTCCAATCAGATGGTGCCCGTGGGGACCGTGAGCCGCGCCGGCGGACCAAGATCACCCACCAGGTCGTTTTCAATGGGAACGTGGTAGATGCGCCGATCGGCCTGACAAGCATCGACGACACGACGTCTCCGATTCCGAGGACCTCCTGGGGGCTCTTGCCCGTGCGCACCAGCGCGTACGCCACTCCACTCCGCCTCGTCCGCACCGCGGCCACGTGACAGAGCCGGCGGCGTGGCGATCAGCGATTCACCGACAGCCGCGGTAGCCTCCGATCCTTGACGTTGTAGGAATATGGTGATCCTACGTTAAGTTACTGCCTACCGTTCATTTTATCCGGCGCACACGTATATTAAAATTTAAACTTTAAAAGCTTTGATCAATAATTAAGCTAATAATCCAAAAAATTTCCCTATTTTTTTTTAAACATAGGCCATCGATTTGGCATTGGAAAAAGGACCGCGTGCCCTTCTAGTAAATAGTTCAAACTATTTTATCGATATGAGTGTTCTATATCAGATAAATTCTACACTTAGCTATTTTCCGTTTAAAGCATTTCGAGACTAATACTAATGTAGTTGTAGAAAGAGTACCCCTTTTTATCCGGACTTCAAGCAGTTTAGCTTTAACCGTGTTAATGGTCTCATATTATTGGTCTATAGAGAATCAAAGTAAATTTACCAATGAATCGCGAAATGCTATGGTTCTTCCATATGATTTCTGAAGTTATTCAGAAGTAATTCATCGAGATCGTGCACCTTTTCTTATTTATAAAAAATACTAAAAATATTCACTATTATAGTACAAACTTTATATATATAATTAGATTTGTAAGGAATTATACTATCCAGTGATTATAAGTTTATAAGCATAAATAATATAATATAAAGCAAATGAATGGTCAAAGTATAATCTAGCAGATCGTGTCATTCTAACTTGCGCAAGATAAAATAGATCGGAGTGAGTATTTGTGAACCGAAAAGAACCAAGGATCATGGAATGATTTTGAAACTAGACGTTGAAACAGCTTACAATGGGGCGATGAGGTGGGATATCTTAGAGGAAGAAGTGATTGGAAGAGGTTTTCCACAAAAAGTGGATCAATTAGGTTATGCGGACTGTCAAAGGAGGACATGTATGCATCAACTTTTCACGTAACCATGTGGCAGAGTCATCTTTGTGTTGCTTCTGGATCCATGCCTTAGACCTACGCATATCAAAAATTCAAATTTTCCTGTCGTGCAGTCAGCCGGGTGGTCTTGGACAGAGCCGGCGGCATGGCGATCAGCGATTCACCGACAGCCGCGGTAGCCTCCGATCCTTGACGTTGTAGGAATATGGTGATCCTACGTTAAGTTACTGCCTACTGTCCATTTTATCTGGCGCGTACGCATATCAAAATTCAAATTTTAAAAACTTTAACCAATAATTAAGCTAATAATCCAAAAATTTTCTCTATTTTTTTAAACATAGGTTGTCGATTTGGCATTGGAAAAAGGACTGCGTGCCCTTTTAGTAAATAGTTCAAACTATTTTATCGATATGAGTGTTCTATGTCAGATAAATTCTATACTAGCTATTTCCCGTTTAAAGCATTTCGAGACTAATACTAATGTAGTTGTAGAAAGAGTACCCCTTTTTGTCCGGACTTCAAGCAGTTTAGCTTTAACCGTGTTAATGGTCTCACATTATTGGTCTATAGAGAATCAAAGTAAATTTACCAATGAATCGCGAAATGCTATGGTTCTTTCATATGATTTCTGAAGTTGTTCAGAAGTAATTCGTCAAGATCGTGCACCTTTTCTTATTTATAAAAAATACTAAAAATATTCACTATTATAGTACAAACTTTATATATGATTAGATTTGTAAGGAATTATACTATCCAATGATTATAAGTTTATAAGCATAAATAATATAATATAAAGCAAATGAATGATCAAAGTGTAATCTAGCAGATCGTATCATTATAACTTGCGCCAGATAAAATAGATCGGAGTGAGTATCTATGAACCGAAAAGAACCAAGGATCATGGAATGATTTTGAATGACACGGCGAGGCAGTGACGCGACATGGAGAATGACACGGCGAGGCAAAGCTCGGTAGTCACATCCCTTGCTAGAGCACTGTAGCCACATCCCTCCGCGTAGGGCTTTTTTGCTTGCAAGACTCAGTAGTCACATCCCTTGCCAGAGCACTGTAGCCACAGTGGGTAGCTCTGTGCTACACTCTTGCAATCCTATGCTGATGATGTATCTATAATTTGTTTCTCTTTCATATGTTCCATGTCGATAGCTCTACTGATTGAAACTGTTTTTTGGTCCTAATCTAGTTAATTTCTATGTAACAAATTATCACATCGCATTGTGACTACAGTAGCCATCACATCGAATGTTTACGGTCCGTGTATGGAGCATTAAATGTAGACGAAAAAAAACTAATTGCACAGTTTGGTGGGAAATTGCGAGACGAACGTTTTGAGCCTAATTAGTCCATGTTTGAACACTAATTGCCAAATAAAAACGAAAGTGCTACAGTAGCCCAAAATTCCAACTTCGTGAAACTAAACACGGCGAAAGCCCCGCGCGGAGGGATGTGGCTACAGTGCTCTGGCAAGGGATGTGACTACTGAGCTTTGCCTCGCCTCGCCATTCTTCATGGTGCGTGACAGTCGCGCCAAGGTCGATGGCACGACAGACCCTGTCACGTTACCGGTCAGCACCTTGGTCGTCGTCACGTCAGCCCTCTCGCCGCGCCACCATGGCGCGTGACAATAGGCGCGGCCAAAAGTATTAGATTTAAAAATAAAAAACAGACAGTGTTAGATTTAGAATTAGTTTAAAAAAATATTAAAATTAAAAAAATTCCCGAATAGAATAGTGTGTGTGTATGGGTCTGTTTGGCATATTTTATAATAGCTTCAGGAGCTGCTGTGAGCTGTTTTTTTTTGTCAAACACCTTTTTCTTTTCTCCTCTCACAATGAAATGAGTTGGGATGAAGCTAAAAAAAAATAGCTTATCCTAGCTCTCTTCCTCATTTCTCTCTCCATGTATGAAGCTGTTTTGCCAAACACTTTTTTCAAAACAGCTTAGCTTCACCTAAAAACCCGCACATGAAGCTGTTTACTTAAAAAAACAGCTTTACTAGTGAAGCTGAGCTGTGCCAAACGAGCCCTATATATAGTTAAGGGAAAAAAAACCGGTTTCAGCCTTCTTCTAAGCGGAAGAAGCATCAGTCGGAACCTTATTTGTAAATATATCTATGAAACAGAGTACTATACCTTTAAATAAACACCGACTGTTCTTTTGAAAACGTAGCATATAGACCAATTATTTTTATTCTAATTCGAGTATGCGGATGTGTAATATCCAATATAGAGCCACAATATGACGAAGGTACCTTTGGGGACAGAAATCGATATATATCTCTTTCTTGTTTCTAAAGTTCTGTATGTTTCACCACACGCGCATCTTGTTCTTGAGCACCAACTATTTGCGATGGCAGGGAATAATGCTTGAGCCCCACGTAGAACAGCTCCTTGAACCTAGACAGTGCCTGTGGCTCCATAGTAACGACGACGTTGAGTCGGCCATCGCCGTCTGGGCTAGGCACAAGGTAAAGGAGGTTGCTCTTGCTGTGGATGGCCCGGCCGGCAAACGACGGCCGGCCCCAGCCGAAGTCCACGTCGGTGACGGACAGCCCAATCCAGCTCACGACGAGCAAGTCATTGTCGGTGATGACCCACGGTCCCTCGTACACTCCCCCCGGAGCGTCGTCGTTCATGGCGAGCTCCAAGTAGTCCGCCAGCGACCGTATGTACTCGTCGCTCAGTCGAGCAGCGGAGGCGGTGACCTTGTCGGCGACGGCGTCGAGTGGGCTCGAGACGATGTCCTTCACCTTAGTGACCGTCGTTGACGTAAGGGCGATGGCGTTGCCGAAGAAGACCCTTGGGAGAGGACACAAGCGCGAGCGCAGGCAACCCACCCCGTATATCTGAGAGTCCTCCGCCGTTCCACTAAGGCCTTTTGCCTTGCATGAGCACTGCCACACATGCGCCACCACTGCGCTGTAAGTGGAGACCTTCTTGCCGGTGCCGGCGCTGGCGGCGCCGGCAGCGCCTTTGAGCGCCTCGACTTGGTTCTTGGAAATGGGGAAGACAGCAGTGTCGAAAGGCACGTTCTCGTCGTACGTCTTCGACGGCGCTCCGGCGCTGCCATGGCGCGGGTATTCGGGGTGCTGGAAGCGCACTGCCGGCGGCGAACGTCCGCGGAGCAGCGTGCGGTCGAGGCATGGCTGCAACGACGTGGCCGCCTCGCTGTCACCCCTCGCAATGGCAGCCCACATCTGCATGAAGTCGCCACCTGCGCGGCCGTCACACACCGTGTGGTGGATTGCCGTGCCGAGGCACACCCCACCACACTCGAAGAACGTCACCTGCGATGATGCGTGGTGGACAACTGGGACGACGTCAGCGGGCGTTGCGAGCTACGCTACGCCGTCGCCGGAAGGGAATATATATATATATATATATATATATATATATATATATATATATATATATATATATATATATATATATATATATATATATATATATATATATATATTGCGCCGTTGCATGCATGCTGCGGCGAGAGGCGTCACCTGGAACATGGCCAAGACGCCGGCGTGGTCGCCGGCTTCGGCCATCGGGACAAGCATCTGCCGCAGCTCCTCCGACGGGACGGGGTTTCCCAACTTGTCGAGGGTGGCGTCCGTGCGGGCGGTGACGAAGAGTACCCCGTCGCCGGTGCAGTGGATGTCGGGGCGGCCAGTGCTGTCCGATCCGAGGCGGCCAGCGAGGGGATAGAAGGGAACAAGCGCCTTGGACAGAGCTGCCTTCAGGATGTCCGGCGAGAAGGCGGCCGAGCCAGAACAGGCGCGGTACAAGTAAACCAGGGGAGTGTGGGTCCTGCTCTGGACGAGGTCGAAGATGGAGAGCCAAAGCCGGTGCTTGGGCGTCGCCTCGCCGGGCGTCACCATGCAGGACTCGAGTATCTCCACTGCCATCGGACGAAGCTGCGACCGATCGATTGGTGGATGCAGGTTGCAGGGGCTGATCTATCTGTCCCCCCAAATCCCAATTTTTATCACAGGTGCACCAAGGCTTTTTCTCCTGGTAGGGAAAAACCCCTTTAGTCCCGGTTTTTTAACCGGGAGCACCAATCCAGGACTAAAGGTACCCTCCTTTAGTCCTGGCTTGACGCCCGGAACTAAAGGAGGACCTTTATTCCCGGTTGAAAACACCAACCAGGAGTAAAGGGGGCCTCCAGGCCTGGCCAGGGACTGCCACGGGGCAGGACCTTTAGTCCCGGTTGGAAACACCAACCGGGAGTAAAGGGGGCCTCCAGGCCTGGCCAGGGACCGCCACGGGGCTGGACATTGAGTCCCGGTTGGTGTTATCAACCGAGACTAAATGTCCCTCTCTTTTTTTCCCTTTTTCTGGTTTCTATTTTTGGTTTCTTTTTTCATTTAATGATTAGTTTTGATATTAAAATACGTTTTTGAATACGCTGCTAATAGTAATATATATGTGTACTTCGCACGCGTAAGTTTTCGTTCGAACTTTGTACATAAATAACAAACGAATATACGCGTACATGCATATATATATATGATGATCATATATACACACACGTTATTTTATGTACATATAATATGTGCATACATATACATATATATATATATATATATATATATATATATATATATATATTACAAATGTTTGATATATAAATTGTTTATGTCCTTAGCAATTCACTCCTCCAGATTTGGCATCCACGCTTGCTTCGGTCATTGTAGAACTCATTGCTGGGGTTGATGACCGGTCATTTAGAAATCTCGCTATAGTCTCTCGAATTGCTTTAAGTTGGTCAAGTCGTATGACTCTTTCCCTCAACCATTCAGTCTTCAATAAAAGTTAAAGAAAAAAAGTATTAATATATATATATATATATATGTATGTGTATTGCTCATGTAATTACTTATACAAATGAGAGCAATAAAGAAATTGTAAATATACGATGGAAATAATATAAAGAAAAAAGTATTTATATCGTACTTTGAGTTGCTCTTGAGGAGTTCTCTTTGAGTACGCCATGATGAACTTCAGAAACATAGTATCCGCAGTAGTTGTTACCCTGCTCCGCCTTTAGAACCCACTTTTACGACAAAAAAAAATCAATTAGGGTGAATTGAAATCATCACATGATGTTAATTGAATATAAATGTGTAGTTATAGTACTTACTTTGTGTGCGATTACACCTAGTGGCGATTTGCAATGTTTCATTTTTTGTTCTTCAATGAACCTTTTCCAAACTCTGCTCCCAATAAAATAAAAAAATAATTTAACCTTTAATAATTGTTGAGAGATCGGCGCCATTATATATATATGTTGTTATAGAGAAACTAAATTAATTACCCTTATATAATATCTATCATGTCTTGATACTCTGTTTGCGGTTTTCTCAACGAGTCTAAGATTTTCAATCTACTATTGGCCATATCGATGACCATCAATATCCAGTGATTGCTGCATAGACATATATATATATATATATATATATATATATATATATATATATATATATATATATATATGTGTGTGTGTGTGTGTGTGTGAGAGAGAGAGAGAGAGAAAGAGAGAGAGAGGTAACTAGCTAGTAAGGAATTATTGATGTCCCATATATATGATCGACATTAATTACTTATAATAACACTCACTTGAAGTTGTAGGGGAAGAGTATCTCCTTCTTGTCGCGTTGGTTCACTAAGAAATTCATGAGATTTCTCTCAGGTTGAGGCTTATAATCCTTCGGGGGTTAGGGTGTTTGTATACGACATACGGATCAACGAACCCAACATCATTATCCTTTCTCTTTCTAAGTTCTGTCATCTCATATCTACATACATGAAAATTGTGAATATATATATTGTGAATATATAATAAAGAAATTGTGAATATAATAGAAAATAATCACACTTACAGACAATAGCAGCTAATGAGACTTTTGTCGAGAGAGTCCAGTTGGCATAGTTGGTGTAATTCTGGAAGCTCGACATAGATAATGTCATTGTCACGGAAGTAATGGTGGTTTCTAATTCTGACAGAAAGATAGATTTGTCCCACATCAGACGCCGACATGTACCACCCATTTAGCAGTTATATTTGCGTACCCAGTTCACCTAATTTCTCTGGGTTGTATAGACTCTGGCCTGGTACAAATTTCTTGTAAGGATCCACTTCCGGAGCAGATGGTCCTTCAGCAAGCACTTCGGCAAGGTTCAAACCATTGTCCTCATAAAACCGAAGAAACGACTCATAGCCGCCTACCTTCTCCACTAAGTTTAAGTTTGAACGATATTCGTTAGGAACGACAAGGGGGGATTGATTGTTGCGATTGTTGTCCGAGTTGTGCAACACCTTTCCCTACTCTCTTCTTTTTTTGCGCCACCTCATATGACTTGGTGAGAGAGCGGTCATAGTCCGATATCGGTTGTTTCGCGACGCTCTTAAGAGAATCCTATTTTTTTGTT
Source organism: Miscanthus lutarioriparius (assembly GCA_904845875.1). Taxonomy (NCBI): domain Eukaryota; kingdom Viridiplantae; phylum Streptophyta; class Magnoliopsida; order Poales; family Poaceae; genus Miscanthus; species Miscanthus lutarioriparius. Next base: position 22,847,959 of record CAJGYO010000014.1, on the reverse strand, counting down.
CCAACTTCTTTCTTAGCTGATATGGAGGTAGGAAGAAGTATGATGGCTCTGGGTTCTCCCTCGCTCGTCGTGCCTCTTTTGCACCTTCAAAGAAATCTGTCACTTCTTTTTGTACTGCATCCTTTAATTCCTGTTCACTTTTCTCATAAGATAGTTTTTGGGGAATAACTGGATGAGTATTTGCTACCTTCTTTGCTTGGCAAGGCGGGCAACTGGCTTGCGTTTATGGGCGGACCTCTTAGGGGCTAGCTTCCTTGGAGGCGGGGGAGGTGTTGGAGACCGCCTTGGAGGCAGTGCAGACTTTGGAGGCGTTGGAGACCTTGGCGGAGGATTTGTGGATTTCCTTGGAGGCGGCGGAGGAGTTGGAGATGGTGGGGATGCAGCGGTGCCTTCGAAGGCGTCATCATTGCCCTGAGCACTATGATGGTCGGGAGAAGCAACAACTGGACTTTGGTTGGCGGAGGCCCTGCTTTGTGAGTACAAAAAATAATGAGATATAAGTAAATGCTTATTATTAGTCATGCCCATAGAGAATTATCAAAAAATTATTTTGTTAACTTTTGTCCGCACCTAATGTCTACTGGCGGTGGAGCAGACGCCCCAAGGATAATGATGTAGCGCTTGCGCCATAGTATATATGCCTTCTCTGCTTCTCCTAGAGTCTTCTCTCCATCACCTCCAGAAATGTCAAGAGCTAGATCCTCATAACCTTAGCTCACTTTATCCACTGCGACCCTAGCATATCCAGGTTGTATTGGTGCCCTATAGATTCTTGGTGTCTTGGTAGGGTCTGGAGGAGTAAAAACACCGACAGCGACCTTGATTGTGTTATTGCCCCTTGGAACATGTAGCTCAATTGATGTCATTGGAGTAGTGACATCATCCACGGGGAAGCGCAGCGCTGCGTCATCTTGCTTTGGCAGCTCAGTGGAAGCGCAGCTGCTTTTCAACTGACCAGGGGGGCTAATATTAACATTCATTCCTGGCTCTGATGCCTACCTCTGGGCACTCATTGCTATCTACACTTGCTTTCTGATTTCTTCCTGCATTCTTGCTTCCATTGCTTTTTCTCGCTCCTTTGCTTCAAGTACCATTTCCTCCAACATTGTCACCCGCGCTGCTTGCTCCTCCTTGCTTCTCTAGCGGCTTCGGTAGGTTTCCCTGTCATTAGGGAAACCATGAACCCATGGAGTGTTGCGTCCTAAGCCTCTGGTTCGGCCAGTGTGTTCAGCAGTCCCGATGGCATACGTCAGCTCATCCTTCTCTCTATTGGGCTTAAACACACCAATCTCTTTAGCTTCTATAGCAAAAGCCAATCGGCGTGTTGCTGTTTCGAGTTTTTGCCCATACACTGTTAGACCGGTCTGTGGGTCGAGTCTTCCCCCATGACCGAGAAACCAATTCTTCGAGCGTGGGGGCCACTTGGCTGATTCTGGTTCGATCCCCTTGGCAATAATGTCCGCTTCCATTTTTTGCCACTTCGGAATGGTAGTATCGTAGCCACCTGATCCCATGTCATGGTGGTATACCTTTTTTCGGGCATTCTCTTGGTTCCTTCTCACACGTGCCTCACCCTCTGCTGATGTCTTGTACTCTATGAAATCATTCCAATAGGGCCTCTGTTTCGAGATCGGGCCCGTAGCAGTATTGAAATTCGACGTTTCGTTCTTCTTGATGTATGTGTTGTATAGGTGTTTCTTCCAAGTTTGGAATTGTGTGGCCATCTTCTTCAAAGCCCACGATCGAACTAGCCCCTTCAATTCATCATCGTTGATATCATCATAATCATCCGCTCGCAACGTGAAATGGGCAAGGATATCATTCCAGAGCAAATTCTTGTCAACATCAGAGACAAAACTAACATCAGGCTCGTTGATCTTTTTCTTCCATTCACGGATACTGATCGGAATTCTGTCCCTTACAAGGTACCCACAGTGTTCCACGAATTTCCTTTTATGTGGACCAAGTGCTTTGCCTATCTCGATGTTGAATTCTGATATTATGTACCGGCCCTCCAGTGGTTTCTTCGGTCCTCGAACATTTTTGCTCTTCGCCGTTGTGGTCGCCGATCTAGAGGGCTACATATAAAAATAATAATAAATAAATATCTTTTGTACACAGAAATATATACAATATTCACATATAATATATATTTAGTATATATACCTCGCCTGTATTTTCTTGCAAAACATTTTCTTGCTCATTTTCAAGAGCTAGGTATTGACTTCCGTCATCAACATCCTGCTCACCAGCATTGGCAATAATATTCATCATTTCTTCCTCCATGTTGTCTCCTGGGGCAGCCATATCTAACAAATTTAACAAAATTTAAGTCACATATATAAACAAGTCATATATATATATAATAAGTCATATACAAATTTATCTAAGTCACATATATATAAACAAGTCATATATGTAAACAAGTCATATATGTACAATAAGTCATAAACAAAATAAATCTAAGTCACATATATAAACAAGTCATATATATAAACAATTCGTATATGTAAACAAGTTATATATGTACAATAAGTCATATACAAAATAAATCTAAGTCACATATATAAACAAGTCATATATATAAACAATTCATATATGTAAACAATCATATATGTCAACAAGTCATATATGTAAACAAGTCATATATGTAAACAAGTCATATAAACAAGTCATATATATAAACAAGTCATATATGTAAACAAGTCATATAAATGACGAATTCGCCCTAGCGAGAACGACGATTCGCCCTAGCGAGAACGACGAATTCGCTAGGGCGAATTCGTCGTTCTCGCTAGGGCGAATCGTCGTTCTCGCTAGGGTATACAACAACGGGGCGGCGTTGCTCCGCATATACAACAACGGGGCGGTGTTGCTCCGCATATACAACAACGGGGCGACATTGCTCCGCATACAACACAACGAGGCGGCGTTGCTCCGCATACAACACAACGAGGCGGCGTTGCTCCGCATACAACACAACGAGGCGGCGTTGCTCCGCATACAACACAACGAAGCGGCGTTGCTCCGCATACAACACAACGAGGCTTTCCTCTGCATATATCACATACAAACACATCGACGTACGTAGGGGTCGGCGGTGATGGGCGTCCGGAGGCGGTGATGACGAGGGCGGTGTCGGTGGCGGCGCAAGCGTCGTGGCCGGCCGGGCCGGGGTGGAGTCATCGAGCGCGCGTCTTGGGCGTCGGCGCCAGGGCGGCGTGTGGTCGCTGGCGCGGCGTTAAAGGGGCGTCGGCGTGGGCGCGGCGGTGGCGTCGGGCCGGGCCATAGTGTGGTGTCGGGGCCGAGCGTCGGGGCACTGGGCCGGGTGGTCGGGGGGCGGTGCGTCGTGGCCGCTTAGCAAGCGTCTTAGCGTCGGCGGCGGGGCGCCGAGGCGGTGGGCGCCAGGCGTCTGGCGCTCGCGGCGCGCGGCGTCGACGGGCGGATCGAATGAGCGGCGGGTCTCATTAGGGTTTGGCTCGGCAGTGGGGAGGAGGAAGAAGAGGGGCCGAGGTGGGCACAGAGGCTATATAAGGGAGATGACCTTTAGTCCCGGGTGCCACCACCAGCCGGGACTAAAGGCCCTTTAGTCCCGGGCGTTGTTAATGCCCGGGACTAAAGGTCGCACCTTTAGTCCCGGCTGGTGGTGGCGCCCAGGACTAAAGGTAACCTTTAGTAACCTTTAGTCCCGGCTGGTGGTGGTGCCCGGTGAAAGGTCCTTGTTTGGTTTTAGTAATTGAGTGACAACCTAGGTGGACTAATTGTGTTTATGTGAGATACATAGGTAATTAGTCCATAGGTACATGTGTGTGAGCAACATATGCCATGAAGGTGAAAATGGCTTAGAGATGTTGCAAAGCTCACACATGTGATGATGAAGGAGCTTAACGCACATGAGACATGACATTGAGTCATGTGATCAAGGTGGAGAAGATCAAGACAAGACTTGGCTTGATGGACCGGTTGCAAGCGTGAAGGGCAAGTCGAAGGCTTTGGAGTGATGGACCGCGTGGCAGTGAAGCTTGAGCAAGACTTGGCGCCGATGGACGATGGCAACGGTGAAGGGCAAGTGAAGTCAAGATCGATGAACCAATATGATCACGTGATGATATGAAGTGGATCATATCATTGTTGATCATGTTGGTGCATGTGTTGCATCGACATTGGAGGAGATGGAATGAAATGCGCAAGGCAAAGGTATAACCTAGGGCATTTCATTTCACCGGTCATAGGTGTGTAGAGAAGTATATGACCGGGTTTAGGATAGATGGCCGTACTATCAAGAGGGGCAAACTTGTTTGCATATCGGTCATCTAGTGCCACTCGAGTGATCTAACTTTGCATCGTCGCTAGGATCGAGTGGCGTGGCAAGTTGAGTGGCTAACATCCTTTGGGAAATAATTGTGAAAAGCTAACACACATACACATGGTGGTGTACACTTGGTGGTGTTGGCATATTTACAAAAGGAGGTGGTGTTTGCAGGGTTGAGATGGGTTTGGGTCCCTCTCTCCCTCCCGCCGGCTTGCGAAGCGGGATTCGGCGCTTTCGGAAAAATGGAATGCCTATTTTCTATTGCGCCGGATGCAAATTCTTGTGGTTGGCACATTGGAGCAAGGGTGAAGAAGTTAGAAGTGAAAACGAGTTGGTCGCGAAGACGCTGGCGTCGGTCAACTGACCGGACGCTGGGTTTGAAAGCACCGGACGCTGGTAGCATGCGTCCGGTCGAGCTGGTCGGTCGGCACAGTACCGAGGGTATTGCACCGGACGCTGGTCTGTGTCCGATCAAGGTGGACCGGACGCGTCCGGTCGAAGAAATACGCCTCGGGGAGCTTACTAGAAACGACCGGACGCTGGGGCTTCAGCGTCCGGTCAGTTGAAGCTGCTGCGTCCGGTCAGGTCAAGTGACCGTTGGAATCAGGACACGTGGCCGTCTGCGAGCGACCGGACGCTGAGGTCCAGCGTCCGGTCAACACGACCGGAGCGTCCGGTCAGCCCGATTTTTGCCCAGTGAAGGGGTAACGGCTAGTTTATCCCTTGGGGCTATAAATAGAAGTGGCCCTCGGCCATGGTTGGTGTAGAGCACCAAAGGGGACTTAGTGTCCATGCTTGTGAGTGCTTGGGAGCCCTCCATCACACATATACTTGATAGTGATCATTCGATTGTGTGAGTGAGCGATTCTAGCATGATTGCATCGTGAGGTTGCATCGAGTGGCACTAGGTGATCGAGTTGCAAGCCGGTGGTGCTTGTTACTCTTGGAGGTTGCCACCTCCTAGATGGCTTGGTGGTGGTCTCCGTCGAAGCCCGCAAGAAGCTTGTGCGGCGCTCCGGAGAAGTGCTTGTGAGGGGTACTTGTGCTCGCCCCGCGGGAGTCGCGAAGAGCAACTTTAGTAAAGCGTGTCATTGAGCTACCCTCACTCAAGGGGTAGGTTCTTGCGGTGCCCGACGTGCGAGCTTAGCGGGTGATGCTAATTAGCCGCCGAACCACCAAGTGAGCGGTCGACACAACGGGGACTAGCGTGTTGGCAAACACGTGAACCTCGGGAGAAAAATTATCGTGTCAACCTTGTTCTTCCCGTTGGTTTGCATCCCCATTACACAAGCTTGCAATTACTTTTATATATCTTAAGCTTGTGTAGTTGCTCTTGTAATTAGATAGCTTGTGTAGCTAGCTAATTACCTTCTTGCTTGTGTAGCATAGAAGTAGCTCCTTTGCGTGGCTAATTTGATTTTAGTAACCTTGTTAGTCACATTGCTTAGTTTGTGTAGCTAAGTATTTGTGCTCTCTAATTAGGCATTGGTTGCCTTGTTATTGAGCATTGCTAGTGAGCTTAGTTAGCTTTGTGCTTTTGCTTACTAGCATGTGTAGGAGCTCCCTTGTTACTTAAAGTACTAGTGACATAGGTTTGTGTGACCTTGCTCCTAGAATTGTTTAGGAGAGCTCTAGCTAGCCCGGCACCTTAGTTGCTTTATTAGTATCTTTGCAAGGTGCTATAGAACATATATTGAGGGGTGTAGTCTTGGCTAGACCGATAGTTGTATTTCCGCATTTGTTTCGGTTAGCCGACGCGATTAATTTTAGAAAAGACTATTCACCCCCTCTCTAGTCCGCCATCTCGACCTTTCACCCGGGACTAAAGGTTTTTGGCGGGCAGCCAAACTGCAGTTTCGCTGCCCGCCAATTCATTAGGATTTTAAAATATTTCTTTTTACACAAATGATAAAAGGATAGTTAATTGCACAGAAAATGAAATAAAAGACATAAAAATATTTTAAAAAATATAGATTCTATTTTGCTTTATTGCACACAGGAAAATTATGTGACCTAAAGTTTTAATTTTTAACAAGTTTTAAAACACAATATAGTGTTTAAATTACTATTTCGATAATACAAAAATATAGTGTTTAATTAAATTCAGAAAAACTCTTGTGTTTCGACTAGAAATTTGTTTTCACATCATTTGAACGTAACATAATCCCACCATCAAACATAAATTTGTTTTCACATCATTTCAACGTGACATAATCCCAACATCAAACATAAATTTGTTTTCACATCATTTAAACGTGACATAATTCAACATCAAACATAAATTCACAATTATTACATAATATCTCTAATACACACTATTGAACATCAATATATATATCAAGCGGGCACAGTAGTGAACTTCTTCTTGACGTATGTCCCTTGGTTATGATCGCGCCGTAACCATGGAGTGTCCTCATCGTTTAGCTGGATGCTAGGGTCTTTGTTCACTGTGAAGGGTGAAATTCGATCATCCTTTTCATAATCTTCTGACATGTCTGACTTGTCTTCGATTCCGATGATGTTTTTTTTCCTGAAAGAACTATGTGGCGCTTTGGCTCATCATTGATTGGGTGGTTATCGTTTTTCTCTCTCTTCGGTTTTGTAGACATGTCCTTGACATAGAACACCTGAGTCACATCCTTCGCAAGGACAAACGGTTCGCCTTTGTACCCAATATTGTTGAGGTCCACTGTTGTCATTCTATACTTGTTGTCGACTGCTACGTCGCCTCCAGTCGTCTTTACCCACTGGCACTTGAACAAAGGTACCTTAAAATGAGATGCATAGTCTAGTTCCCATATCTCCTCTATGTGGCCATAGTATGTTTGCTTGTTCCCACTAGGGTCGGTGGCATCTATGCGGACACCACTGTTCTGGTTGGTGCTCCTTTTATCTTGTGCTACTGTGTAAAATGTATTCCCATTTATCTCGTACCCTTTGTATGTGAGGATATGCCACGATGGCTGCCTAGCCAACAAATACAGCTCCTCATCAATACTCTCATCACCCTGACATTCTTTTCTCAACCAGTCGCTGAAAGTTTCCATGTGCTGACGAGTAATCCATGCTTCAGACTTCTCTGAGAACTCAGATCGGAGGAGGTTCTTGTGTGTCTCGATATATGGATCTACCAAGGAGGAGTTCTGTAGAACTGTGTAGTGTGCTTTATTGAAATAATTATCACCCTTACCAATATATGTTTTCTTTCCTAGTGTCCCCTTTCCACTTAGTCTTCCCTCGTGTCGCGATTCAGGAACACCAATCGGGTTAATATCGGGAATGAAGTCAACACAGAACTCAATGACCTCCTCTGTTCCGTAGCCCTTGGCGATGCTTCCTTCTGGCCGAGCACGGTTGTGAACATATTTCTTCAGGATTCCCATAAACCTCTCAAAGGGGAACATGTTGTGTAGGAACACAGGACCGAGAATAGTAATCTCCTTGACCAGATGAACTAGGAGGTGTGTCATCATATCAAAGAAGGAAGGAGGGAACACCAACTCAAAGCTGACAAAACATTGAACCACATCATTCTGTAGTTTCGCTAGATCCGTTGGATCGATTGCCTTCTGAGAAATTGCATTGAGGAATGCACATAGCTTCACGGTGGCTAGACATACATTTGGCGGTAGAATTCCTCTTAATGCAACTGGAAGCAATTGAGTCATGAGCACATGGCAGTCATGGGACTTTAAGTGTCCAAATTTCTTCTCTGACACATTTATTATACCCTTTATATTCGAGGAGAATCCAGACGGTACCTTAATGCTATCTAGGCATTCAAACAAGCTGTCCTTCTCTTCTCTGCTAAGAGTGTAGCTAGCACGACTTAAGTACTGGCATCCATCATCTGTCTTCTCTGGATGCATGTTGTCTCGTTCTTTCAAACACCGCAGGTCCTGTCGTGCTTCAATTGTGTCCTTAGGCTTCCCATACACACCCATGAAGCCTAGCAGGTTCACACAAAGATTCTTCGTCAGGTGCATCATGTCGATCGCGCTGTGGACCTCTAGGACTTGCCAATAGGGTAGCTCCCAAAATATGGACTTCTTCTTCCACATGGGTGCGTGACCGTTGGCGTCCTTCGAAACAGGTTGGCTGCCAGGTCCCTTTCTAAATATTACTTTCACATCATTGACCATATCGAGGATGTCCTCACCAGTTCAGTTGCGAGGCTTGGTCTGGTGGTCTACCTTACCTTTAAAATGCTTGTCTTTCTTTCTTACGGGGTGATTTGCAGGAAGAAATCGTCGATGCCCAAGGTACACAACCTTGCGACACTTTTTCAAGAATATACCTTTCATGTCACCGAAACAGTGCGTGCATGCATTATATCCCTTGTTTGATTGTCCTGAAAGATTACTTAGAGCTGGCCAATCATTGATTGTTATGAACAACAATGCTCGCAGGTCAAAGTGCTCCTGCTTGTGCTCATCCCACACGCGTACACCTGGCTTGTTCCACAAAAGTAGAAGTTCTTCAACTAGTGGCCTCAGGTACACATCGATGTCGTTGCCAGGTTGCTTTGGGCCTTGGATGAGCACCGGCATTATAATAAATTTACGCTTCATGCATAACCAGGGAGGAAGGTTGTAGATACATAGAGTAATAGGCCAAGTGCTGTGACTACTGCTCTGCTCCCCGAAAGGATTCATACCATCCGTACTTAAAGCAAACCTTAAGTTTCTTGCGTCACTTGCAAACTCGGGGAATTCTCTATCGATTGCTCTCCACTGAGACCCATCAGCAGGGTGTCTCAACATATTGTCTACCTTACGGTCTTCTTTGTGCAATCGCAACAACTTTGCATGATCTCTGTTTCTAAACAGACGTTTCAAGCGTGGTATTATAGGAGCATACCACATAACCTTGGCAGGGATTTTCTTCTTGGGACGTTCGCCCTCAAGATCACTAGGGTCATCTCGCCTGATCTTATACCACGACGCGTGACATACAGGGCATGCATCCAACTTCTTGTACTCTGTGCCACGGTAGAGGATGCAGTCATTAGGACATGCATGTATCTTCTGGATTTCTAATCCTAAAGGGTAGACTACCTGTTTTGCTTCGTACGTAGTGCTGGGAAATTCGTTATCCTTTGGAAGCATCTTCTTTTGGATTTTTAGTAACTCCGCGAATCCCTTGTCAGATACACCATTATTTGCCTTCCATTGCAGCAATTCCAATGTGGTACCTAACTTTTTCTGCCCCGCATAATTTCTTGTGATCCTCTAGCATGCGGTCGAACTTGATCTTCTCCTTTTCACTTTCGTATTCTCTTTGTGCGTCACGAATGGCCTGACCAAGATCGTCAGCGGGCTTCTCCTCTGCCCCTACCTTTTCTTCAGCGGGCTTCTCCTCTGCCCCCACCTCTTCTTCAGCGGGCTTCTCCTTTGCCCACACCTCTTCTTCAGCTTCCCCCATTACAGTATCATTGAAGGCACCATATTCAGCAAAAATGTCATCATCGCCCCATTGTTCTTCTTCACCTTCTTTCATTACAACTCCGGTTTCTCCGTGCTTCGTCCAACAAATATAGTTTGGCATGAAACCCGACTTGAACAAGTATGAATGAAGAGTCTTTGAGTTAGCATATTCCATCGTATTCTTACATACGGCACATGGGCAGCACATGAAACCATCGCGTTTGTTTGCCTCGGCCGCACGTAACAAAGAATGCACGCCGTCCATAAACTCTTGGGAGCGACAATCAGCATTGTACATCCAATGCCGACTCATCTGCATTACATGACATAAATACCGTATTAAAACCTAGAACATAATTAGTTAATTATACAACATGCATACCACCACAAAAGCTATAAATTTAAGAAAGCCTCGCTACAATGTAGACAATCCCAACTACCACTAAAAACACTAAAGCTAAAATGCACTTCAGCAGCACAAGGATTTCGCGATCAATCCTAACTAAAACAGATAGATCCCCCATTTGTTCAACATCTTTGGGCTTCTTCAGCTGGATCACTGCCTCATTAACCGCCATATCTGCCTGTTGTGCAAGATATTTTTGCATGAGTTCAATATACTCTTCCTCCCAGTAGAAGCCTGAACATCCAGTGCCATTCCACTGAAATTAAAATTTTAATCACAACCATCATGAAAATAGGTATAAACTAACCATAGTCATTAAATACGATAAAATAACTCACATTGCGATCTGGACACTTGTAGAAAATACGACCCTTGTTGGGATCCTCCTTCTTCACTCGATACTCCATCACAATCTTCGTCTCATCACAACACTTGCCGCATGCAATGAGTGGGAGGCCCGGCCTAAGTCGCTTTGGAAATCCATGAGAGGCCGAGGATCCGGAAGCAGTTGCCATCTACTCTCTATACTCATTTTTTAATACACTATAAACTTCTCATTTTATAAACAAATAAAATTAAAAAAACTCTAAAATTCCCTATATCTCTAAACAATGAAGTGTGCTATGCATGCTATAAATGAACGGTGAATACTAGTTTTTAATAGCTACTTTAAATTTCCTTCATGTAAATATGGAAGCTTGAAGTGATTTTAAGCTCAAATTGCTTATAAATGGAAAAAAACCACAATAAAGAACCATATATATAGTGAACAAAATGAGATAAGACAATGGTGAAACATGAGAGTATGAAGTTAGTAACCTTTAGAACCGAAGAATCGACGGAGGAATCGAAGAAATCGACGGAGGAATCGAATAATGGATAGAGAAAGAGCAAGAACACTGCTTAAATTTGAACTGAAGCTCTCGGGCGGGCTCGGGGAGAAAGAAGAGGGTCAGCCGGATTTATAGAGGAGACCTTTAGTCCCGGTTGGTGGATCCAACCGGGACTAAAGGTCACTTTCCAGTCTCGGGCCACGGCACTAGCCGGGACAAGAGCTTCACTCCAACCGGGACTAAAGGTCCCCTGCCACAACGGCCTGGCGCAGGAGCCGTTGGGTAGGGACCTTTAGTCCCGATTGGAGTCATCAACCGAGACTAAAGGTCTCTCTAGTCTCGGACGCAATATTTTCCAGGACTAAAGCCTGATTTGACCCTTGAATCAAATGTCTGTTCTATACTGGTGTATAAATCCTAACTTAAATAAAGGGCTAACGCCTACTAATCTGTAGCACTGTCTGTCGCGGTGTCACCATTTTGACAGGCTACTAGATGCGAATAGCCAGCTATTCGAAGATGACAACACCTTATCTTGATGGTTACTCAGACAAATTAATGATGGCCGTTCAAAACACTAGTATACATTTCTTTTTGAAACCCACTAGTATACTAGCCCTCGTCCCATCGTCCTCACATTATCCCGAATGCCGTTATCCGCCCCCACCTTATCCCTGAAAAAGGAAAGGTCCAAATTACCGTTCGAGTTTATGTTTACTTTAATTGGGTCTCTAACTATTTTAGCTGATCTAATTTATCCTTTAACAAGATTTATCTTTTTTCTTTTCTTTCACATACAAGTTGAATTTTCATTTCAATTCTTTAAGACAATAGACAGTACTAAATAATTAACGAGCCAAGCAACATTGGTTGATAAAGAATTGGCATAAAGAAGTGTACCTTTAGTGGCTATACATGTGTCGATATTTTTTTTTATTTATATCAAACCATCACTCTTTATCTTGATGATACTCATCCACCCAAATGATGGTGGCATCAAGACACTAGTACACATTTTTATTTGGACACAACAAGCCCTCTATTCGTGATCTGTCCCTCATCTTATCCGGACCATTTTAGAGCATCTCCAGCAGTCACACAATACATCTCCAATAAATTGCTAATGGGTCTGCCCCAATATGATTTGTAGGATTATTAGGGAAGATTTTCTTTTGTAACATCCCAATATATGAACCCCAATATATAACCTGGCTTCATTGGCCCATTTTTATTTATTTTCTGCCGCCATATTGATGGTGCTCAAATAGATGGTGCTCAAGAATATATATATATATATATATATATATATATATATATATATATATATATCCATTTCTGTCCCAAAGGTAGCTTCATTATATTGTGGTTTTTTATACTGGATATTACACATAGACATACTCGTATTACACGTGTATTACAATAAAAATAATTGGTCTCTATATGCTACGTTTCAAAAACAGTCGATCGATGTTTATTTAAAGGTACAATACTTTGTTTCATAGGTATATGTACAAATAAAGTTTCGACTGATGCCTCTCTTCTTAGAAGAAGGCTGAAACCAAAAATTTTCCATTATCCAAATACACACACTATTCTATTCTACCCCTTTGCGTTGAATATAATTAAAAGGGGCAATGGTACGGTCGCCCACAGATTGCCGGCCACAAACTTGTGAAAAATCATTAAGGGCCCATTTAGATCTCTGGAATTGAATTCATTCTAATAATTACATTTTAGAAATAGAATAATTAAGCTAATATAGTTGTATATGGAATATATTTGTATATTTATTGTTAGGCACACAAGGGACATACTTATATGTTGCATTTCTATTGTAGGGAAGTGAGTTGAAGAGTGTGCTATAAGTTAGAAAGTAGAATTATAGCATAGTGATCTATAGAATCTATTTCCATCTCCCACCCTATGAATTTGAGATAGGCTTATTTGTGAGCATGGAAATGTTATGGAATGTCAAATTCAAAACTAAATAGCCTAATCCATTAAGTAGATTTCAATTCCTCCAAAATGATGGGATCCAAACGGCCCCTAAGCGAAAAACCTTGTTAATCAAGCCATCGTCTCGCAGAAAACTCCAATTGTGTGCTCATCATCGCCATTACTGCCCCAATCCATGGCCTCACACCTAGTGTTAAGCTTAATTCGCCCGTGTCATCCCGCGCTAGTTTTTCACCAGGCGCCCCCATCGTATCCCGACCAGAGTCCAATGGGTTAGCTTCACCCGGCTGCCTCTACTACCCAAGTAGTCCTCCGACTCAACATACCTTCGAAAGTCTTACCAGTCGATTCGGCCTTCACGGTGGAAACTCCATCTGCCACTACTCATCAGAGAAGCGCCGGGAATCGCAGCAAACCTCCCGCCAGCTATATATGTCTATGTAGCCCGTAGCCTGATGGCATGGCCCGAAGCACGGTTTTTTGGCCCGGCCCAAGCACGGCATGGCCCGGTATGGTACGGGCCTGGGCCGGCACGGCTCGATGCATAGGGTCGTGCCTAGGCCGCAACCCAGGCACGCAGGCTAGCATGGCACAACCCAACATATACCAGTTGGCGCGATGCGGCCCGATGACTTGGGCGGCCTGGTAAAAGCCCCCTGCGCGCCCTCATCCCTCTAACCCTAAATTTCATTCCCTTCCCACCCCACCCCCGCGCCGCACTCGTGAACACGAGTCGTGACTCGCGAGTCATCACCCACGACTCCTTCCCTTCTCTCTCGTGCCTGGTGCCCCGAACTCCGCCCCTAACTCCCCAAGCTCCTTCGCGCGGTGGCTCGCCGGCTCCTCGCTCTACTCTGCGCCTCCGCCTCCGCTCCTCCGAGGCCGAGGGCTCCGTGGCTCCGCTCCTCGCTCCCTTCTTCGCGCTCCCGGTCCCATGGATGGCGGCGGTACTCCTTCGCACAGGCGGTGGCGCATGGAAGCGGCAGCGCTTGGGCACGACGACGAGGTGTTTAGGCCTCGGCTGCTCCCTCCCACTCCCTTGCAACGCAGCGGTGGCGCTCCCCCACGCCTCACTCCTCCACGACGCAACGGCAGCGCTGCCCCGTGCCTTAGATCCTCTCTCCCTACTTTCTAACACGGGCCTCAGGCTGGCCTGGCCTAATGGAGACACCGTGCTTATCGGGCCAGCCTAGCCCGAAAATCGGCCTAAGGGGCCATGCCTGGGCTGGCGGCCAGGCACGCAGCATGACCTCGGCACGGCCCAGCGGCCCGACCCCCTGCTGGCTAGGCCGGCCCGTTGGCCATCTATATCGCTAGCATATCACGGAGAAGTGCTGGGAATAGCCCCCAACATTGTCCACCTCCACACCGAATAGATACCCAATCGGTGAGTATCCCTGAGCGCTCTGTTTGTTTTAGATGGCACTAGCGCCCGGACGATGTGCTCGGCCAGCACGCCCCCACCCGAGCCTACATTTCGCACGCCCATGTGGGGCCTGCGTCGCCTGGACGACGCCCGTGTTGCCTGGACGACGCCCGTGTCGCCAAACCGTGCGAAGGGACCGCTCACGCCCCCTCCACTTCTCACGCGCATTACAACATCCACATGAAACACTAGCAACATACATCCGAAATAGCTAAAACACTTGCAACATATGTCAGAAACACTTGCAAAACACCAGAAAAAACTTGAAAACATGTGTGCAGTCATTGCTAACATCAAGATGAAACACCAACTTACGTATGGAAAACACCTGAAATACTTGCATATATATGCAACATCCCAATCTAGTTTTGCAACATTGAAATGAAACACTTGTAACATATGTTTAAGACAAATGAAACATTTGGAACATAAACTTGAAACATTCGTGTATTGCCCATTGCAACATGTGCCACAACCCGATCTACTTTTGAAACATCGATATAAAATACTTGCAACATACCTCTGAAACATCTAAAACACTTTAAACATACGCTTGCAACATGCGCTTTTAGCACAATGTCACCTTGCTCACCACTACACAAACTTTTTCCAGGCGGGCAAAAGAGGTTTTCCGAGGTAGGCAACCCGTCCACCTTGATGCAAAGGCCTATGTAAATCACAGTTAACACAGGCGGTCCTGATGCCCACCTACGTTAATTGATTTTAAAAAAATAGCCTAGGCCCGATGAGCCCATACGGGCCCACTATCGAGCCCAACCAAGACTGAGCCGTCCTAGATCCGCAGCCACTGCCATCGTTGCTGTGCCCACGCCTTCTTGACGGATATGGGCACTCCTCGCCGGATCTGAGACCCCGCTCATCGGATTTAGGCCATGGCTGCCGGATCTGCCTGCGTGCCACCGTGGATCTGAGCTCCAGCGAGGAAGAGAGGCCACGCCACTCCACGCCACGCCATGGATTTGGGCGCTTCAAGAGGATGGGAGGCCACGCCACGTCGACGCACCGCCGCCGCCGCTGCCGCCGTGGATCTGAGCACCAGCGAGGGGGAGAGGCTGTGAGAGGGAGGAAGGCTGTGCCACGCCACCTCGCCAGTGCCACCGCTAGTCCACGAGCTAGCACCCCTCGCACCGCCGTCGCGACCGGATCTGGCCGGTGCAGGAGGCTGCGTCCCCCGCGCCACCGCCTGGGTAGTGTCACCACCGGGAGAGCCCCCGAGCACGCGCCCGCCGCTAGGGTGTAGGTCGCCGCCGGGAGAGCCCGCTTTCGCCCGCTTGCTCCTTCAGCGGAGAGAGAAGTGAGAGATGAGAGATAGCACCGAGAGCTGAGAGAAAGAGAGAGATAATTGAGAGAGAGATGGGATGAGGCCTCCTAACCCTAACTCAGCAACATATACATAACATGGCTAATAGGCCTTCTGGGTTTATTTGGTCCTCGGGCCAATTTTTCGAGACGGTTGGGAAAATTACCGCCTCCAAAAATCAATTTATGGAGGCACATGTCTTAATATGACCGCCTCCGAAAATGGACCATTTTTGGAGGCGATTGTCTTAAGATGTCCGCCTCCGTCAGGAGGACCGCCTCTATAAATTGATTTTACGAGGTGGGCAAACGTGACCGGTAAATGAAAACGATTGCCTCCGTTAATCGGCCGGCATTTTCCGAGGTGGTTGTATTTTGTGACCGTCTCGGTTAATGTTTGGGCACCGTCTCACAAAATCATTTTTGTAGTAGTGGCTGCTGGGACGAATGGAGGCACGTCGTTACGGAGCTCAACGCCAGCGCAGAGGTCGGCTGCGGCGCATGGAGCTCGCCGGTGTGACAGTGGCGTAGGAAACTCATCGGCGGGGTGGCGTCATACGAAGCTCCTCCTCTCGCCTGCTGGAGGATCCAATAAGGCAGCATGGGCGTGACGTCGGAGACGAGGAGCCACACGGTACCGTACCCGAGGAGGCACGCGCCCGCGTCGATGAGGAGCAACGCGGGGTGGAGCCGGTTGCAGAGCACCTCGGGAGCAGGCCGAGGTTCTCACCGATGTCGCAGGCGACCCCGAGCAGCGCGAGGCTGCTCTGGTCGTGAAACCTTGAGCGCGTGCGAGTAGAGCGCGAATGTGGGGCTGGCGCCACCCGCGACCTGCACCCACACAGCCACCCCCAGCCCCAGCCACGGCGGTCAGCTCCCTGCCTCCCCCCCTCCCCCCCTGATCTCGCTTGCGGAGGGGACAACCAGAGTAGCATGCGCGATGTACAGTTCAGGACGTATTGCGAGGCTATGAGGGAGGAGCGGTGCATGATGGAGAAAGAGCCCTGTATGTGCATTTGCCATGGGCAGGTTGTTTTGGGCCGGTCTGCAGTACTCTAAATTTGTCAAGTACCCGTGGGTTCATAATAGAACTACCCATATTAGTCCAAAGTCTAAATTTCTCAAGTGAAATGGTCTATTCGGTGGTCATCCCATATCAACAAAGAAAATAGCAGGAAAATAAAAAAAGGAGAAAGAAAGAAGTGAACTGCTGCTCCCGCTACACATTGACCTTTGGTCCTGGCCAACGTTGCTTGGTTCATGGGCCAAATTGTCGAAATGCTCCAGCCCACATGTGCATGCACACACACACACTGCTGCTTCTGAATTTAATACCACACTGCTTACGTAGAAAAGAACATAGTGAGGAAGGGCACTATAAAGGAGACTAGCAGATACCTACTGTACGGAAGCAACGCGGCAGCAATGTATTGTTGACGCATGAGCCTTAGCTGCTGAGAATGAGAATTAAAATAAAGAGTTGATCAATATAAATATATATTTAAAATTTAAAATTATACATTTATGTATATAATATTTAAACCAAAAAATATTCGGATGTTGTTTCGGATTGTTGATTGGATATATCTGAGTTAAAATGTTGGATATTAGATATCCATCTTATACTCGTATATTGAATATCCAATATAAATATCTAAATTTGTATCTGATCTGATATTTGAAACCTTATTAGGATATATGAGAGATTTGTTTTGATTGGTTAGAAAATATTATATCATTGCATCCTTAGGTGTGTGTTTGTTGTGGGCACGGGTGACCCGAGCGGGCATGGTTTGGGCACAAAATTGAACCCGTCATGGGTCATGGGTTTTTTTAGTGGATAAATTTTATATTCATTGGCACGGGTTTAGGTTGACAAAACCCAGCGGGTTTGTACCCATCGCCATCTCTAGTCACCACTGGGTACAGACATAATGGGTAGTTTTCACCGTTAGATAGAGGCCCTAGTCTTAAACAAATCCTGGGTCCACCACTCTTCCTCCAACAGTGAAGGCCCTTTCCTTCGCCTCTTACTTTGTTATCCAAATCAGTTGTTCTTCTCGGTTCTATGTATCTTTCTGTTTAATTTGATTCCTTAATTTCTTGAGGATCCATTTGGTTCGTGTAGTTTGGTTAAGTTTAAGTTGAGCTTCGAGCCTGGTTAAGGTTGGTTTTGAATTCTATTTTTGTTTGAATTCCTGGCCTTGCTTGTTAATGATGAGGTTGTTGGAGAATATGATGAACCCAACAACCATAAATGACATTCTTTTACACAGTCGATCTCTGTAACATAGGTTCTACATACATAGCAGACAGCAAACTTATGTTGATCTAGATTCCTAGTTCCTAGTTACAACCGGTAGATGAAATTTTCACATCTACATAAGATGTGGAGCTAAGAGCCACCAGGTGCTTTTGATCTCTGCTATACTTTTCGCCATGTCTTGAAAGCCCTGCTCAGAGCCACTTTCACATAAACCCAATCATATAAGCTGTCAGAGAATGAGAAACAAACAACTCTCCAGTTCTTTTTAAATAGGAAGAGACAAAAGACTATCCAGAGACCCATTACATATCCACAACCAATAGCCAGGAAATTGAAAGCAGTATCACCTCCATCTTTGTGACCTTCTGGAGTAGCTGGAGTTAAACCAGGTTCTAAACAATTTTTGGACAGAGGAGGACCACAGAGACCGGGGTTGCCGATATAAATGGATGCTTGGTCACTAAGTGTTTGCAGTTGATTGCCAGATGGTATCCTTCCTGTCAGATCATTATAGGACAGGTTCAAGAAGATCAATGATGTTAGAACTGATATGCCTGCTGGGATTTCCCCGAAAAAACTATTATGTGATAGGTCAAGTGATTCCAACGAGTGTACTTCACCAATACTGTCAGGGATCATCCCACTAAGATGATTCCACGATAGGTTTAAGTTCTTCAAAGCAGGAAGCCTACCAATTTCTTCAGGAATGTGTCCTGTCAAACTATTGCATGAAAAATCAATATTTACCATGTAGACGATTCCACTCGTGAATTCAAGCTGTTGCCCTTTCATGACCACCAATGAACTATCAGTATAAGAAACCACATCAATTGCATCACTGCTGAGGCCGTAATCAACCATGTCTAAAAGTGGGCCATCCTCTTGAGGAGGAACAGCCATAGCTATCAACTCTGCAAGTGATTCTGGTATTATCCCAGATATATTGTTACAAGCCAAGTCTAAATACTGCAGCTGCTTCATCTTGGAAATTTGTTGTGGTATGTGGCCAGAAAACAAATTTGAGCGCAAACTTAGAAACGACAATGAGGGTAATCTATCCCCTATCCGTGTGGGCAACATTCCAGAAAATTGATTATATGAAAGGTCAAGAAAAATCATTTCCTGACACTTAAGAAGAAATGTTGGGAATTTTCCAGACAGATAGTTTGTGTTCAGGTTCAAGATGGAAATACTTGATGAGCTACTATTCTTTTTTGTAGGTGAACTCCCTGCCTTTTGTTGCTCCACGCAGTTGGGAAATGGTCCATGCAGTTGGTTTTCTGACAAGTCTAACAAAACTAAATTTTCCAAGTGGCAAAAGTAACGAGGTATTCTACCAGAGAGAATTTTTGTAAAGCATAAGTGCTGTTAAAAGTGGAGCTCCTAAATCTGATGGAAACTTCCCTGACAAATTGTTTCTGGAGAGGTCCAAGGATTTTAAATCTTTGGGTAACTTTGGAATGGGACCAACCAAACAGTTGTCACTGAAATCCATAGTGTCTGACTCCATTTTCCTGAACATTGTTGGTGACAACAAGCCGCTGATCTGATTTCTTGATAAAACCAAATGTTCAGTCCCAGAGAACGTGACCCAAAACCAAGGAGGTATCGGACCAACTATACTTGTATTTGATATATCAAGAACATGCATATCATTCTGTGATCTTAGCCACTCTGGAAACCTAGGCCCTAGCACGCAAGACTGTAATCCAGCATCAACTAGTTTAAACGGAGGAATCCAGCCATGTTTGAACACCATAGATAATGAGTTGCCATATAACATTAGATGAGTCAGGCTAGCCATTTCTGTAAAATGGGTTTCATTGATTGTACCTTCCAGGTTGTTAGAATGAAGCCATAATTCTGTCAACTTTCTGAGTGCTGATATGCCAGTAGGTAGCTCTCCTGTAAGCAAGTTATCACTAAGCTTAAGAGTGGTCAAATTTCTGAGATGTCCGAGCTGAGAAGGCAGATTCCCAGTAAGCTTATTCTCAAATAAAATTAAGTCTTGTAGCCTATTTTCAGCAGGAAATCTCTCCAGTAGTACTGC
Organism: Miscanthus lutarioriparius; assembly: GCA_904845875.1. NCBI lineage: Eukaryota > Viridiplantae > Streptophyta > Magnoliopsida > Poales > Poaceae > Miscanthus > Miscanthus lutarioriparius. Next base: position 22,827,964 of record CAJGYO010000014.1, on the reverse strand, counting down.
AATTGGGCCATTGATGCTATTCTTATAAAGACTCAATTCCTCCAAGTTGTGCAGGTTCTTGAAGGTTGTGGGCAAGGTACTGGTTAGGTTGTTGTCACTAAGATCTAATCTTGTGACTGACGTCATATTTCCCACGTTTTGAGGAATTGAACCTTGGAGGCCGCACACACTCATGCCAAGGTGAAGGAGACTAGGTAGGTCCCAAAATAAGTTTTTGGTTCCAACAGAAGAGCTACTAAACTCATTGCCGGAGAGCTCGAGGTACTCAAGTGATGTCAGGTTAATATGACCTGGTGATGGAATGATATTTCGGAGCCCACAGCCGCTCAGACTAAGTGTGACAAGGGAAGGAAGCTTGTTGACTACATGAGCCCAGTCAATCACCTTGCTAAGGTTCACCATGCTCAAATCAAGGTACTGTAATGTTGTGAGGCGTGACAACCATGCAAGATCAGCCGAATAAATAAAGGAATCCCAAGATAAGCCGTACAGATCAAGGTGGAGCAACTTGGAGAGGTTACCAAGCTGGGGCGGCACCCGCCCACCAAACATTGCAGAGGAGAGGGAGAGGTACCTCAGGTTCTTGAGGCCGCCGATGAACTCCGGGATAGGAGTTCCAGTGAATTTGCCACTGCTAAGCTCTAGTGTCCTCAGGTTCTTTAAACCCAGCAAGGATGAGCTCATCTGACCGTCCCGGAAGCCGACATTCGTGAAGCTCAGGGAGAGCTCCACGACATGGCCGGTGCGGTTGCTGCAGCGGATGCCGTTCCACTGGCAGCAATCTTTGCCTTGCCATGATGACAGATAGTTTTCAGGATCGATGAGGCCGGCCCTGAAGTCAAGAAGAGCATCCCGCTCGTGGGGGATGCAGCGGAGATTCCTAGAAACTGGAACAGCAGCCGCGACAGCGGTGGACTGAATTCGGAGGAACAAAAGGAACCATGTTGTTAGGAGTAGACGCAGATGCAGATGCAGGGGTGTATTTAGCTCGGTCATTTGTAATTGTAATGTTTCTTGTGACACCTGCTCACTGAAAATGTTCAGTGTTCTATGTCCGGGCTAAGGGGAAATAGGTTGGGCGAGCACGCATGCAGCATGCTCGATGTCGATTTATGCTTGAAAGTTTGAGCTTCTACGGTTCTTCCAGTGGTAGAACGAAGTCTAGTTGTCGTTGACCCTTGCATCGTGTTTCATCATTCATTCAAGCTTCAAAGTCTCAGTGGCTCACTACAACTACAAATGAGTGCTGCATGGTGCGCGCGTACCGGTCCGGTAGTGGCCGCAACCTTTCCCGTCTTTTTACTGGAGGTTGAAAATGGCGGCTACCTTTCCCATCTTTTGACTAGAGGTGAAAAGTGTAAACTGTTCAAGGGCTCGTTCAGTTGCTAGGGAATCATTCTCTGAAACGATTCCTACCGGATAGGGACGGAGCTAGAGCAAATTGAAGAGGGGTGCGTTTGCCTTGTCAGTGCATAGATTTTTACCGTATAGATATGTATATGGTGTAAAATTGAACATAATCACTGTTTTTCTGTTTTTTCATGGGTGCAGCCGCACCCCTTATCTTGAACATGGATCCTCCCTGCTACCGGAATTGCTTGGCTAATTTATATAGCATTTGATCAGCTGGAACAATTTTTTGGTGTATTCCTACGGAACCGAACGAGCCCTAACCGAGTGTTCTGGTGGCAGGCAACAACCGGTTGTTGAAAATGGAGAAAGCAACCAAACAACAAACAGAAATAAAATACAAATAAACAAACACGCGAATTTTGAACCATTAGATCAATATCCAACACCACCTGTCTCTTATGTTGTCTTTGTTCGGCATGCCATGCCATGGCATGATCGGGCCGATGGCTACTTGTTGAGCGGCCCGATGCCTGTTATGTGTTGGGCCGGAATTTATATTTTTTAAATTTGTCTTTTGCAAAAATAAATAAATGAGTTATTTTTTTTGAAATTACACGGTACAACACATACACTCAAAACACACGCACACTCAACCCTATAAACATCTGTATGCAAACCCTATCAATTTGAGCATCATCGAAGATAGAGCTGGCAAATAATCCTTGAGATTGACAAAGTTACGAGTACTATTATATACTTACTATATGCCACCGTTTGGATCTGCTGGATGTAACTTACCGCCATTTAGACCAGCTTAAGAATCGCCAATTTAATTTGGCGGATGGTTGCCTGGTTAATGATAGTTGACCATATATCGTTAATTTGGCGGAAGGCTAATGCCAGCAGTTGAGAGAACGAGAATGAGATGTACCTTTAATTTTTCAATTCTTATTTAAAAAATCAAAACGAATGATCTCGAAGCCAAAAAAATATTACAATCTTCTAAATAGTTGTTAAAAACAAGCACGACTCATTTTTACCTATATCTGGCATCATAGATTTTGCATTTTAAAATTAAATGCCTGTTTGGTATTGCTCTGCTCCACTAAAACTACCTCTACTAAATCCACTATGACCTGCTTCAGTCTAGAGTTTATGGAGTGGGTGCACCTGTTTTGGCTTGTACCTCTGCTCTACCTTCAAGGATCAAAGGTTGGATATGAATAGCCATTTGTACCCTTGAATACTGTATGTTGTGTTGGAACTAGTTGTCCCGAGCAAGGTGTGGGAAACGAGGTGTTCTAACGCTTGCAACCCGAATGCCAAGCCTTCCATCGTACCGACACAATTATCAAGGAACCATGAATTCTAGTGGTTGAGCAAAAGTCATGTACATTTTGTTGGCGTCCGAGCTCTCTTTTTATAGGGTACGGTTACGTACATTTCCTTATAATACACGAATGCTCACTATCTACAACAGAATATGCAGAAAATTTCTCGACTGAATGGCGTGCATCCGTGAACGGCATGAAGAAGGGGCCACGTGCGGACGACGAGGATCAACGCGTGGGCGTCGGATTCCGTCGGTGGACTAGCTCACAGGAAGGAGGAAAAGCACATGAGGGGGAGAAGGAAAGGGCTGGCTAGTGGGGCCTTGGGTCCCACTTGCCAGCGGCGTTGCAAGAGAGAGGGAGGGGGCGGCTCCACAAGCGGGTGTCGGGAGCGTCCGCGAGGGCGCGGGCTCGTTAGACTGCACGCGCGTGTGGGTGAGAAGGAGCCGCCTGGTGGGCTGGACCGCATGCGTGGAAAGAGGAGAGTGGAGAAGGACGGTTGGGCTGGGATACGTACTAGGCTAGTTCCTCTTTTTCCTTTTCCCCATTTTCTCCATTTCTATTTATTTTTCCTTCTCCATGTACCTGTATACCTATACACGTATGGGTAGGCATACAGTAGGGCCAAGACTTTAACTTGACTTGCTAGGGTTCATACTTGTGATATTGCTAGGATTCACACTTGGGATACGAAGCATACTCACGTCAAAATAAAGTAATTTGTTGTAAGTCGTTTAATTAGGTACTTGTCACACGTAAACCCAAGAAGAAGCAACTCACAAGGTTGTATTCTTATAATGCATATGCTCACCTAAGGCGGCATCCTCATTATCCAGTGCAACTAGCTACGGCTCCTATACAACATGACCAATCACCACCCAATGTTTGTAGAAATATTTCAAAAAATTGGGACTTGGGCTTAGGAGATTTTGTGGAATGTTACAGGCGTATTATGAAGTCTGCTTCTGTTAACAAATTTCTCGCGCGGCAACGCGTGGGGAATTCAACTAGTAATTTATTGATAGGCCATGCCTTTACTTGATTGGTGGCAGTATTGGACCCTCAGGCTCCCACAATCCAGCTTCTTATTAATTCATGATCTACTAGCTACTGTGCAGGATACAATAATCCTGGATAGGACAAAACGATGCAAAGCAAGGGCAACGCCAACGGAGCTAAGCTAGCAGCGCTGATAGCGCAGCTGGGCTGTCAACAATCACCATTTATTCTGTGACGCAACACGTCCTTAATTTCTAAATAAACGCTGCTGGCTACCGGCTTAATTAATACGTATGCTGGTCAGTCATATAATGAATAACTTTGCACCGCAGGTGTATGCGGGTGGTTCTTAATTACAATATAATAAGGGATAATCAGCGAAGGAGATGGCATTACACGCATGCAGTAGTTTATGGATTTACGGTCGACAAACTAGAAATAATGCAATCTATACATAAGTGGAGCTGACGATACGCGAGATTCTTGCTCCGACATGCATGGGCTAGTAATAAGAAGCCAATCATATATGTTGATACTATTTTTAATAAACTAGTCGAATTTAGAATGGTTAGACTTAGACCAAATCAAAATTTGCATTTGTTTAATTTGGGGGTGTTGGGCTGGGAGGGTATTAAACAAACTTAGAGGTAAGCAAATAGTTAGACTTTTAGAGAAATTATATTATTTGCGGCATGCTCCCTGGTTTTGAAAAGAATGTAATTCTAGCTATAGTGCTGAATCAAAGCTATCTCCATTTTTTGAAAATCTACTATTTGTGATATCAAATAAGTATCGTTAGATTTCCAACATGGAGTATATTTTCATAATAGTTAATACTACTCTATGTAAATTTAGTTAAATTTTAAAACAATTTAACTTAGATCAGATGTAACACATCGATAGCAGTTTATGAGTGACATAGATATGCTTAAATCTTTTTTTTGAAAGATCTAGAACCTTTGGTTCCTGCGTATATTAATAAGGGGAGAGTTGACCCAGTTTATAAGGGAAATCTGGCCTGAAAACCATACAACCATTACCTACAAACTACACACCAACACCATACAACAATATCTAGAGGTTGTCAAGTGTTTTTTTTTCGCGAACGGGGTATACCCATATTTCATTAAGACGAAGAGAATTACATGACACAGCTACGAGAGAACCCTTACAAACCACGAAGATAGTGGCGAGTGACATTGAAAGGAATGTAAGAACGAGAAAGGAATTGAAGAAAGAGAGCGACTGCCCTCAACCCCTACAACCTACCAATTGAGTCTACAAGAAAGGATACATCAACGCAATGGTGGCCTAAAAAAAAGACAATGCTGTGGTGACAGAGACAAGCATCGGCGGCAAAGCATCCGCCAGTGAAGACCAAGTGACCATGACGGCCAAGTATCCGCCAAGAGAGGGCTAGCACACTCTCGGTAGCAAAGCATCTACTAGAGAGGGGACCGAAAAGCCAACGGTGGCAAAGCATATGCCAATGATTCCACCGACGGCCAAGCATCCACCGGGGAAGAAGCGATGCCCATTGCGGCGGAGCATCCATAGGGGTGGACTGGCCATGGCACTCTCGGCTGCAAAGCATCCACCAGAGACAGGACCAATGACAATGGCGGCAAAGTATTCACCAAAGAAAAGCTACGACAACAAAGTCAAGAGCTGCAAGATAGGCCATTGTGAGAAGAATGTAGGCACAGATAGGCACAATGAGGAACTCCACCAGAAGTCGACGACGACCACACGGGGGACAAGCAGGATCTAGCGGTTAGGAGGGCCCAAGGGAGCAAGCGACGAGCCATAGGTGATTCTTGAGCGACACCTTCAGCAACGTGGGTGACGCCCAAAGGTAGAACCATGGACGCCACTGCCACTGGCCTTTGGGCTTCTAACGCGGGCTTACGCCCATAATCTGGCGCCGTTGACACCAAAGCATGGGTTTCTTCAACGACACCTCCAAGGAGGTATGTGGCGCTCAAGGCGTCACCATCATCCAGCCGGCCAAAACCGTGCTGGGATTTCGCCCAGAAACTCCAGGCATTCATAGACATCCCCCAACGTGGGTGGAATTGGGCAGACTGAGCTGGGGGGGCACGCTGTTGACGGTAGTTAACAACCATTATAAACCATCAATATAACATGTATAAGGGCATAAATATAATCACAAGCGAAGGTCTAGGGATTTAAACTAACAAATTTCATGAGTTTGAGTGAATATGTACTTTCTACAGGGTTTATCTAGAAAACTGTCAAGGTGGACCTAGATGTCAGACTTAATCGCCCTTATCCACAGCGAAAATAACCCCAGAAGGTTCCAAAAGACTCGAGAGGACACCACACCAAAGCGAAGGGTGAGGCGCCTCCAGGTGGGGCTGGCCGGCCCCACCTACAGGCCGCTGGCCCCTGGGGCCCACCTATCAGCCCCCCGTTGTTATGTCGGTTCTCCACCGCCTCCTAGAATGCATCTAAGCCGTTTATTCAAGTCGGTTTGATCTGAGGGCTCAGGATAGACGCTCCGGCCTATATATACCAGCCCCTGCCACCCCTAGGCATCAGATCATCAAAACCTGATCAAGTCATTTGAGAAGACAGAAACCCTAATTATCCTCAGAGCTCCACCATATTTTAGGGCATAGCTAGTTAGGCTAGGTCTAGAGGAAGGCAAGCAGGTTTCGCTTGGATTCCTGATCGTGTCAAGAGCATGGTTTGGTATAATCTTTGTACCTCATCTCTTTTGTATCTCTCATTACTTTTATATGTTTGCTACAATTGTTATGACAATATTATTCATATTGTTTATGTTTCTAGTTATCATGTTCATGGTCTACTTTGGTTATATACTTAGTATAGCTAGATTATCATTATATTCATGCATAAGTTCGTATAGCGCTCGCTCTGGTGTATGCGGGGTGAGTGGTCGACATTGTATAAGCGTGGTGCTTATACGTTGTTTACCTGTTGATACACCCTATATTCCGGGCCATGTGGTAGATCGAGGATGTGAGACTCCCATTGAGTCCTTTGTAGTCCACTCCCCGAATATAGGTATACAACTAGGATCTAATTACAAAGGAAGACAAGCTATGTTCTTAATCTTTCTTAGTAATATCCCTTATGTGTAGATATGAAGTTGATCTTAGCCATGACTACTAGGTGTAATTGCACTAATCAATGTATGTTGACTTATAATTAAGAATGACTTGGGAATTATTCCTCTAATATTCTACTTAACCATGCTAATGCTATGGAAAGGAGTACTCTGAGTGATCAATGATTAGTTATTATGCACAATTCATATATACATTTACCTCTTGACTTACCCCTGTTGTGAGTAGAATATTGGTTATGGTTTACTTCTCCATCAATAGCATAAGTTATCAATACATGTCGTTGCCAGACCTTCCCTGTGGTAAAAATATAAATAACAATACCTGAAATACTCTGGGGGGAAGTGCTACAATGATATATTATCTGTGCGCTTGCAGATCCCTTATATATAATCTTCCTAGTCATATAAAATAATAAAGAGCTACTTAGTATTATTCTAGTAGCAATGCTAAGTAGTACCAACAAGCATCTCTAATATCATCACTAGGGATGATAACATAGTAAAGTAATGTTAAGAGATGTAGTCATTCATTAGGTGGCTATTAAAATAAGTGACAAGCTAATAAACAGCAACAAGCATTTCTGACGCCGCTGTCGGGGAAGGTAGCTAGGGAAGAAGGAAATATTGATAAACTTATACTTATTAATGTGATCAAGGGAACCATTTACCCCTGCTCAAACAGGATTACCCTTGTTCTGTCTACTTTTGTATCTTATGCAGGGTAATGTATGACTGGTTTTGACCTTCCAACAAACTACGTTGAAAATCCAGAAGCATTACTTAAGAGAACTAGAGCTAAGCCCAAGAAAGTCTCAGCTTTAGAATCGGAAGAAAACTAGTTAAGACAAAGCTTAACACCAGAATTTGAAGCCGTGGCTAAACAAGACTCTCCGTGAATTCTCTGCTCCAACTACAGCCAACATCCGTACTGGACCAACAATCGATGTTGGAGACAATGCTTTTGAGCTCAAGCTAGCTCTCATCAACATGGTGCAAGCTAGCCCGTTTTGTCGAAAGGCACATGAAGATGCAAGTGCACATATCCAACACTTCCTAGAGATCTACAACACTTTCACCATCAAAGAAGTGACCAAAGATGCCATACTACTTCGCCTCTTCTCATTCTCACTCTTGGGGAAGGCAAAGCAATGGTTCTACGCCAACAAAGATAGAAACACTATATGGGATAACTGCTCCACAGCCTTTCTAGCTAAGCTCTTTCCCATGGGCCATCAAAGGAGTGACCAAAGATGCCATACTACTTCGCCTCTTTCCATTCTCACTCTTGGGGAAGGCAAAGCAACGGTTCTACGCCAACAAAGATAGAAACACTATATGGGATAACTGCTCCACTGCCTTCCTAGCCAAGTTCTTTCCCACGGGCAAGACCAATGCTCTACGTGGGAGAATTTTAAGTTTTCAACAACAACATGATGAATCTGTACCTGAGGCATGAGAACGCTTTCAAGATTACATTGCAGAATGTCCTCATCATGGGATAGAGAATTGGCTACTCATGCAGACTTTCTACCACGGGTTGACCAATAGTACCCTTGAGACTATGGATGCTGCTGCTAGAGATGTATTCCTGTCACTCACCATACTAGCTGCAACATCTCTTGTGGAGAAGATGGTCTCCAACCAAGGTTGGAATGAAGAACATCTTCAGACCCGCAAGAGAGGTGGAGGTATACATCAACTCAAGGAGGTAGACATGCTATCTGCCAAGATGGACCTACTGATGAAGAAGCTCGAAGATCGAGCCAATGAGAAGCAAGAAGTCATGCATATTCATGATTCCCGCATGACATGTGAAGTGTGTGGAAACACTAGGAATTCAGGGAACAACTGCCCTAAAATTCATGAGGATGTGAACTTCGTCAACAACAACTACTTTCGTCCTCAACAGAATCAAGGATGGAATCAGTAACAGATGCCAAACTACCAAGGTAATTACCAAGGTAACCCTCAAGGTAATAATTTTAATAATTTCAATCAACCACCCATAAGAGAATTAATTTCTGGCCAAGCTAAAATTATGGAGGGCTTATCTAGAAAACTAGCTTCCAATGATAGAGTTTTAGAAAATATAAATAATAGAATGGATAACCTCTCCTCTGCCATTAAAAATCAGCATAGCTTTAATAAAATGATAGAATCGCAAATAGCTCAGCTGACAGCCGCTGTTCCTCCGACCGATAAAGGTAAGAATCTGGGGCAACCGGAAGATCTAGAAACTGCAAATCTTGTCGATATTCGTAATGCAACATATTACTATATACAACCATCGACAGGAAGGTGGATACATTATATCTTGCCTGAAAAGAAGAGCGATCTAGGAAGACTTGTCATTCCCATCGCCATTGGACCTCACATTTTCTAAGAAGTTGTTTGTGACTTCAGAGCAAGTGTCAACATCGTACCTAAGGTAATTTATGATCAAATTAATGGAGATATTTTGTTGTACACAAACATGCGTTTGCAGCTTGCAGATCAGTCACTCTGCTATCCTAAGGAAGTTCTTGAAGATGCCTTTGTTCGAGTGGGACAATCATATGTGCCCACAGATTTTGTGGTTTTAGAAACAAGTGAATATGTAAGGGCACCCATTATCTTGGGTCGACCTTTCCTAAGCACCACAAAAGCCATCATCTACGCGGAGAATGCCAAGATCTGCTTCACAATCAAGGATAAAAAGGAGAAGTTTTTTTTTCAAGAATCGTATCTTGCAACAGACACCGTACTTGTCCGAAGAGACAACAGTGACCAAGAAGAAGAAGATCAGGAGAAAAAGGAAAAACAAGGTCAGGCAGCCACAAGAAGAATCAGTCAACATGATCAACACACTTAGATCAGAGTATGATCACCTCCATGCTTCACCATTCCTTGCTAAGAAGGATGATCCAGGCATACTCACGATCGAGTGTACCAATGGACAAAGAATCTTCCACAACACCTTCTGCGACATTGGATCGGGTGTCAATATAATGTCTAAGGTAATGTATGAATATTTATTTGGTGACAAACCTTTGTTCCCTACATATATGCAATTGCAGATGGTGGACCAATCAATCCGATTTCCTGAGGGAATAGCAAAAGATGTCATGGTAAGAACACATGATCACTATGCCCCTACCGACTTCATGGTTCTAGACATGGGTGAAGAAGACGACACACCCATCATCCTTGGAAGACCATTCCTCAACACCACAAACGCGATCATCTACGTTGAATCTGGACAAGTCCATTTCCAATTCCCTAGAGAGAAGGTACGCTGCTATTCAATAGTTATACCACTTATGAACAGCCAAAGAAGACCTGCTCTAGGAGGAGACGTCGATCATCCCTACGCCAAAGGAATCAACCCCTAAGAAATGAATGGGAAGAAGATGAAGAACATGAAGAAATTATGAAAGATGAACCTACTCCGTCTAAAGACCAGTCCACAGACGAAGCAGGTATGGAAAGAAAAGGTGATATCATCTAAGTCACCATCACTAGAGGTGCAATCATTAAGGTCTCCATCCCCGGGACCGACGGATGCACCAAAAGAATGAACAAGATAGGAGATGAGTCCTGTTCGGAGGACTTAAAAATCTGAACCCTCGCCATGAGATAATAACGGTAGTTATCCATATTTACTTTCTAGTATTGCATGAATTATTTTTCACTTTAGCATATTTACTTTTCTACATTAGCATTGCATTTAGAAAAGAAAAATAAAATTTTTTATCATTGAATTATAAATCTTAAGCCCCATGTGAATAAATCTACGGTGTAATACCCATGGGAATATTCACCGTGGTGGTATAAAAATTAAAAATACCATACATACATATTTTCTGTTCTGCATATCATAAATAAGAAAATCCAAAAAAATATATTAGGTAAACATCGTGACGAAATTCTGCCAATACAAAAATATTTTTAACCCTCAAGAACAACTAATCTCAGGACGGCTGACCGCCTTTATCCTAATCCGTTCCACGAGTTTTAGTATTCTTGTTGGTATTTTGCAGGATGACACAAGATCAAGAGCAAGTTCACCCGGTCATCTTCATCTCGCTCCACTTCGGGACGAGAAGGACATCCGCTGGCAAATCTGCTATGAGAAGGATCACTCAACTTCAATATTCGACCACGCCAACATCCAGCTTGGGGGAAAGGCACCCCCATGTATCTAGCTAAGTATTCCTTTCCTTTTGTTATTCTCAAGTTTGCTCTACATTTACTAAAAAAATAATAAAAAGATGCATAACTAAAAGCAAAATAAAAATTTATCTTTGTCATATATATATTAGTAAGGTGTGATCTAAAAAAAATATGAAAATAAAATAAAAAGTGTATGTCTAGTTTTCTATTTTTAAGAGTTAGATAAATGGACTCTGAGGATAATCTCCTATAATAGAAATAATGAATAGTTGCTCTGTTGTAAATCCTTTTGAGTACTTAGTTTTCAGCCTTGAATTCTCCTGAGTTTTGGATAAGACTGTTTTGATATAAGAATTTACTCTAAACTTGAAACTCGTGGGTAGCATATGCTTGATCTAAGTCTAGGTAATTGATGGATATGATATGAGAACGTCTGAGCTGTTGTTTATCTTGTTCCAAGTGATACTAAAGTTCTAGAGATTTATCTTTTGAAAAACATAAAAATGCTACATAATGAGTTTCTATATGACAAAGCTTGAATTCATACTAGAGACATATATGATATTTAGAATAGGAAAGCTTCCACTCATATATTCTATTTGTTTTGCATTGAGTTTAGTCAAGCTTTGTTGACCCTTATAAGAGGTTTGTCATGCTCTTAAAATTAAGATCACGTACACACCACTCACATATGCACTACTCCTACACTGGGGGTAGGCGCAAAAACATGCCATTCCATCTATATTCACCCAAAAATATTTTACTACTACACTGGGAGTAAACACCAAAAACATGTTCATAGGATTTTCCATCAAATAGATGCTTCAAGTTCTTGTTGCTATCTCTCAAAAGTTTTGTTGCAGAAAAGAAGCATGAGGCTATGCAAAAGTTATTCATAAAAAAAGAAAAAAGAGATGAGAAAAAAATGGACAAGTGTCCAAGATATTGAAAACAATGGGTACTCAGATGCCCGCCTAAAAAAGAGAGAGAGATGAATAAGATAGCCCATGTTTTCTTGCAAAGTATTTTTCAAAGTTTCAAAGAGAGATATGTTTTCAAGGAGCATAGTAGAATTAGGTTAGCCACCATAAATATCCACCATACATCCATACACATGCACATCTTGATTTGATTGTACGACTCAACTCTCTTTGGATCTGAGGTTTGACTTTACAGTACATGTATTGCAAGTATGCTCTTTCATGTTTTTTCTACTCCTATGAGCTCCACATAAGCCTTAGTTGTAGGAAGAGAAAGGCATAACATCACTATTGCCTTAGTAAAGATCCACAAATACCACATATATTGAAAAACTTAAGAGTGTCATACGAAGGAAGCTCTGAGTTTTATTTTGAAAATCTATAAAAACTCTAGAATAATGGTTGAGTAAAGAACTTGAGACATTGTGCTTGACTTGATTGTTCTGTCTTTCAATTGCTCAAGATCCAAGTGAAAGCTAAGAAGCCCCATGGTTGAAGGTAATATGGGTAAGTTTGAAAGTCAGATCGGTTCATTATAATCCGGAGGAGAATTCTTGTTTGAACGCATGTGTACTTTTGAGGAGTGAAAGCATCGATGCAACTCCTGATCCATTTAGTGAGTTTAGGTTTGCTCAGGGACGAACAAAGGTTAAGCTTGGAGGAGTTTGTTGACAGTAGTTAACAACCATTATAAATTGTCAATATAACATGTATAAGGGCATAAATATAATCACCAACGAAGGTCTAGGGGTTTAAACTAACAAATTCCACGAGTTTTGGTGAATCTGTACTTTCTACAGGGTTTATCCGAAAAACCATCAAGGTGGACCTAGATGTCAGACTTAATCACGCTTGTCCACAGCGAAAACAACCATAGAAGGTTCCAGAAGACTCGATAGGACACCACACCAAAGCGGAGGGTGAGGCACCGCCACAGGCCGGCCAGCCCCTGGAACCCACCTGCCAGCCCCCCGTTGTTATGTCGGTTCTCCACCGTCTCTTAGATTGCATCTACGCCGTTTATTCAAGTTGGTTTGATCCGAGGGCTCATGATGGACGCTTCGGTCTATATATACCAGCCCCTACCAACCCCCAGGCATCAGATCATCAAACCCTGATCAGGTCATTTAAGAAGATAGAAACTATAATCATCCTTAGAGCTCCACCATATTTTAGGGCATAGCTAGTTAGGATTGGTCTAGAGGGAGGCAAGCAGGTTTCGCTTGGATTCCTGATCGTGTCAAGAGTGTGGTTTGGTATAATCTTTGTTCCCCCTCTCTTTTGTATCTTTCATTACTTTTATATGTTTGCTATAATTGTTATGATAATATTATTCATATTGTTTATGTTTCTAGTTATCTTGTTCATGGTCTACTTTGGTTATATACTTAGTATAGCTAGATTATCATTATATTCATGCATAAGTTTGTACAGCGCTCGCTCTGGTGTACACGGGGTGAGTGGTCGGCATTGTGTAAGCGTGGTGCTTATTCGTTGTTAACCTACGGATACACCCTATATTTCGGGCCATGTGGTAGATCGCAGATGTGACACTCCCGTTGAGTCCTTTGTAGTCCACTCCCCGAATATCGATATACAAGTAGGATCTAGTTACGAAGGAAGACAAGCTCTGTTCTTAATCTTCCTTAATAATATCCCTTATGTGTAGATATGAAGTTGATCTTAGCCATGACTACTAGGTGTAATTGTACTAATCAATGTATGCTTTGACTTGTAATTAATAATGACTAAGGAATTATTCCTCTAATATTCTACTTAACTATGCTAATACCATAGAAAGGAGTACTCTGAGTGATCAATGATTAGTTATTATGCACCATTCATATATATATTTACCTCTTGACTTACCCCTGTTGTGAGTAGAATATTGGTTATGGTTTACCTCTCCATCAATAGCATAAGTTATCAATACATATGCTTGCCAAACCTTTCCTGTGGTAAAAATATAAATAACGATACCTGAAATACTCCCGAGTGAAGTGCTACAATGGTATATTATCTCTGCGCTTGCAGATCCCTTTTATATATATAATCTTCCTAGTCACATAAAATAATAAAGAGCTACTTAATATTGTTCTAGTAGTAATGCTAAGTAGTACCAACAAGCATCTCTGACATCATCACTAGGGATGACAACCTAGTAAAGTAATGTTAAGAGATGTAGACATTTATTAGGTGGCTACTAAAACAAGTGACAAGTTAATAAATACCAACACACGCGACGAGAGCCAGATCGACGGCGGTGGTCATACAGTCTGCCTGGTCGCCTGGAGCGCGAGCACGAGGGCGCACCGGCTGCCGCAGACCGTGAGCCGTGGGCCGTGCCCGTGCACTGCATAGCCTACCTGGTCACTCGGCGGTAGCGAGGGTGGGCCCCTACCAACCGCCACACAGCGCGTGAGGGTGGACCTACCAGTTCGCCGTGCCCGCCGTAGTCGGCGTCATTAGCTGTCGATGCTAGTTTAGGCGGAGCTAGGGGATTAGACGCCGACAACAACGATCGCGCCAATGCCGGCCACAACAGGGACCGGGGCCGCTGGATCTGCCGTCCCCGAAGCCAGAAACGATGGCAACACTGATGTTGGCGGCTCCCGCGGCACGAGCACTTGCTCTGCGCGGATCCAAGCAGCAGCGGCTGACCGGAGGCCAGATCCGCCGATTTCATGACTGGATCCGTCGCTGCCGCTGACTGAGGGGCGTCGGCCATGGGGGGAAGCAGGAGAGGGAGCCACGGTAGGCCTTTTGTTGAGTACCCACTACGGGCCATGGCCACCGCTCACCGGAGAAGCGGCGGCGGTGGCCAGAAGGGCGTCCGGGTGGTCCCTTGGTGGCGGTGGCTTGGTGCCCCTGTGCCGCCCAAGAGATGAGGCGGGGGAGGGCGGGGAGGGGGGCTGGGGGAGCTATCCGTTGGTTGTCAAGTGTCGTGTTGCCGAGCTAGCCAAACTAGCAGCTCTGACTTCACGAGAACGAACCTCGGTCAAATCTTAAGCCATGAGAAAGGCACTGAACTGTCCTCAAGCCCAACATGCCAAAGAACACGAAACCTACAACCAAAGTCCCTTATGCCAACCATCGCCAACAGTGGCGGATCCAGAAAAAATATATAGGGAGGGCTGGACTGAAGAGAGCAAGACCAACTTATAACTCAATTATGCCCCATACATAACTAATATATAGCAGTTTTAAGCATTTTATAACACGATAACTTTGATAAACATTTGAAAGTGCATCATATTTCACAAGAAGTAAAAAAATACAATTGAAAATGGCAAACGGGAAAAGGAGAAAGGCCCATGGCCCACTTGGCCTATTGACGTTACTGCCTTACTGGGCCTATTTGGGATGGAGAAACAGCTGATGCGTCGTCTTCAACCTCTGTCGACCTTTCGGGTGTTTCAGGTCTCCAGCCCTTCCTTTCCTTCCTCCATTGCCAGTCCACTGTCCAAAAATTCTGGGGGGGGGGGCTCCACTGGCGCGGCCACGGTAGGGGGGGGCTTGAGCCCCCCTAGCCCCGGTGGCAGATCCGCCACTGATCGCCAACAACCAAGCACGGCCTAGACCACAAAGATATGGTGCTTAAATCTAGTTTATATGGTTATTAACGTCCAAAAATGGATGGCCTACCAAAGGTAACCTTTTGCTCGCCACATATAATTATTACTGGCCAACACAAGGATGCCGCGGCAAAGAAGTGCCCATTTTCTAGTTAACCTGGTTGAACCAATGCTCCATCTAATCAAATTGTGAACTAAATGTTAAGTAATTTGTTGTCTTGCCCAATCTAAATAAATGCGCATCTAGACTATACGCATGCACTAGTGCAATCACCGACAATAGCTGCCATAGGGTAAATAGAGAGATGTTTCCCATCATAATCATCGGCGAACAGGCCAGTACCTGATATATCAGCAACTAACTCTGTCAACTTAAATCAAAGATTAAAACTACATATTTCTATGGATCCTTAAATGGAGTTGTGGAACTCGATATTTAACTATGAAGATTAAAGTTATAATATATACAAGTAAATATTTTTGTGCTGTGCATGGGAGAAAAATCTATCAGCGTTGCACTTTAATTTGATGCTAGTAGGATATTATCATGTTATTGCTAACATTAACTTATAATATGGATGTCGTGTTCATCGTAATATAAATTGTAGCTTTTAAATTTCATAGAAGGATAAAACATAAATAAATATCTAGCATTTTTGTTCTCGTTTCCAGTAAATATTCGGTAGCTTATTTTTCTCTCATTACAACGGACACGCATATTTGCTATTCCCTACAATATAGCATTAGGAATTACTATATCTATGAAACATAATTTATTATAGAAGTAGTACATTTGAATACTGTTTCTTGAAAAACGTAACATATATATCTAGTACATATCCAATACAGCACAATATTGTGAAAGTACCTTCGAAAAGAGGTCGATACATTTTCTTCTTGTTAAAGTTTTGCGTGTTTGACCACACGCGCATCTTGAGCAACATGTTCCTGTGACAACAGGGAGTAATGATTGAGCTCCTCGTAGAACAGCCCTTGAACCTGGACAGTGCCTGTGGCTCCATAGAAACGGTGACATTGAGCTGGCCATCGCCGTCTGGGCTAGGCACAAGGTACAGGAAGTTGCTCTGGTTGAGGATGGCCCGGCCGACGAATGATGGCCGGCCCCAGCCGAAGTCCACGTCGATGAGGGGCAACTCAATCCAGCTCACGACAAGCAAGTCAGCGTCTGGGACGGCCCACTGCCCTAGGTGAAGTCCCGGTGCGTCGTTCATGGCGAGCTCCAAGTAGTCTACCAGCGACCGTATGTGCTCGTCGCTCATCCGAGAGACCTTGTCGGCGACGGCGTTGAGTGGGCTTGAGACGATGTCCTTCACCTTGGTGACTGTCGTCGATGTAAGGGCGATGGCGTTGCCGAAGTAGACACCTGGGAGCAGGGAACACATGCGCGAGCGCAGGCAACCGACCCCATAAATCCGTGAGTCTGCCGTTCCACTGATGCTTTTTGCCTTGCATGAGCACTGCCACACATGCGCCATCACAGCGCTGCAAGTGGAGACCTTCTTGCTGGCGCTGGCGCCGGCAGCGCCTTTGAGAGCGTCGACCTGGTTCTTGGAAATGGGCAAGACGGCAGTGTTGAATGGCGCCTTCGTCGTCGTCGACGGTATATGCTGCCACGCCGGGGGTATTCAGGGTGCTGGGTGCACACTGCCGGCGGCGAACGTCCGCGGAGCAGCATGCGGTCGAGGCATGGCTGCAACGATGTGGTCGCCTCGCTGTCACCCCTTGCAATGGCAGCCCACATCTTCATGAAGTCGCCAGCCGCGCGGCCGTCACACACCGTGTGGTGGATTGCTGTGCCGAGGCACACCCCACCACACTTGAAGAACGTCACCTGCGTGGTCGACAACTAGGACTTCAGCGTTGCGAGCTACGCTGACACCGAAAGGGAACGTTTGCGCCGTTGCACGTTGCGGCTAGAGGCATCACCTGGAACATGGCCAAGACGCCGGCGTGGTTGCCGGCTTCGGCCAACGGGACAAGCATCCGCCGTAGCTCATCAGACGGGACAGGGTTTTCCAGCTTGTCGAGGGTGGCGTCTGCACGGGCTGTGACGAAGATGACCCCATCACTGGTGCAGTGGATCTCAGGGCGGCCAGAGCTGCCCGATCCAAGATGGCCAACGATGGGATAGAAGGGAACAAGCGCCTTGGACAGAGCTGCCTTCAGCATGTCCGGCGAGAAGGCGGCCGAGCCCAGGCAGGGGCGGTACATGAAAACCAATGGAGTATAGGTCCTGCCTTGGACAAGGTCGAAGACGGAGAGCCAAAGCCGGTGCTTGGGCGTCACCTCGCTTGGAGGCACCATGCATGACTCGACTATCTCCACTGCCATTAGGCAAAGCTGCGACAGGTCAATTGGTGGATGGTGGGTGCAGCCGTGGAGGGGCTGATCTATACTCCGGATTTTATAACCCCAATTTCATTCCAGTGAACGCTCACCTAGAAATAGTTAGGCGAACGATCCGACCAGCCCGTGACCGCCCACTCCCCTCTTGCATGTTTCTCCACGTTGCTGATGTCATAACTTCTAAACGGTGTATCCGTTTTTAATTCCGTCTGCACCGATGTTTTCTACGTGACAAGACGAACAAACTAGATTCCACTTACATATGTTTCGAATATTTTTTTAGTGGCAATTTATGTGTATTAACTTTTAAAAAAATATTTATATGTTAAACTTATGACATATAACTTATAACTAACAACTTATGCACACAAATTGTATTAAATAACTTTTTGCTGGTCGGATTCATTCGTTGGCATTGTTACACCTGCACAGACTTTCCTTTTTTTCTTCCTTTTTTGTTATTTTTCTTCCTGCCATTTTTCTTCTTTTTTTATATATTTATAAGTTATACTACATAGTTATTTTCGTACATAGTTTTTATATTTCTACTAATATGTATGATATTAATTTGTATATCTGAGTTCTTGAATATAAGGTCATTCATCAAGTTATATATCTAAGTTATACAAATAAGTTATACATAAAAGTTTTGTGTATATTTTTTTTAGCTTTTGTAAGAAATTATGTTGATATCTAAGTTATAAAAACAAGATATACATAAAAGTTCTGCGTATAACTTTGTTACGTAGTAAGTTATATAAATAAGTTATGTGTATAAGTTTATCACATTAAGGATACGTTGAAGTGTCTTATGTAAAGTTATTTGTATAAGTTATACGTTGATGTTTGTTTCACAAGTTATATGTAAAAGTTGTGAGTATAACTCTATAACTTTCCAAAAAAAGAAAAGTTGCGGAAATATTTTTTTCCAAAAAAAGGAAGTTGCTAGCCTGCCAGATCGTTGATTTGTTTCACAAGTTATATGTAAAAGTTGTGAGTATAACTCTATAACTTTCCAAAAAAAAAGAAAATTTGCGGAAATATTTTTTTCCAAAAAAAGGAAGTTGCTAGCCTGCCAGATCGTTGATTCACTATCCCGCGCATACACAGCCGAGTACATGAAAAGAGGATTAGCACGCACGCGCACCATAGCGTTTGAGCGCGTCGACTTGGTTCTTGGAAACAGGGAAGACGGCAGTGTCGAATGGCACCTTCATCGCCGACGGTACACTACGTGGCAGCGGGTATTCGCCGTGCTTGAAGCGCACTGCTGGCAGCGAACGTGCACGGTGCAGTGTGCAGTCGAGGCATGGCTGCAACAACATGGCGGCCTCGCTGTCGCCCCTCGCAATGGCAGCCCACATCTTCAAGAAGTAGCCAAACGCACGGGCATCACACCGTGATGAGGACATCCCCTGCGTTGACACTTCTCCCATACCTAAACAAAATGCTATTGGCATTCATCCTGTTCGGTAACACTACTTCAGCAGTATTTTTTAGCGAATGAACAGTATTTTCTTCACAACAAATTATCATAAACATCAACATAGGTCAAATTTCAGTGAAACGAACAGGGACTTGTTGACCTATTACAAGACAATGGGCAAAACAGTTGGAGAAGAAAATAAATGCTCAGGTGAACGCTAACCTTTCATTTGTTACAAACAATGTTGAAGATTCATCGATGCATTTAGGTTGTTGCTTTATTATTCTTAGAAACGATGGAGCATATGAAAGTGCATGGGATGATGATAATTTTAGTCCACAAGTGTTGCTCTAATGAATTCTTCGAGTGCAAAATTCAGGGCTGAAAAGGTGAAAGCTATCCCTAAATATACATTACAATTTACATCTTGAATTGTTATATTGTGTTTTCACTTCTATTTCAGATTCCACTTAATTCATCAATGTGCAAGCCTGCCACAAGTATTCAGAAAAATCTGCAACTACATTCGATCAAGACAAAGAAGCTAAAAAGAGGACTGGCAACTGCAAATTATGCTCAAGTTCAAGTCAAGGATGCCAGTGCCACCTATTAGTCAGGTCCAAGGAGATGGAAGGACGCCATGTACTACTGTTCACGTCACTCTATAGTGCATAGGAAGACCAAACACTTCAGAAAGCTAATAGCCATGTTGCATTGTTTCCCCACTAGCTGTTATCAATTAAACCTTAGTGAAAACTGAAAGCACCCACTTGGACTATAAGTATAACTGTAATAGGACGTGGGAAGGACCTTTTGGCTATCAAATTTCGTGTAAACACTTGTGTTCTATTCAGAACAATCACTCGTGAGTCTTGAGAGGCTTGCAAAACTTGTTCTTTCGATTCCTGAGGGAGTTGCAGAACGCTGAACTGTGGTTCACCCAGTTTCTGCCTTCACATCTTTACGGCGTGATTGCGTGGGCTGGCATCTTTGGTGTGTGGAAGGGCGGTTGTCTCGGCAGTTCGTTGCGTGTGCAGAACTCGCGGTGCACTGCCTCGTTGCCAGGTCACGCATCAATAGTTATCAAGTTCGCGGATCCTTCGAGAAGATCGGGCCATAGCTACTTGTCACACGCAATCCCTAGGCGTGTGCACATCATCTGGTACCAAAGCCTGCATTTACTCGGTAGGATTGTTCTTATTTTGGAAGGATAGTTTGTTCCTTTTCCTATAGTCCACAAACAGCCACACTAGCAGCAAATTATATACCTATCATTTCAATTTTGAATCTGAATTTAGTTTGCAGCTTCGAGTTTTAATCCGTTGAGTCTTGTCTAGTTGCTAGTTCTCCTTTTTTTTCTTTCCTGCAGTTGATTAGAAATCACATCATTTATATGCTCCAGTTTTTTCCTTGTGATTGAGCATTGCTATCTCTGGTTCACAAATACATAAACCTGATCATTCAGTCCTCTATTTTTTTCTCACCAAACGCTTTGCATCAATTTCCTTTTTGTTTCGCACCTTCCAACCTGCATTTTCTATTGTACTGCATCCATATTGCAGCAAGTAAAAAAAAAGAGGTACAAAAAAAAGAAAAGAAAAACAAAAGAGAAAGGAATTGTTCCTATTTTGAAAAAGTATTGAAAAAAAAAGAGATGGGGTTTGAACTGTGATTCAGTTGATGCAAAGTGTGTCACTTCTAATTTTGGGTGCTAATTCTTTACATCCACATAATTCTTCCTTCTACCAGCAACTTAGGCTTGTGGTTCACTTGGATTATTATTCGATTTTGCATCACTAAAGTTTCAGATTGCACTGATGATACATCCCACCCAGCCCCACCGAAAGTATCGCGAGCTGCATACGACACCTCTGATACAATCATTCTTCCACCATTGATTTGCTGCCCCAGTTCTCTCTCTTTCAGGGAGACAAAGAGCTTGTTGAGTAAGTGGTGAGGGAGTGATTCCACATATTGTCCTATCCTATATTATTGCTTCTACTAATATGGCAGGACGTGGAGATGGCACCGCTGTTTCGGTGGAGGAATTCCAGGAGCTGCGTACACAAATGAATGATTTGATGCAATAGCTACAAACTCTCCAATTGAACATGCCACGTGGAGAACGGCCACCAAATGAGGACGATGACAATGAGGTGGATGATGAGGCAGCGCGTTGTGCCACTGACCATGGACATGGTGGGTTTGGTCGTGGTTTTGCTAATTTTGGTCATGCTCTGCGCATTCCTATTGGAGGTGGAGGAGGTTTTGATGCTGATGCTAATTTTGGTCATGCTCAGCACATTCCTATTGGAGGTGGAGGAGGTTTTGATGCTGATCATAATTATCAAGATGGTGATGATGATATGTTGTCTGACATAAATGATCACTGGCATGGTGGGCATGATGGTTATCATGAACGCCGTCGTGCTAATGCTAATCGACATTGTGACGATGATGGTTTAGGCAAAGTGAAAGTGTCTATTCCCAAATTTGGTGGAAAGGAAAGTGCTGATGATTGTTTTGAGTGGGAGACCAAGGTGGATTAGATCTTTGATTTATATGCTTATCCTCCTGAAAAGAAAGCAAAGCTTGCTGCAATTGAGTTCATAGGTTATGCAATGACTTGGTGGAATCAAGTGCGTGCTAAATTCCGTCGTGTAGGGCATGATCATATTACTTGGGAGGACATGAAGCGTGAAATGAGGCACCGGTTTGTTCCTGCACATTATTCTCGTGAGCTGCATTTGAGGCTGAAACATCTTGTCCAAAGTCATCATAGTGTGGATCAATATTTTCAGGAAATGGAAATGTGTCTACTTCGTACAGGTATTGCTGAAGATGAGGAATCTTTGATGCCTCGATTTCTGGTTGGTCTTAACAAACCAATCACAGACAAGATGGACATGACTAATTACACCACTCTCAATGAATTGCTACATTTTGCTAAGAGAGCTGAACGACAGGTTGTTGATTCTACAAGAAGTCGTGTTTCATTTTCACCTAACAGCAACACTCCAGGTCAGCCCCTACAATATCAAAATTCTAGGTCATGAATGCCGTCATCTCGTGCACCTTCATGCTCAGTTTCTGTACCACACAATGTGTCAGAGATATGGGCCAGGGGTACCTGCACCGCTCGTATATACGACTACCACCAAGCTATCGGCCCAGCAGCCATCAAGGGGAGGCCCGCAAGGGCTGACGCGGTTGACCAACGTGGAGATCAAGGTAAACCAAGGCAAGCATATCTGGACGATAGCTAGGATCAATCTGTTGTAACAAACTAGGAAACAATCTGTTAGCCCGATCGCCCTCTCTGTAACCCTACCTCTCCTACCTATATAAAGGAGGGTAGGGACCTCGGGCTCAAGATCCAATCTTCCACCAATGCCATTTACCTTGTAGATAGGAGCAACAACCCCTGTAATTGAGCATATGAATACAAGAGACGACGCACCACTGGAGTAGGGATTAGCGTGTACCATGCCCTGTTGACGAAATACGTCCGACAGTCTACCGAGGGGTATGCCCACAGTAGTAGATGAATCGGTGGAGGTGCGCGTGGGGGAGCCGGATGGTGACACAGAATGCAGGAGACAACGATTAGATATGTTTGGGCCATCAGCTTGACGTAATACCCTACATCCTGTGTCTTTATGGATTGTATTGTGTATGATCGGATTAAAACGAGGGGGTCCCTACCCGCCTTATATAGCTCAGGGGTAGGTTTACAGATCGATTGTTTCTATCCTGATCGATTTTACAAGATAGGAAGTTACAGATATTACGGGATTTGGCATATCCGAGCAGGTTTCCTAGATCATCGAAGATCTTCACGCAGTCTTGCGAGGCACGACGACCTGTGTCGTGCCTCACACAGCGTCGTCTCGTAGGCTGGGCCTCCACCAGTGGCACGACCCATGCGCAGTCTTGTGGGCTGGACCTCCTCTAGCGGCTTGGCCCATATATAGCCCTGCTGGTATCGGGTGTTATACCCCCACAACTAGTCCCCTAGCGCCTTGCATCCGTTGAGCAACACCGTTTGGAGCTTGTCTGAGCTATTAAGCATGCATCCGAGCTACTAAACATGTCGTCCGAGCTATTTGAGCATGCGTCTGAGCTATCTGAGCATGCGTCTGAGCTGTCTAATCATGCATCCGAGCTGTCTGAGCATGCATCCGAGCTATCTGAGCATGCATCCAAGCTATTCGTCTAGTTGCTGGAGCCGAGCACACTCGAAGCCAGGGTTGGTCAGAAAGATGTAAGGAGCTCAAGTAAAAAAAATTCATAGTCTCCACCTTGGGTGAAGTGCGCCCACTTAGGTTCCAGACATCGAAGTTGGTCGCATGGCATCCTTGACTTAGTTAGCGCGGAAGAACTTATCCATTCTGTAGAAGATTAAGTCGAAAAATAAGCACATTGACCGTGAGGTGAAGTGTGCCCACTTAGTCCCCGAGCCTAGCAATAGGTGAAGTAGTCACGTGATGCCAGGGTCCAAAGTAGTGGTCTTCAGGTGCTGGCCCAGTCCCCAATGTCGCTGGAAACCAATGTAGAAATAAATACAGTCATCACGAGATGACGTGTACACACGTAGTCCCCGAGCCTACTGGAAGATTATGAAAAAAATCTTGTAGTAGGGTTAGAGAAAAAATATCGTGTCATAGCAACGCTCAGCATTGAATATCAACCCATGTTTGACATAGTTTGACGCAACGGCCCACCAGGCATGCAGAAACGTCGGAAGAGAATGCTGCACGGCGGGCGTGGTTTCCCAAAAACCCTAGAAGGTAGAGGGTCAGGGGTCAAACTGTTATAAAAGCATTGCGACCCCAATGCACATTCCCCACTTTCTCTCCACCACTTCATCTTCTTCCTCGCGCGCACACCACTTCGCCTAGCAACTGCTCCGCCATTAGAGCAACCGCAAGCGCGCAACCTCCTCCCAGCGACGGATCTGTTAGATGGCGCCCAAAAGAAACCACGGCGGTTCAAGTAGAGCATCACGTGAGCTCAATCGCGCCGAGGAATGGGTGGGGTCCATCAACAACGAGGAGGCGCTCAATCGGTTGGTGAAGGACGGTGTGCTGCCCGATAGGGTGACAGTAGGATGGCGTCTGGCTCACGGTGAGAGCTTTCCGACTCCTCGCGGCGATGAATTAGTAGTTTTTGAGGATTATTTCTATCGCAGATTTGGTGTTCCAATCCATCCGTTCCTCCGTGGATTGATTGACTATTACGAGATTAGTCTTTGCAATCTAGGCCCAAATTCCATCCTTCATGTCTCTGTCTTCATCCATTTCTACAAGGCTTATCTTGGTATTCTTCTGCATTTGGATCTCTTCCGCCACTTCTTCTATTTGAAAGTCCTAGGGGGTCTAGTTCTAGGATCGTAGGCAGCGCGTACTTGCAGCTTCAGGACGGGATGGTTGGCCAATACATCACCACCCTGTTGAACACAAATGTGAAGTATTGGGTGCAACGATGGTTCTACATGCCATAGGGGGAACACTATGTGGCATGCGACATTG
The DNA here is from genome assembly GCA_904845875.1 of Miscanthus lutarioriparius. NCBI lineage: Eukaryota > Viridiplantae > Streptophyta > Magnoliopsida > Poales > Poaceae > Miscanthus > Miscanthus lutarioriparius. The sequence goes on along the minus strand of CAJGYO010000014.1, from coordinate 22,803,135 downwards.
ATCAGATTCTCGTGAGCAACGCCAAGTGCTCGGAGAGACCTGGTGCCAATGGGATGGAGCAAGTGATGGAGCTGTTGGCACTGATCGACCAGAGAAGGGTGGATGGGGTCATTGTGGCGACAAACTTTACTTTTCGGTGATGCCAGCCTAGCAAGGAGAGAGCACATCCTGGATACGAATTCCGAGGAGATACTGATGGGACCCGTGAGGTGCCCGAGCCGATTAACCGAGACGAAGTCATGCGGCGAGTTGGAGTGTTGTTTAACCTCACGGGGAGTCGTAGGATCGACGATTGGCAGAGGGCCTTCAGTGTAGGAGCCCTCCCACTATGGGTAAGAGTCTTCTTTTTAGTTTTACTTGATCCCTTATCTGTTGTAATTGCAATATACTTATTCATTTTCCTGAAGACTCATGGACAGGATCGGTCGGTATATTTCTCGGTGGTGTCGTCAGCTGACTGGCCGAGGGGTGTTGATGCCCGGCCAAGCTGTCCTCAGCGTCGATCTAGCTCGGAGGCTAGTGGGGATAGCTCGACCAACCTTGACGATGGAGATGAAGATGAGCGGACGCCGTATGTCCGCGAGAAGCTCCGGGGGAAGCGGCCAACTGGTGAAGAGCTGTCCTCGAAAAGAAGAAAAGCAGTTGCATCGTCTCGCCGTGAAGAGAGGTCGATAACCATTGGCGCGTCCGCCCAGCCTCAAAGACGGTAGGTGGTGATGTCGAGCTCATCGGACGACGATGAACAAGCGGCGCCTCCATCACCAAGGGCCATGACGCCCCCACTGTCTACACCAACAGGGGTGGAGACACGGGAGAGGCAGCGGATGTGGGGGGCTATAGCAACAACACCTGATAGCACACGGGTGGCACCAGCTGCAGCAGCTCGGGTGGCACCATCAATGATAGACTGGACAGCTACCGCAGTCCCCGAGACCACATGGACGACTCCAGTGGCGGCAGCGCAGGCGACCACCGTGGTCCTCGAGACCACACGAGCGACTCCAGTGGCAGGGGTGTAGGCGTCGAGCAGTTCGACTGTTGGACAAACCTGTTCCAGGCAGGGACATAGGTTCTGAGCTATGCAGCAGGAGTCCCAGTTGTAAGTGCTTTATTTATTTGTTGTATTCCTTCGGCACGGTGGTATGCTTCTTGACAATTTTTTTGTTGTAGTGCGGAGTCGACGAAGGTCCAGCAGCCATTGGCTACTGATGATGGAAGACACACGGAGGAGCCGGTAGCTCCCCATGCCAAACAAGCATAGCCAAGGGTGGATCCGATCGCCCCCACTGTGGAGCAACCGACGGTTGCGGAACTGACCGCCCCTACTATGGAGGAGCCCTCAACAACTGGACCGACCTCACCTGGTGGCGGATTTCATGATGAGGGTGATCCTGGTGTAGAGGAGGCATGGGATGCTATGGCAACATCGAGTGGCCTTGCTGGAGCAGGTACGAAGCCTGCGGGAGACGTGTCGAGCAGTGCAGCGCAAGGTCCACCTGCGGTTGCTGAACAAGCGTCATTTGCAGCGGCGTCAACGGCGGGAGAGGCGCTCAGATGCTCTATATGAGCACGGTAGTAGCCAAGGAGGGCACCTTTGTTGGTGGCCGCCATGGAGATTGAAGAGATAGTGCGGGAGCCCACCCCGCTGCCCCAACTCCTTCGCACAGTCATTCAGCACGGCGAAGAGTTTGAGATGCTGGAGGAGGTGGAGGCGAGCGCGGAGACAAAGAGCTGAGGGCTGATCTGACATCGATGATGGGTCATATTGAGGTAAGCCTGAAGAGATCTTCTTTGTCCTTTAAATAGCGCAGTCTGTTAATCTGTTTGCCCATTAAAAAAATGTGATGAAGGTGCCTGAGCAGCGCTGGCGGTAGCTGGAGGAGATGGCTCCGGTATTGGAGGAGAACAAGAGTCTACAAGCGTCAGTGAAAGACCTCCAGGCGTGCCTGCTCCAAGAGCGCCACCATAGGGATGACCTGGAGGTGAAGGTTTTGGCATTGGAGAAGGAGCGCCAGCAAATGGAGGTGGAGAGCCAATCGATGGCCGAGCTGCTCAGCCGTAGCACTGATCGACAGAAAGGTAGGTCTCGGAATTTTGCTTTGGTGGTATTCAGCATTGTGAGGTGTCTGATTATTATACACAACACTGGAGATGGAGCTCAGCCTTTCCTAGGAGGCCTTCGGCCAGGTTCAGGAGACAAAGGATAAAGCGGAGGAGAAGGTCAAGAAAATCACTGAAGATCTTCGATGTGAGTGTTTTTCACGCTATTTTGACTTGTGCGGCATTAAGCGTATGCTTGACATACAACTGTCTTGTTTGCAGAGTATCAACATCAGGCCCAGGCGCAATTCTAGGTGCTCGTGGAACAAGTGAAAGCCTGTGTTGAAAAGCTAGAGGTGATGACCATAGGAATCCAGCCCGTGCTAGACTGCGTCGGTCTTGAGGAACCTGAGGGGGCACGGCTACCCAGAGACAGGTCGTACCGGTCGGTCATGGATCGTTGCTGGATAGCATGGGTGGACTTCAAGGAGTTCACATGCAGCACTACCCATGGAGCTATTGTCCATGCACTCGCACAGCTATGGTCACACTACCCTTCAGTGGATCTCCAACGGGTGGCGACTGGGTACGCGCAGGGTACGGACACGAAAAAGATCGCCAGGCTGGAAGACGATGCGAAAGAGCCAGCGAAGAGGTTGACCGAGGATGTCAAGCTGTTTGGTGAAGGGAGGAGCAGTGCTCCACAGAGTAGAAAAAACTCATGTTGAATCATTGTACAAAAGTGCTTAGCAACTTTTGGTGAACACTTGTTGTTATGGTATATTTGTGTTTATATTTGATATAAACCATCCGATCAGTAGTGTATAGCTGAGTCCCCAGCCCTAGCTAGCCTGTTAACTGGAATGTAGGGCATAGGGGCCATGTGCATGTGGGAAGAACAGGGCATCGCTAAGGAACCACTACTGACCACCCATGACGCAGAGGGCGGACGCTCATGCACGTGCAGGGAGAAGTCGGAGACATGGTCGTCTCTGGAGGCGTCCAAGCGTCAATGTGTTTGTTCAGGCATTTGCTTTAGGCGTAGTTGGCATGTCATCTTTAAAATGTTGTACGCAGAAACAGAATCGCTTAGAAAAAAGCATGAAGATAACAATATGGAGAAACATTAGAAAAAAACTTTATTGAATACTCGAATGTGAACGATACATATCTTTGAAAGGGGACCCTTCAAGGGTAGAAACGCCTAAGAAGATAGATGTGCCAAGAATTTGGAACATCCCTTTCATCCATGTTGCATAGCCTGTAGGAACCTGGTTGGGTGACCACTTTGACAATGAAGGGGCCCTCCCAGGGTGAAGATAGCTTGTGTATCCCGTCGGTCTTCTGCTTCTTGCGGAGCACTAGGTCTCTGACCATGAAGAATCGATCGTTGACATTGTGGTTGTAGTATCTTCGCACGCTATGAAGGTGCTTCATTGTTCAAACACACGAAACCAAGCGCTGCTCCTCTAGGATGTCCAACTCAATGAGCCAGGCTTGGTCAGAGTTTTATTTGTTGTAGTTCTCCACTCTAAGTGCTCAAAAAACAATGTCGGCTAGTAAAACGGCCTTGGAACAAAAAACCATGAAGTATGGGGAGACGCTAGTGTTACGACTAGGTTGGGTCCTTAGTCCCCAGACCATAGTTGGCAATTCCTTGAGCCACTTGCCAGGGTGCTTCTGCTCGTTCGTGTAGAGCCTTTTCTTCAACGCGTTCAGAATCATGCTGTTGGCGCGCTCAACTTGGCCATTAGCCCTGGGGTGCGCCACCGAGACATACTTAACAAAGATGCATCTTTTGTCGCAGAAGTCCCAGAAATCGACACCAGTGAACGTGGACCCCAAGTCGGTAATGATGTTGTTCGGAAGGCCAAACCGGTGAATGATGTCATCAAGCAGCTCAGCTGCCTTCTTCGCTGTAGCTTGGACCAGGGATTTGTATTTGATCCATTTGGTGAATTTGTCGATGCAGACGTAGACCCAGTGGAAACCTCCTGGCGTGAGCTTGAAGGGCCCAATCATATCTAGTCCCCAGCATGCGAAGGGCCAAGATGCAGGAATCGTTTGCAAGGCCTGGACTGGGACGTGGATTTGCTTAGCAAAAAACTAACAATTCTCGCACCGGTGAACGAATGCCTCGGCATCGGCAACTATAGAAGGCCAATAGAAACCAGCTCGGAAGGCTTTACCAACTAGTGTTCTAGAGGCTATGTGATTGCCGCAAGTGCCGGCGTGGATCTCCTTGAGTATCTTCTCACCCTCTTCCACGGAGACGCACTTCTAGAGTAGCTCTCCCTTGGCGTTCTTGCGATATAACTTTCCTTCAACTAGGACGTAATGCTTACTACGACAGGTGAGGCGCTCTCTCTCTGTGTTGTTAGCTGGGACATCTGCACTGGTGAGGTATTTGATGAAAGGTTCCCTCTAATCACTGCTAGGGCCAGGGACCACTATGACTAACAGCTCGGCATGTGGCTTTTCTTCAATGCCTTCTTGCCCCTGCTTGATGGATGGCATCATGAGGTCCTAGATGAACACTCCAGCAGGAACTTTGGCCCGGGTCGACCCTAACTTTGATAGCTCATTGGCTGGTTGTTTGTCAGCCCGAACCACATGGTGGTACTCGATACCATAGAACTTGTCTTCTAACTTTCTTATCGCGGCGCAGTAAGCGTCCATCTTCTTGTTGGTGCAATTCCATTCCTTATTGAGCTGGTTGATCACGAGTGCGGAGTCGATGTACACCTGGAGCCATTTAACGTTGAGCTCGATAGCTATACGGAGACCATGAAGTGTCGCCTCGTATTTAGCGGTATTATTGGATGCTTGGAAGTGTAGACAGAGAACATAGCGAAGCTTATCCCCTAATGGCGAGATGAAAAATACGCCTGCCCCTGCACCATCGAGGTTAAGAGACCCATCAAAGCACATGGTCCAGTGCTCAGGGTGGTCGACCGGGACAGGAGTCTGCATATCTGTCACTCGGCGATGAAGTCAGCGAGCACCTGCGACTTGATCATGTGGCAAGGCCTGAAGTTGATGGTATAGGTGCTGAGCTCGACCACCCATTTAATGATGCGGTCGCTAGCTTCCTTGTTGCGGAGGATGGCACCGAGTGGGTACTCAGTAACTACCGCTATGTGATAGGCATCGAAGTATGGACGGAGCTTCCGGGATGTGATCAGGATGGCATACAACAGCTTTTGGACTTGGGGGTAGCGAGTCTTAGACTCATTTAGGACCTCGCTGATGAAGTAGACTAGGCGCTGGACTTTGTATGCGTGTCCGACCTCTTCTCGTTCAACAACGATGGCGATGCTAACAACCCGGTTGGTCGCTGTGATGTAGATTAGCAGGGTTTCATCCTTTTGGGGGTGGTCATGATCGGAGGTGTGGTGAGGAACCGCTTGAGCTCAGCGAATGCCTTGTCGGTGTCCTTCGACCAGAAAAATTTCTCCTGAGCCTTGAGTAGCTTGAAGAATGGGAGTCCCTTTTTGCCTAGATGGGATATGAAATGACTTAAAGCCGCCATGCACCCCGTTAGCTTCTGGCCGTCCTTAACACTGGTCGGTGGCTTCATGTTGGTCACCGCCGCTATCTTCTCTAGGTTGGCTTCGATGCCGCGGTAACTGATGATGTTGCCTAGTAGGATACCGGATGGAACACCGAAAATGCACTTAGTGGGATTCAGCTTCCATCAGTACACTTTTAGGGCTTTAAAACTTCGGTGAGGTCGGTGATGAGGGTGTCAGCAGTCTTAGACTTAACCACCATGTCATCGACATAAGCCTCAATGTTCTTCCCAATTTGGTCCTTGAGGCAGCGCTGGATGGCTCTTTGATAAGTCGCCCCCGCGTTCTTGAGCCTAAAGGACATGGTCGTGTAGCAGTAGGCGCCGAAGGGTGTAATGAAAGACGTCTTGATCTGGTCTTCTTCCTTCAGCGTGATCTAGTGATAACCAGAGTAGCAATCTAAAAACCATAGGAGCTCGCAACCAGCTATAGAATCTATGACCTTGTCAATGCGAGGTAAGCCAAAGGGGTTTTTAGGGCAGTGTTTGTTGAGATCGGTGTAATCAACGCACATTCTCCATTCTTTATTCTTTTTTCTTACAAGAACTGGGTTGGATAACCACTCCGGATGGTACACCTCTTTGATAAAACTGGTAGCTAAGAGCCGGGTTATTTCTACCCTAATGCCCTCCTTTTTGTCCTGCGTGAATCATCGAAGCTTCTGCTTGATCGGCTTGGTGGTCGCCGAGACATTTAAGGAGTGCTCGATCAGCTCCCGAGGCACACTAGGCATGTCCATCGGTTTCCATGCGAACACGTCAACATGCTCCCTTAGGAAGCTGATGAGCGTGTCTTCCTATTTGGGATCGAGGTCAGCCCCGATCCGAGCAGTCTTAGACTGGTCGCCGGGGACGAGGACCACTACCTTCACCTCCTTGGACTTGGTTGATGCTCAGGAGGCCTCCATGGTTGGGATCTCTAGGTCTTGTAGGGAAATCTGCTTGCAAGACATGAGGCAATCCTGCATGTGGATGGAAATGTCAGTAGCCTCGGCGAGCGTGAAGCTTTCCTTCTCATAGGAGTAGGTGATGTCGAGGTTGCCACGTAGGGATAGGACCCTCTACTCCGTTGGCATCTTCAACACCAGGTACGTGTAGTGCGGCACGGCCATAAACTTGGCGAGGGCAGGTTAGCCAAGGATGGCATGGTACGCCATGTTGAGGTTGGCAACCAAGAAGTTGATGTAGTGACGCGGAAGTGCTTGGCGGTGTCGAATTGTACTGACAGTGTAATCTGTCCTAGAGGCAAGGACGCTTTTCTAGGAATGATCCCCCAGAATGGAGAGTCCATGGGGGTAAGGTCTTCTTTCTTGATCCCTAGCTCCTCTAGGGACCTAGCGAACAGGATGTTGAGGGCGCTCCCTCTGTCGATGAAGACCTTCTAGAAGCGCACGTCCTTGATGATGGGATCCAGGACGATTGGGAAACACCCTGCATATGGGATATCCGACCACTGGTTGGCCCTAGAGAAGGTGATCGGGTGCTTCGACCAGTCAAGGTATTTGGGATCAGTGATGGGGCCATCATATGTAGCGACCGACATGACACATCAGGCTACAAGCTTCTGGTCTCGCTTATCTTCAAAGATAGCTCACTCATCAAAGATGGTGGCGACAGTCTTGGTGGGGTCCTGGAAGGTTGGGCCCTTGTTCTTGCCTCGTTCTCCACCTTGACCATCCTCGGTCTCATTGTCATCACGTCGTGGCTTCTTTTATGATTCACCATAGAGCGTTGTCTTTATGCCTCTTCACTCTCGCATGGTGTGCTTGGCATCCTTATGGATAGGGCATGGGCCATCTAGTAGCTTGCCAAAGTCAACATCATAGGTGCACTTGGCACGGACATTGATTGTGTTGATGGAGTTATTAGGCTAGCGACGGTAGCCTTGTCTACCTCTCGAGCTATCCGGGCGGTTGTCACGCTAGGGCTCGTGGTCATCTTGGTAGCGATCGTGGTCGTCATGGTGGTCTTGGTCATCACGGCGGCAGTCGTGGTCGTCGTAGCGCCTATCTTCACAATGGTCATCATCGCGGCGTTGGTGGTGAGTGGAGCGAGCAGCCCGTTCGGCTTCTTTGGTGTCAGCATATCCGTTTGTTGTTTGTATCAGTTCGCCGATGGTTGTGGGCCTCTTGCGGTATAGCTTGCCATGGAGTTGCTCATGCCAGGGCCCCTTGGTGAAAGCAGTGATGGCCTCGGTGTCAGTGATGTTGGGAACAGAATTTCTTGTCTCTGAGAAACGCCTGATGAAGTCACACAGAGACTCTCCAGAGGATTGATGAAGCTTCTCTAGGTCATACTTTGTGCCGGGCTGCTCGCACGTGGCCATATAATTGTCGATGAAGACTTTCTTGAGGTCATCCCAAGATCGGATGGAATTCTCCCATAGGCTGAGGAGCCAGTTGTTCGCAGACTGGTTAAGCAAGGTCTTCGTCTCCACCTGTGGCTCTTACGATGATCTCATATAGAGTTAGCCACTGAGCGGGGTTGGCCTTTCCGCCATAGGTGTTAACACCAAGAGCCTTGAAACCCATAGGTCATCGGACGGATCGGAGCCTTTCTGTGAACGGGTGAAGTCCTGATGTGTCGGTGGGAAGTGGTGCTTGACAGGCAGCAAATCCCTCATGTTCGGTGTCAAATTACCAGTGACGCTCCATCTCTACTTCGTAGTGTGCGGACCTGCTGCTTTCGATGTAGCCACGGACATCTGCGCCGATGTTGATGTGGTCATGAAGGTCGTTAGGGGGTTGATTGACCTCCTAGTTGCGGTTACCCCAACCTCCCTAGGGGCGCGGTGGGCGGTCGTCGTAGCATGAATGAGCTTCATAGTTGCCTCTGGATCCTCTATAGACGTCGGGACCTCTAGCCTGAGGCTGGGGCCCTCGGCGTCGTGATGCTGGCCTCTTCCATCATGGCGGGAGCGGCGGCTATGAGCTAATGCAGTGGAATAAGATGGGGCGTCATTCCAAAACTCGTTGACTTGGACTTGCGCTGCTATGATATGTGCTCGGACTTTCTCGACCTCTGGAGTGTGAGGGAGTTTGTCGAGCTCATTGAAAGCGACGCCTAGATTGGCGCTTGGAGTTTGGTACACTGGCTGGTCGCCCACCATGTCAAATGCCTCCTCTAGATTACGTTGATGGCGGGGCGGGCCGCGACCATCCTTGTCAGCCACTTGGGCTCCTTCTGCATCTTGGCGACATTAGTAATCGGCGTTCTTCGCTAGATGGGCTCCACGCTCTTTAGCGGTTTCGCCGTCCTTGGTGACGCTGTCGTGGCTGACGTGGAAAATCATGCCCCCGAACCCCAGAGGGAAAGCATGGTTGCTTGATATGCTCTTGATTGAGCCCTTGGAATAATCGTCGGGGCTCTTGTTCAGGACATTGTGGAGAGATTCGGTTAGAAGAGAGGGTTCATCCAAAAGCTGGCGAACAGCCACCATGTTAACCACGGGCGTGGGCTGACCGGAGTCAGTCAGGTCAACGATGTAGAGGTCGGTGATGTGGTCACACTCGACATGGTCGACAAAGAGGTGGTGGATGGCATTCTGGTACACAGATCCTGCACGCTCGAGCCCAAAGGAATAGGGCTTCGGTGGGTCCTCCATCGAGGTGTCGTAGTCGGCCAAACGTATGCCGGTAGTGGGAAGTGGTCGGCACCACACCATGCGCCCCTCTAGAGTGGCCGTGATCACCAGATCGGAATCCAGCCGCCTTGAACAATGTGGCCAAGTAGGTCACTCGGTTGCCATGGCTTGGTGATCTTGGAGTATGGGAAATTCATCGCTCGGTCTAGATTGATCTAAGACCGAATCCACGAGGAGCTGACATTCCACTAATCGGTATATGACCCGATCGATGGATACGATCAGATCATCATTGCTGATGGATCTCCTAACCTAGTGGCAGGGCACGGGGATCAGAGATGTCATTGTAGGTGTTGGTGTGGTAGGCGTAGGGTGATCCTACACTGCCTCCATGATCTCCCCGTTGCCGTCAGGGCCGATGACCCATATCATGGATCCGACTGTGAAGATCTGGCCTGGCTCGGGGAAAGCCATTGAGCTCAGGAAGGTGACCATCTGGTTCACCATGAATTTAGCATGCACACCCCCTACCTAGCACGCCACTATCGACGAAATACATCCAGCAGTCTATCAAGGGGTATGCCCACAGTAGTAAATGAGTCGGTGGAGGTGTGCGTGAGGGAGCCAGATGGTGACACAGAACACAAGAGACAGCGATTAAACAGGTTTGGGCCATCAGCTTGACGTAATACCCTACGTCCTATGCCTTTGTGGATTGTATTGCGTATGATCAGATCAAAATGAGGGGGGTCCCTACTCGCCTTATATAGCTCAGGGGGTAGGGTTACAGATCGGTTGTTTCTATCCTGATTAGTTTTATAAGATAGGAAGTTATAGATATTACGGGATCTGGCATATCTGAGCAGGTTTCCAAGATCATCGAAGATCTTCACACAGTCTTGCGAGGCACACCGACCTGTGTCATGCCTCGCACTGCGTCGTCTTGTAGGTTAGGCCTCCACCAGTGGCGTGACCCATGCGTAGTCTTGTGGTCTGGTCCTCCCCTAGCGGCTCAGCCTATGTACAGTCCTACTGGTATCGGGGGTTATACCCCCACATGTCCCGAACCAGTATGAATCTCTGTGTCTCATGTGCTACCATCTGATTCCATGTACGCGATCACGTTGTTGGATATTGTGGGAGCAAAACAATCTGATAGTTGGCTCACCGGGTAGGTGCCTTTCGCGTTTAGACTAATTTTGTGTTTCAGATGGGAGTCATCTTCAACATCAGCGACAAACCAGAGCAGAAGCAGTCGGGCAAGAGGATCACCTTCAACAAGCTCGACTTCATCGCTGATCAGTTCATGGACGTGTGCCTCAGGAACCCGAGCCAACCGAAGAAGGAGAGCAGTCCCTCTAGATCAGCGCTTTCACCACCGGGCTAGAGGAGGTTGTGGATGCTAGACCGGACACCCTCATGGTATATTTGAAGCATTACGCTCATCTTTTTGTCGAATACAAATGAGAAGGTGAGGTCATCCCCACTTTTCACATCAGCAAAACCACGGATCTCGACTCCGCATCAGATCCGATACTTATACTTCACCGCGACGCCCCCCAATCTTTGATAAGATCGGGGCGCACAACGACACCCCATGGCGAGACACTCTCATAGGCTATGGTGGAACCCACCGAACCTACCACGGAGGAACACCAGCCATAGGGACCGACGGACCATGACAACGCTGAAGACACCCCCGATCAACAAGATTGGTGGGATGACACCGACATCTCTGGACTCATTGATCCAGAGGCCTTCCTCTGTTTTCTCTATGGCTATGACCAGCTACTTGAGAACTTGGACTTCGATGGCGATGACGATGAGGCCATCCCACGTACGCCGGACATCAATATCGAATCATCACCGGACAAGCAGCCAAAACTCATACAGTCCTCGTCGACAAAAGGGTAAGACCTTTCCCGTAGCCAGGAAGGGTAACAGGGCAGCACGGCCGATTACTCGAGCACTAACCTTGCTTTGGGATACTCCCGACTCAAGCTACACACTCGCATCTGGTAGTCGACGGCCGTGGGTAAGCGGTGGCTGTCGTCCCTCCCTCGACGAGAAGGGAACCCCCGTTAGCCAACAGGTCATCAAGCAGAATCACCCGAGGGGAGGGCTCGCACAACCGACAGCACCCCAAGCCAAGCAAGGTCGAAGGCTCTACGAGCTGGCCTACATGCATAATTGTGCGGCTGCACCAGTCGTCTTGTTATGTTCTTGCCCACCGATGGATCCTATCGCTCCTGACTCGTCCGTTGTTCGGGATGGGGAACCTAAATGGATCGCCCCTCATCGAGAAAGAGGCTACCCTCGAGTGACATGGATGATGAAGGGTCACAAGGATGGGTCCAATGGTGACTCCTGCTCCCGAGGACATAGCCTAGTAGCAAGAACTTAGCAAGCATCAGGACAACAGTCGACAACTATTGGTTATGTCTAATTCACCTTTATTGGTTCATGGTCTTTCTTGCCGCACTACATTCTGCGAGAACTCACATATATCCATTTGATGCAAATGTATATCGATACCTCCTAGGCACCCCGAGGAGGGTATCCCCGAACCATTCGAGGGCTAGCTATATCAGACTTACCCAATTACAAACATCTATAGTTGTTATGATCGAAGGTTACACTGACCTACTGTTATGATCGTGGAACTACATAGGCCGTCCAACGAACCACACACTTGTTCCCCTTTTCTTCCACTGATCAAAGTCTTATAGGCCTTGAAATTGTATAAGCGACTTAACAAGACCTCGCGTGGACTCAACCTAGACATTTTGTTCAGGTCGAGTAATCCCCAGGTAGTCAGTCTAAAAAGCTTAAACCAGCATCAAACACTAAAGACGGAGAAAGACGGGAAATGAAAAGACGTGCAGTCTATGCCAAACAAGAACTTGCTCTAGGCAATATTGTTCTGGCCCAAACAAGTCAGGTGAACCACCCGAATTTGATCGAAACACACTATGAACCAAAGCTTCACGCTCTCTCCCTGGATTGAGTAAGGCCTTGGTCCTACGTGAAAAACACCTTCAAGCATCTCAACCCTGAGAATACCATGAGATACCTATGCGTCACGATGCCAATATCGGTGCAACTACGCTAATTGATCAACACACCATTTGAAGTTAGACGATAACTAGTCGAATGACGCCTGAGCGAACTGCTCGGGGGCAATATGTGCATGACAATACTTGTCATAGAATCAAAAGATGGTCTCGGGACGTCAACTACCCTACTAGTTCGTGACAATTGTGATGTGACTCCAACCCTCGAGTACGCCACACTAACCCACCCGAGCGTTCGAGGGTACATACTATCACACATAATCACCACGCACAGATGATCCGATCTGCAGAGACATCGAATAACTGCAAAACCTGAACTTTATTACACCTTCTTTCACAAAGAGGTATAGAATCTACTCCTAAAGGGGGCGTCCTTGATGACCTGTTCCACATCAACAACAATGGCAATCGCCTCAGCATGATCGCTAAACTCGATAATCAGCTGGTGGATGTCGACATCGTCGGGAATCTTGTCTGCCATTGGGAACCCAAGCACCATCTCGTGCACATCCGTCTTATGACTAAGACAGAGATGAGCCATGGTTAAGGCTCCTATGGCCCCATGGCGGACTCCATGAGCCACCACCTCCTTGATCTGCGTCGGGAGACATCGGAGCCAATCGGGAACGTCCATCCCCGTTGGCAACACCATCGTAACGGCGGTGATCGCCGCATTGTGGAGCATCGAGTGACACTCACCACTGGACTGTGCTAGGGCAGTAGAGGAACATGCCCAGGCAGCCATGCCATCCTGCTCGTAGGCATCCTCCAACTGCTCCCTAGTACCTGGGGAGAAAAAGGGAAAGACTCTGAACCGCTCCCATCTTGATCGAGTAAATCCCGAAGAAGGTGGAATCAAACTTACCGGTGAGTCCTGCCTAGGTCACCATAGCCACAGCCTTGGTCTCACTGGCCTCCTCATTCATGACATCAAGCACCACCCTCGCAACTGAGATATACTGTCTCAGACGCCTCTCCTCCTGAGTGACATCGCGAAGGGCTTCACGTGTCATGTCGGCCTCCTGCACCACGGCGAGAATGCCTCCCTCATCACCACCCTGTCCTGATGGGACTCACGACAATAATGGTGTGCCCCCATCAATGGAGGATCTCAGAGCAGGACGCGCCATCGAGACCGCCCTACAACAGATAACTCCCTCAGATCCCTCCTCCTGTCGACATGAACAAGGGGGCAGATTTATACTTACCCAAGTTGCACCAACGCCTCATAGAGAAGAATGGGACCCTAGAACACATGCTTCTTGGTAGGTCCCTCCTCCGTCTCCTCCCTCGAACGCTTATCCCCGGCCATGGTCGATGGTCAAGGATCTAGCGGAACGGGGTGGATGCGGTAAGCAATGAAAGGTGAGTATACGAAGGTTACCATACAGGCTTACTAACTCTCCTCTCCTTCCTCTATTTTTATAGACAGGGGACGCACACGGCCGATGGAATTCCAATAATCTCTCCAAGCAGTGGTGTCGTTGAGGCCGTGCCACGTCCCCATGATTTTTGGAGGGATGCCTCCTGAGAGACATACCGGGCCGCCAAAACCAATGCCTCAGCTTCGACGAGAAGGAACCCATCTCTACAACTGCAGAAACCGTGGGGCCTCTTTTCCCTAAATTCGATGCACCATCACCCGAGACAGTGTAGGTGAGTGATCTGACACTCAGATTAGGTACTCGGCCCGGCTCACCCCCTCAGCAGGTGTAAGCAATAGCAATTCATTCGTTATCGACCCTACCCCTCTAGAGTCAGGGGGGTATTTGGGAGGATCACCAGTCTGATCCTAAAACCTCTGACACTTTGTGTCACGTAAATCTCCCAATACCCGGACGAGCTCGAAGTACCTTATTCCAGTGGATGTGTGCCCCTTCGGTGGAAACCGGGAAAATGGTTGGCCCATGGCTATAACCAAAGTATGAGCTCCTAGAATCTGGAAAAAGAGTTTTATGGCATGCCCCCGCTAGTGTGTCTTTGTCCTGCCGCTTCCTTTTAGTGAAGTGGATGTTCACTCGTTCTACCCGTTATCAGCTCGAAGAGTAACACATGCAACTGCCGACAGCTGCTCACGCGTTTGTTACTCGCCCACAGTGATGCCCGCATCGAGACACTATCATATTGGCCTCAGGGCTCTAGGACAACGTCCTCACTCTTTCACTAACAGGGTTCACGAAAATTCGCATCATGTTGCTTGACACATCTCGAAGAAAAACGTGATACCCTTAGTGTTCAAATGACCTGCTATAGGTCACCCTAAAAATCGAATGGCTTAGTGGCACGCGGGCGATGGAGGTGCACCTACCCCATCCTCATTTTTGTTTATGACTAGGACTTAATGATGTGCAACCACTATTTACATGCCGAAATTCATCGGGAACCAACTTCTCGGGTACAATGGTATTTCTACCCTAACACAGCATCTACGATGTCTAGGAACCTACGCTTTCGGTTATCGGGAACACCACCCAAACGCGGCGTTAACAACGTCCCGAGGGCTACGCCCAGGAAACTACGTTTCCTGATATGGGGTGTACCACTCGATTTAGGCACTTATAGTTGCTAGGGGGCAACGTCCCTTGATGTACAGTGTACCACCACCTCACTCTATGCTTGAAGAAGATTCTCGCTACCCGAGAAATGCTCTTGGTACTCGAACGGCAACATAATGGCTCCCCAATACTTGGGAATATTTAATTGCGCTGCTCAATACTTCAGCACCCGAAGATGCTCACTGTGTACTCATAGTACGCAGAACTTAGAGGGGAGACTGTGACGTCCCAAGGGCTTGAAGCTACGTGCTAGCTTATCATTAAGTCCTACAGGGGCTACTATGAGAGATATGGGCCAGGGGTACCTGCATCGCCCGTATATAAGACTACCACCAAGCTATCAGCCCAGCAGCCATCAATGGGAGGCCTGCAAGGGCTGGTGTAGTTGACCAATGTGGAGATCAAGACAAACCAAGGTAGGCGTATCTGGACGATAGCTAGGATCAATCTGTTGTAACAAACTAGGAAACAATCTGTTAGCCCGATCGCCCTCTCTGTAAACCCACCTCTCCTACCTATATAAAGGAGGGTAGGGACCTCGGGCTTGGGATCCAATCTTCTACCAATTCCATTTACCTCATAGCTAGGAGCAACAGCCCCTGTAATTGAGCATATGAATACAAGAGTTGCCGCACCACTAGAGTTGGGATTAGCGTGTACCATGCCCCGAACTAGTATAAATCTCTGTGTCTCATGTGCTACCATTTGATTCTGTCTACGCGATCACGTTGTTGGATATTGCCGGAGCAAAACAATCTGACACAATGCATTTGAAGCAAGGAACAAGAGTGTTGTTCCATACCAATCTGGTTCTTCATCATCTCAAGCTATAAAGAAGACAAGCAATATCAAATGTTTTAAGTGTGGTGGTCATGGGCATAAGCAAGCTGAGTTTCCTAATCATCGTGTCATTATTGTTCTTGCTGATGGCTCATATGATTCACAAAGTGAAGAGGAAGACAAGGAAGATGAAGTTGACCCAAGTGATGAAAACGTTAAAACTCATGAGTATGTTGTAGAAGATAGTGAGTTAGAATTGGGGTGCATTGCTTGGCACATCGGTTCTTTTCTACTACTTATAAAGATACCTCATGTGACGCTTTTCCACATGCCACCGAGGAAATCAGTAGTGCTGACTTTGATGAATTGCTTTATGATTCAAGTGATATCTCCAATGAATATAACAGTTCTATGGCTCCTCTTTTTGTCAAACATCTACATGTTTGTTGGTTGAAACTCTTGCTCTTGCTACATGTGATGGACACCACTCTTTTGATGATGTTGTTTGTTACCCTGACGTGGGTATGAAATTGGCATTATATTCTCCAACAAATGCCTTGGAGTTTTGTCGGGTTCATAAACCCAGGGTCCCCCGGGGACCGGCTTCCATGCCAGGGCTCGGCCCAAGAAAACAACATGTAGGTCATGAGCCGGCCCAAAAGTCTAAAACATAAAAGACCAAAAGGACAGTCTAGTCGCCGACCGGAAGGTCTACCCAAAAGAATGAGCGCCCGCTCATCAACTTCTTCGGCCCACCTCTCCGACTAGAGCGCTCGCTTCGGGCACCAGCCGCCTCCGGGCGGTCTCTTCGATCGGAAGGCCTGGCCCAAAACACTGCTTCCTACTCCGACCCCACGTCTCTGACCGGGGACCCATAGGAAGCCTGCTTGCCGCTCTTCTCCGACTGGCGCGGCCAGGGTCGACTGGGGCCATCTGACCGGGGACGCCCGCTCGGAAGGGACCAGGGGCTAACGGAGAAGGGAGCGCACAAGTCAAACCACGATACCAGCGACCATACCCTGTATGCCTGTGGGAACAGTGCTCCATAACCGCCCTGACACAAACAGTATTGTAGGCGCCGACATTTGTGTCTACAGTATTGTAGGCGCCGTTGGACTCCCATACGGCAAAAAGCCCCCCACATGCCTCTAGGCATCGATAGCATTGTGGGCACCAGGATTCACCATACCTGGTATGCGTGGTAGGGCTCCTCACATACCAACAGTATTTTGCAGGTACCGACGTCTACCCTTCCCGAAGAAGACAATGCAACCTCCCATGTGCACCTGACATTTTACAATGGCGTCAACAGTATTGTGGTCGCCTACCATCATCACTGTCCTCATCGGCATGGGCAACAAGGCTTAGTAACATCCGTACTCTCTCCCTCTTACCTGTAAAGCCATCCCCTTCATCTATAAAAGGGGATGCGCTCCCTCCAACGAAGGAAGTAGACTTCTTCAAGTCGAGATTCACTAGATCGATAGCTGACAACTCCTCAAGCATACGCTAAAACACCTAGCTCATAGCAGAGTTCCGGTCGCTCTTGGCCCTTCTGGTCGGACCCAACAGGGCCTCTCGTACACCCCACCTTCCTCCTTCTCATTTGTAAACCCACTACAGACTTCGAGCACCTGGGCTCAGGAATAAAGTCACCGACCAACCCAAACTAGACGTAGGGCACGTTGCCCGAACCAGTATAAATCCTACGTCATTGAGTGCTAGGCCACCTCCGATCACAACGTACAACAAAACTACAAATATTCACTAGTTGGTCACTTTCTATACTGATAGTTGGCGCCGTCCGTGGGGAAGACGTTGTACGTTCAACACTTTTTGGTCATCGGATGGCCCATTTTTTCACCACCGCCGCCGTGGCGGGCTCGGGCGATACGATTCGCTTTGGCTCGATGGAGTATTCCGCACTCTCGCCTGCTGGCATGCGGGTTCCACCCATGTTCGAGCCATCCCAGGCCTAACTCTTTGGAAGCATAGACTTCGTCGCCGACCGGCTCGGCGTACTCCACCTCCGTGAGGAGACTCGCGACCCGGCACCCATCGGAGAGACGTCCTCCATCGACTCCGGGACGCGCGACCTCAACGGCGCGGCATCTGCGCTTCATTCCGAGCAAACTCTCTGCTCAAACCCCGCTATGAGTAATATACACACCGTTCTTTACTTGCTACGTTCTATCTTCCGCCAAATACCCGGAGGGCTGCCGTTGTCCCTGTCGCGGCCACCGTACGACCGGTTCCCCTATGGCCTCGTGTCTCCCGCGGATGCGTACGCCTAGGGGCTCCAAAAGATTATGGCATCGCCTCCTCTCACGTCTAAGTTCATGGGGATGGCGAGCTACGCTCCCACCTGTTTCCTCGACATCATGGACGACGATGTCAGGAGTGATGGCTCCAGCATCGGTGATGTGGCACCCAGCCACCGTCCATCCCGGGAATGCGCTATGACGGACGCTCCGGAACAGCCACCAGGGGCAACGTAATCCTCATGGACTCGTGCCCCTCCAGGCCCTCATACGGAGGCCCCTAAGCTCACACGTGAGCACAGGGAGGATCTACGATGACAGTGGCTGCATCAGCCACCGACCGCACCAGCGCGCTCGGCGCACCACACTACGCTCTGTGCGCATAGACCGATGAACGACGCTCGGGGTCACGCCCGTTAGGTATAGCGCAACACCCCAAATGGGGGGACCGATCCCCCGTAGTTCGCCCGAGTCGATCAGAACATTGCCACCGCCGCAATGCTCCTGCGCGGCCTCTCCGAGCCGAACGACCCTTGCGAACGGGCAATCCATCAGAACCTCCGGGCACTGGTGGAGACCGCTGCTGTTCAGCAAGCGGAGTGCTCCGTATCGCGACGCCGATCACGACCTCGCTCCCTGTCTGGGGAACAGGGACACAGCAGATGGGGCACTACACCCTGTCAACAAAACAACCGTTGAGCGTGGCACACGAGGCCACAACGGCACCTCGTCTTAACTAGATGACCGCTCCGCACCAGCCGCCAATCTACGCGTGGCTCGGACCAAACCAAGGCACATGCAGCGGCGACCGAAGTCCCAGCACTGACGGCCCGGGACCACCAACCTCTGCCCAACACCCCCAGCAAGCGTTGTTCTCACCGCACTTCAACGGAGGCCACGGCAAAGGTAAGGCCAAGCACCAGGATCAGGACGAGGGCCCCTCCACATAGAGGGGGAAAAAGAAAAGAAAGGATCGCCGCCGACTGGCCAACTCTGCGTCGGTCGCCGCGGCTGATCACCTAGGCACGCAGTCCCAGTAGGACCGATCGGGACACTTCCACGAGCTCATGGCGAGCCTGTGCACCAACCACAACTATCCCGTCAACCATCTATACAAGGATTGCTAGCTCCTCAAGCGCCTACTGAGGTAGACTGGCAGGCCAAGGAAAGAAAAAGGCGAAGAAGCAGCGATAGAAGAAGGGGGCACATCGGGCGAGGATCCAGACGACTGAAGGCTGAAGTGATCCGACCGGACGCCTACCGACTGAAAGACAACAACGACGATGTTCTGTCCAAACGCTTGGAACAGCTATGTCATTTTTTCCTTTCCCTAAGTTTCAGTTTTACCATTGTTTACTTAGCGAATGCTCCTATAAGAGCACCCCGACCCGAACACTTTTTGGCTCGGGGCGCTCGGGGGCTCCACTAGGGGGCACTATTACCCCTCTATTTTTGTCTTTTACTTTCATATAGAGAAACTCCTTCCTACCCGAATGAAAGGGCAGATCGTTCCTTTATTTGCCTTACGTAGCTTTGCTTTAAAACATTCCGACCGATCGCACCCAGCCTTTTCCTACGGTTACGAGCAGCCGAGCCTCACGGGCCACGCCCCGGGCTCACAAGGTTGTGGCCTATGGGACAAACGGGCAGGTACGAAAAAGAAAGGAATAAAAAACAAAATTATGCTAAGGGAAAACTAAGGGACAAAAGGGAACAAGCTTCCCTGAACGGAGCAACTCCATCACAAAAACAAAAACCAATTGCAGTTATTAAAACACACACACAAACATTTTACACAGGGGCACCCCCACGAACTTAAACTCTTTATGTTTACTAAACTACTTACATTCTGCAAGATATTAAACCGACCCGGCGGCATCTGCTGGCGGCACGACAGACGAAGGCGTAGGCTGCTCACTCCCCGGCGGCACGACGTTCGGCTCAATCGGAGCTGAGGCAATGTTCCCCCGCGAACTAGGCTCCATGCTATCCGCAGGCTCGGAAGCATCCTCCCCATGCGCGCTTCGGGCCATGTCCTCACAGCGAACATCCATCACCCACTCGGCGGAGACTTGCTCTGACACCGACCGCGCGTGCGGCAGCAAGCTCTCCCCGATCGACTGGATGTCCCCCATGCTCAGGCCTTCAGCATACCCGCTGTAGATAGTGGCGAAGTCCAGATTAGGGTGGTACGTCGCCACCGAGGTCAACACCCCCGACGCTCCATAAAATAGCCCGGTCCTGACAAGGTCCTTAACCGCGTCCGGGACCTCCACCAGCCGGACCGCGGGCGCGCTGGTACTTGGCGCCGACCCGAAGACTTCCAAGACAATGAGCAGGGCCACATTGTGGATCTGGTCGAGATTCCCTTCAAGAGAACATCACTCTTCACGGGACCTGGCCAGCTCCTCAGCATTTCGGCTGAAGCTCACCTTGGTCATCTCCAGGTCTCGCTCCAGTGCCTTCACCTTTTCACCTAGCTCTGGAAGAAGGGCGACAAGCTCAGAAACAGGCTGAGGGAAAAATAAAAAACGATGGGCACAGGAACCGACGCGCCACCGCACGTAGGTAGCTCCCTGCTTCCCCAGGCCAGCCCTAGGGAAACCAAAAATGAAATCTCCGCCGGGAGACAAACCGATCCCCTGAGCCGATCGAATCACTCAGGATAAACACCGGGACACAAGTAGGAAGCGAAGAGACACCCCGTGTAGGCCATGCCGACTCCGTCACGAACGACAAGCACGGGTCCCGGTCGGACGTTTCCGACTGAAGCTCTCCGACCCCATCACTCCAGTCGTCAAGGTAAACACTATAAAACCCCCTCTATTTCTTTATAAATCATTCATACATCCATACGCGCATTCATTTCATACGCCCGCGCCTCCTGGATGATTCGGGCCCTGAACCGCCCGGGGGCTCAGGAACTAAGCATCGCATGTGCAGCGAAATGCACCAGAACACACCGTGTTGCGTCACGAAGCGGCGGTTGCCTCATTCGACATGGGCAACCAATAGAGCCAGGGGAGAAAACTGCAGATGAGCCCCGTGCGGCCCTCGCCCGGTCCGGCAAACCGGGTCATCTCAACCTTCTCGTTCGATCCTGAACCTCTCGCCAGGCCCACAGAATCTCCATCGAGGGGAGGCCGTTAGGCCACCCGGGTCGGTCTCCGGAATGACCTAGGCATCTATCGGGTTGTAGGTAAAGGAGTAGTGGAATGTCACAAGAGGGCTATGCCGACCCCATCACGAACGACGGACCCAGATTCCACCCGATCACACCCGTTAGCAAACTCACCGAGCTAGTCTTCGAGCCCGAGCGATCGGGACAGGCGACGAAACTCAGCCCCTCCGGTTGTGAGGAACCGAGGATGGGGTAACGAACATAAACTCACATCGACCCCCACGAAGGCCCGATAGGGCTCGGGGGCACAAGACAAATGCCAAGGACAGTGACCTTGAACTCACCAGATTCACGACTCCGACTCGCCTGGTCCCGCGGCGCGCACCGACGCCAGGATCCACGAGCATCGCCTTGTCCGATCTTTAACCAACTAACTACGCTTTGGCTTCAAATGGCTTCACTTCCGACTGCGCTCCAATAAACCCTGGGACCAAGACCCCAAACTCGCGTCATACGGCTACAGAGCTTCGGCTCGACCGATTCCTAAACTAACTAAACTAACTTTCGATCCATGGCGCGCACCGACGCCTGGGTCCGCTCGCGACTCCGCCTCGACCGATCCCACAGCGCGCATCGACGCCAAAGATCAGTGAGCTCTGTCGCATCCAAACCGAGCTATCTCCATCCGTGGCACGCAGCAACGCCAGCGTTTGTCCCGAACTAACGTTCTCACCCGATCCGTGGCACGCACCGACGCCGGGATCAGTAAGTTCTGTCTCATTGGGCCTAAAAACATCTCGGCTGCGCAACGATGCCGTGGTTAACAAAATTCCATCTCAAAACTAAAAACACGCACGCTCGCTGAAACAACACCCCCAGACGGTTCTGCCCGAACCGCCTGGGGGCTCGGAGGCTACACCCGCGGGTGCACTCGCGCGCACCCGCCGACGCAACAGAAAAACCTCCCCCGCTGACAACGCAGAAAACCCCCAGCCGGTTCTGCCTGAACCACCCGGGGGCTCAGGGGCTACACCCGCGGGTGCGTTCGCGCGCACCCGCCGGCAAGACAAAAATCCCCCGAACGATTCTACTCAAATCACCCGGGGGCTTGGGGGCTCCTGTCGGGTTCATAAACCCGGGGTCCCCCGGGGACCGGCTTCCATGCCAGGGCTCGGCCCAAGAAAACAACATGTAGGTCATGAGCCGGCCCAAAAGTCTAAAACACAACAGGCCAGAAGGACAGTCTGGTCACCAACCGGAAGGTCTACCCAAAAGAACGAGCGCCCGCTCGTCAACTTCTTTGGCCCACCTCTCCGACCGGAGCGCTCACTTCGGGCACCAGCCGCCTCCGGGCGGTCTCTCCGATCGGAAGGCCTAGCCCAAAATGTTGCTTCCTACTCTGAACCCACGTCTCCGACCGGGGACCCGTAGGAAGCCTGCTTGCCGCTCTTCTCCGACTGGCGCGGCCAGGGTCGACTGGGGCCATCCGACCGGGGACGCCCGCTCAGAAGGGACCTGGGGCGAACGGAGAAGGGAGTGCACAAGTCAAACCACGATACCAAGGACCTTACCCTGTATGCCTGCGGGAACAGTGCTCCACAACTGCCCTGACACAAACAGTATTGTAGGCGCCGACATTTGTGTCTACAGTATTGTAGGCGTCGTTGGACTCCCATACGGCAAAAAGCCCCCCACATGCCTCTGGGCATCGATAGCACTATGGGCTCTAGGATTCACCATAGCTAGTACGCGTGGTAGGGCTCCTCACATACCAACAATATTTTGCAGGTACCGACGTCTACCCTTCTCGAAGAAGACAACGCAATCTCCCATGTGCACCTGACATTCTACAGTGGCGTCAACAGTATTGTGGGCGCCTACAATCATCACTGTCCTCATCGGTGTGGGAAACAAGGCTTCGTAACATCCGTACTCTCTCCCTCTCACCTGTAAAGCCATCCCCTTCATCTATAAAAGGGGATGCGCTCCCTCCAACGAAGGAAGTAGACTTCTTCAAGTCGAGATTCACTAGATCGATAGCTGACAACCCCTCAAGCATACGCTAAAACACCTAGCTCATAGCGGAGTTCCGGTCGCTCTCGGCCCTTCCGGTCGGACCCGACCAGGCCTCTCGTACACCCCACCTTTCTCCTTCTCGTTTGTAACCCCACTATAGACTTCGAGCACCTGGGCTTAGGAATAAAGTCATCGACCGACCCAAACTGGACGTAGGGCACGTTGCCTGAACCAGTATAAATCCTGTGTCATTGAGTGCTAGGCCACCTCCGATCACAACGTACAGCAAAACTACAGATATTCACTAGTTGGTCACTTTCTGTACCGACAAGTTTCTTATTCCATCTGAACCTATATGGTTGACCTTGAACATGGCTGCAAAGGGTAATTCATTTGTTGTTGGGCGAGTCCTTTCTACACAACTTGTTGCCACAGAACAAGGACAACGACATAACTTATTCCAATCAGGGTGCAAGATTAAAGGGTAGGGCTGTCATTTCATTATTGATGGTGGGAGTTGTAATAACATTTTGAGTGCATTACTTGTTGAGAAGCTCCAATTGCCAACACATCATCACCATCATCCTTATCATATGTAATGGTTGAACATTCTGGTACAATGAAGGTTTCCTCCGTGGTTCGACTGTCGTTCTCTATTGGGGACTATCATGATGAAGTAGACTGTGATGTTGTTCCTATGCATGCATGCCACTTACTTCTTGGTCGTCCATGGCAGTTTGATGTGGACTCCATACACTTTGGACGCTCTAACACGCACACATTTCTGCATAAGGATAGGAAGGTGGTGCTGCTTCCGTTATCTCCTAAAGAAATACATGCTTCTGATGTTGCTAGAATGAAGAGAGAGCAATGTGAGGAAAGAAAACTGAGTGAGACACAAAAATATAGTGAGAGAAAGAATCCAAAGCCATCTCATTCTATCCACCAAATTGAAAAATAAGATTGCCACAAAAGAATGAGTGTTTATTAGTGAGCAAGAGTGATTTGAGAGTTGTTAATTAGGAACACCATAGCCCCATTCCTCGTGCTGATGTACAAGGAAGCTTTGTTACCAACTAACAAATCACATTCGACATTGCCTAGTGTTGTTCATGATTTGTTGCAGGAATTTGATGACGTTTTTCCTGATGAGGTGCCGGGTAGTCTTCCTCCTCCATGTGCATTTGAACACCAAATTGACTAAGTACCTGGTGCCTCTCTCCCAAATCGGTGAGCGTACCATACCAATCTGGAAGAAACAAAAGAGATTTAGTGACAGGTAAATGAGTTATTGAACAAAGGGTATGTGTGTGAATCCCTTTCACCTTGTGCAGTACCAGTTCTTTTAGTTCCTAATAAAGATGGATCTTGGCGCATGTGTGTTGATTGTCGTGCTATTAATGCTATTACTGTTCGCTACCATCATCCTATTCCTAGGCTTGATGATATGTTAGATGAATTGAGTGGTGCTACTATTTTTACCATGATTGATATGCGTAGTGGCTACCATCAAATTTGCAAGAAAAATGGGTGATGAATGGAAGATTGCATTCACAACAAAATTTGGTTTATATGAGTGGCTTGTGATGCCTTTTGGTTTGACAAATGCACGTTCCACATTCATGCGTTTAATGAATCATGTTTAAAAGATTTTATTGGCAAGTTTGTTGTTGTCTATTTTGATGATATTCTGATTTATAGTAAATCAATTGATGAGCATGTGGACCATATTCGTCAAGTGCTCGCTATTTTGAGAGTTGAAATCAATAAAAAACAAAAAAATCTAGCAAGCCCGTCGATGAGGCCCGTTGAGCCCATCGACGAGCCAGCTGAGCCCATCCGCGCGTATGCCGCTGCTGCCCGCCGGATTCGCGCGTGCGCCACCGCCACACCGCTGCCTGCATCCTCGACGGACCGCGTGACCACTGGAATCAGGCCACCCGTCGCCTGATATGGCCTCCCACCTGTCGGATCGACGCATAATGAAGAGGGGCACCGCCGCATCGCTTGCGGCCGCCCTCGATCCACCGAATCCATGAGCCCTGAGGCCGGATCCATAAGTCCCGAGGCCGGATCTAACGGGCCGGAGGATGCGCCACTGCCGAAGGCCCTACATCCAACGTCGTGGCTACTGCTAGGGTTGGAGAGGAGCGTCGCCGCCGCTGCTAGGGTGGGGGAGGAGCGTTGCTATCGCAGCTCGGGTTAGAGAGGAGCGTTGCCGCCGCTCCTAGGGTTGGAGAGGAGCACCGCCGACGCTGTTCAAAGGGTGGGTGAGGGGCACCGCGCGCTGCTTAGAGGGTGGGGGACGGACGCCGCTCGGTGGGGGGCTCAGGGAGGGATGCCGCTCGGTGAAGGAGGGATACAGTGGTGGGAGGGGAGATCAAGTGCGCCGCGCGCGCCCTCTGCCCGAGTGCGCTGGGAGGGGAGAGGCCGAGAGAAAGAAGGGATAGAGAGAGGCGGCTATGGAGAGGAAGAGACTGAGATGTCTCTAAACCCTAACTTATGCTTTTATACAAGCCCGAGAGCAGCCCGATTTGGGCTTTTGCTGGGCCTCGGCCACGATTAACAAAGGCGAGCCTCATAAGAGGTCCACCTCCGAAAATAGCCTATATTTTAGGAGTCCCACCTCCGTAAATAGATTTTAGGTCGATTTTACAAGGCGGGTAAATGTGACCGCCTCGGTAAATGAAAATGACCACCTCCGTTAATAGCCCAGTATTTAGAAGGCGGTTGATTTTTGTGCCTGCCTCTGTTAATATTTGGGCACTGCCTCCTAAAATCATTTGTGTAGCAGTGAATGGAACATCCTTCTTTGTCAAATTGTTAAGGGGTGCAGCGATAGTGATGAAATCTTTAACAAATCGCCGGTACAAACCTGCAAGACCATGGAAACTTCTAACTTGGCTCACATTTTTAGGAGTAGGCCAATCATTTATCGTCTTAATCTTCTCTTCATCAACCTGTATACCCTGTGCTGTGACAACAAAAACAAGGAAAACAACATGGTCTGTGCAAAAACTGCATTTATCAATGTTTCATTTACCCCTGGCGCCGAAGGCTACAGTTCACAAGTAAAAATTAAAGTGAGCAAAGTATATGAGAAAATTATTTCCTTGGCCCAAAAAAAGTGTTGCTTAGTTTTTTGGTCTTTTTTTCTCAAACTTGCTTATTTGGCCCTAAGACGAATTTTCTTTGATTTCTTGACCCTTCCGTTAGTTTAATGGGTTAACGATGTTAAGCTCTACACGAAATGACTATTTTACCCCTGGCGTCGAAGGCTACAGTTCACAAGTCTTTCAGGCTGCCTCTACTAATAATTTCCCAAAATAAGGTACAATATTTTTTTCAAACATGGCATTATATTTTTTTATGTTTTTCAATAATTATTTTTTCAAGACATGGGTAAAAAGAGTCATTTCGCGTACAGCTTAACAGTGTTAGCCCATCAGACTAACGGAAGGGTCCAGAAACCAAAATAAATTCGTTTTAGGGCCATATAAGCAAGTTCGAGAAAAAAAAAGGACCAAAAAACTTAGCAACATTTTTTTTAGGGCCAAGGAAATAATTTCCTCAAAGTATATTAGTAATCTCATCAGAATTAATATGGATACTCCAAGAGAAGCCACCAATTAGCAATAGCAAGATGCCTGCAAGTTATCTTTCTTGTGGTTCAACTGAGTTCCTGCATATATTATCCCCAATTCCCTATGCGGACACAACGGACCTTTTTTTTCTATTTGAAATCGACCTTTTTTTGGGTGGGAGAAAAGCGGACACGATCGTTTGAATGCACTCGGACGTATTTGATGGAACCTGGCCCATGTAGCAGGTCCGATCCGGCCCTAGGAAAATTAGACACCTGACCTAAGGGGTGACTAGGCCGAGAAGCTCATCTACGCTAAATCGCTAATGACTTATGGCCCGGCCCGCCGCTGCCTTGCCGTGCTGGGCTGGGCGCTGTTGTGACAGACCGGACAGAGCTCGTCGATTTTTGCTGTGCCCTTGCTGGAGTTGCTCTACCCGTTGACCCGAGGCACAATTCAGATAGTCAAAGCTTTGACTTATGGTACGTTCAGGGGCAGGAGAGCCAAAGTGACTTAAAAAATGTTTCTCGAAATCAGTGCTCATAGTAATTTTCATGCAAGAACAAAGAGCAGTACGCGATCGAGTAGTAGAAACGGTGTTGCTTCCAGCTTTACTCCCGTCTCTGTTGCGTGTCGAAGAAGGACGGGAATGTGTCCCGAGGAGACCAGGATTCACGTTTGCGGGTTGCGTGCGTGGTCGTCGCGCGACCCGTAACCGCCGTCGAGGCTGCACGACGCGCGCGTGCGTGCGTGCATGCATGCGCCGGCCGTTGCGGCGGACATCACCGGTAACGACGTGCAGTGCATGCCGCCACCGTTCGGTTGCGAATTGCATGAGATCGTTTCCAAGACAAGAAGGGTGTGCTCTGTGTCGGCCGAGAGAACACGCGACAAATTCGTGACCCACTCCCGCTATCCCCTTTTATTTTATTTTATCTGTCGTTCGTGAATGGTGTGCCGGTGCGAGATCTGCCCGGGGCCCACGACCCTCGCAAGAGGCCGCGTGCACCGGTGCACCATGCACGCCACCTGGGGAGCACGCGCCGCGTCAATGGCCATGGCCGGTGGGGCCTCTCCGCAACACCCGTGGCCCGTCCGCCGCGGCGGAAAAGCCACTTGCACTTGCCTCTTGACAGTTGACTTGTCTTTTAGAGTACTCGTACCTCTCCTTGGTTCCGTCTGCCTCGTACGTCACCTTCTCTTTTTTAATGCAAAAAACTGTGCACTCACAGAAGAGAGAGTAAAATAGGTGGAGATTTTTACTGATCTCACGTACATCCATCCAAGCGCCAAAACGTGGTGAAAAATCTACTCCACCGCAAAACTTCAAACAGCGTGTCGGTTTCACGACCTCAGTTGTTTTTGTCGCCGGTGGAATTATGGTAGTAGTAAACAACTTAACACCGCCTGATGCGGGATCTCAAGAGTGACAGCTACAGGCTACAGCTACGCCAAGCGCACCCAGGTAATTAAACTTAGCTAGGCCATTTAGCCCCATTTTGACATCTCTCTCTTACAGCATGTTTGATACACGTGACTATAGTTACTAGAAGAAAACACAAAAAGTTTGAATAAGATGAATAGTCAAAAAAAAGAAGTCTGAAAGTCAAAACCGTCACTTATTTCGGGACGGAGGAAGTACATCTCAGCTTCAATTAATCAGTTTTTATTGGATTTGGCTCAAAAAACAGTTTTACTGGTAGGGTAGGATCTGTTTTTATAAACCACTTATCAAAACAACTTCTCCCATAGACAACCATAAAATGACTAAAATATCCTTCTTCTTTTTCTTTTTCTTTTCTTATCACCAACCTTTATCTGCTAACCCACTCGCCACCATTTGACCGCATAGCCATTCTTCTCCGAACGGCCAACGCCTCCTTCCATGCACCACCCACGCCGCCGCCATGTGCCACTGGCCCCACCACGCGCGACCTAGCCTCACAAACGCACGCCCCATCCGCCGCCGACGCACGCCATCACCCACCCCCGCCACACGCCCCCACCCGCAACAACCACGCGGCCCGCCTGCAACTGCCGCACAGTGCCCGCCCGCCACCCCCCCACACGCACACACACTTTTCGCTGAGCGTCACGCCAAGCCATGCTCCCCCTCCCCTCCTCTCCCGCCTATCCATTGTCGCCGTGCCTAGTTTGGCTGTCCCGCCCACCGGCAACTCCGCCCAGCTAGGGGCAAAAGAGCCCAAGGCCACGCTCATCCCCACCAGTGTCTGAAGAAGCTAGGTCAAGCTGGTTTTTCCAGCTTCACCGGTGGTCCTTCAGCTATGAGAGCAGGATTTGGGGGACCTCAAGGTTGAAGCAGTTTTCAAAGTCACCGTTTGGTAGGAAAAAGCTAGAAAACACCTTTTGTGAAGCTGTCCAGAATGAATTTTTTTAATTTTAACCCTTTTTTGAATATAATTTTAAATCTAACACTGTCGGTTTTTTTTAAACTAACACTTTTGGCCGCGCCTATTGCCCTGACGCGGCCAAATGCCTATGCCGCGCCATGCATGGTGGCGCGGCAGAGGGCTGACGTGGTGAGGGCTGACCTGGGGAACCACTGACGTGGCAGGTCCTGCCGCGCCACCGACCTTGGCGCGGCAGTGCCGCGCCCTGATCCGTGGTGCGGCAGGACCATATATATACCGCGTGCGAGCCCGCCCGCCTGCACGCACCCTGCCCTACCCGCCCGCCCAAACGCCGCCGCCGCCGCCAGTGCCCTGCCAGCGGCCGCCCTGCCACGCCGTGCACGCGCCCGCCCGGCCCGGCCTCGGCCGCTCCCCCCGCGCAGCGCCCTAGCCGGCCGCGCCACGAACGTCGGCGCGTCAAGGTCGCCCGCCCCTAAGGTACCTCCGTCTCGATTTCATATTTTATTATTATTATGTAGTATAGTTAGTATTTTTTATATTCCTAAGGTACCCCACGTGCCCTCGCAATCCTCGAGCGGCCGGCGCAGAAGCAAAAGAGTTGATGAAATCTTAGAACGACTATTTTCATTTCTTTTTCTAGGAGCATCTAGGGGCATCGAGCCTATTTTCATTGAGTATTATTGTCTTTGCGATATCTTAGAACGACTATTGTTATGTGACGGAGGAAGTACCTTTCGTAATATGTACTATTACATAATAGGTACTATTACATTAAGCATGGAGTATACTTTCGTAATAAACTTATTAGGAGATACAAATATTGATACCGTTTTGTTTAGTTTTGATCAAACTTAAACATATTTGACTACTTGAGAAGTAAGATGTATATTTATTTTGAGACGGAGGGATTACTTGTAATTTTGGAACCAAAGTTTTATATGGATTGATTATGTATTTATTATCTAGTATACTTAGGATTTTGGGTTTAGGGATTTAGGCTAGTTAGGTTAGTGAATTTGTTTGTGGTTTGTTTGTGAACTTACTAATGTTAACTTGAATTTTGTTAATTTGAATACTCTAACGCTTTATTTATCAATTTGTAAAAGGATTGCCCATCCCGCGCAGCACCCGTTGTACCCCATTCTTGAAGTGGAGTACGACGACCAGCACCGAGCACACATCTTGAGTGACAACGACGCAGAGGTGTCCTTGCCTCCTTTGCGGCCCCGCACGCACACCAGGGCGCATCAGTGGGATGAGCGTTATACGCCGTACATACGGCGTGCCGGCTTCCTCGAGTTTGTCCGTGTTGTGAACCATGGTCTTCCGCCCCTTGATCCAGCACTACTTACTGCAGCTGTAGACAGGTGCAAGTGCATTATTTGTACGTAAACTTTCTTGTAATAAATTTGAAGCAACTAACAGTCGTTCTATTCTTAAAACAGGTGGAGGCCTGAGACCCACACGTTCCACCTACCTTGTGGCGAGATGACCATGACGTTGCAGGACGTGAAGGCTATTTTAGGCCTTCGCTTGGGGGACTTCCAGTGACAGGGATAGTTGACAATGATCACTGGAGAGAGCTAGTGGCTCAGTTTACTGGCTTTCTTCCACCGGACGACGATGCTTCCAAAAAAATAAGTGAGTAAATTCAAGCCTATTTAATACTTGCATTGTTTACAGCTGGCATCGGGTCTCATTTTCTTTGATCAATTACAGGAAAACTTCCAGAGTTTCGTCGTCCTGGATCACAGAGCGCTTTGATTACTTGGACCCACAAGCTGAGGAGGCTCAGATCGACAGGTTCGCTCGAGTGTGGCTCTAGCACTTTCTTGGTGCTTTCCTCTTCCCAGACGCCTCGGGTAACACCATCAGCTGGATCTTCCTTGACATACTTCGCCAGCCGTGGGAGAACATAGCGGGGTACAGCTGGGGCAGCGCAGTCCTAGCATGGACGTATCGACAGCTATGCGTTGCCTGTCGTCGCACCTCAGGACATGCGAACCTTGGGGGTTGCTCGTACCTACTCCAAGTTTGGTGTTGGGAACGATTGCCCGTTGGGAAGCCCCTTAATAATGGTTTACCGGTAAGTACTTCGGTTCATTATATTTTCTAGCCAGTTAGATATGATGAGATTATTTGTTGCTAATTAATTATCGTGTTCAATGCAGTGATGGAACGGGCATGATACACTCCCTACAGCTCTATATATCTGGACGGAAGCACAGTTAGTTAGAGGGAATGCGTGGCGCAAGTACAGGGAGTACACGGACGGTCTCAGACGTCCTGACACAGCACCATGTTAGGCTCTCTATACTATCGTACCAGTGTCTGCTTCGATGTACAATATATCACAACCTAACATAATTACGAAATTTCAGGTGTTTTGGTGTCCTTGGGATTCTCTAGAGCTCCAGGGCTACCTGAGTCCTGTCACTAGGAACGAGTCACATGAGTATCGCTGCGACGTTCCTCTTATTTTCTTTCATGTGGTCGAGATTCACTTGCCTATCCGGGTCTGCAGACAGTTTGGAAGAATGACAGCCTGCCCACCACCGCTTTACTTCACCAACCAAGAATTGCATGGGTGCGTTATCGATTAATAACAATGCTACAATTTAGAGGTGTGTTTGGTACAACTAACATCGTTTTGTTGCAGGTTTGACCGCAGGAAGAGGTACAAGACCAATGATTGGCGCGTGACACACAACCCGTACATCCATTTGTGGCAGACCAGGGTACCACATGCGGTCCTTACGGGTCCTCCACACGACCAGCACACCTTCGATGAGTACCTGCGGTGGCTTCACAGGTCTACGAGGACACATGTCAAGCCCCCGTACACTGACATCGCGATTGACGAGGACTCGGAGGAAGATATCATCGAAGATGTGTACGACGTTACCACTAGGGAGGACACACAGCTACAGAGAGCTCCACTTCAAAGATACGTGGTAAGATACTTGAATGGTACAATTTGTTATCCTTTTGGTTTTAAGTAAGTGTACTAAAACTGTCCAACCGCATTTCTGTACCCAGGCGACACAATTGTCAAGGCTGTCCAACGAAGCAGCGTTCCGGCTTCACGAGTCTAGAGGGCAGGGGCCAGGCGTTCTCGCGGCTTTTGTGGAGGTAAACATAAACTTGTCCGTTTCGAAAATATTTCTTTAGTGTATATACGTTTGTGTAATGAACTAACTTTAACGTCTATTTATGCAGAAGGTGAAGAAGAGCTGCAGGAAGCTAACTCAGAAGCTGAGCTACATGGACACTCCTTATGAGGAACCGCCACTCCCGGCGCGGTCGGGTGGCACGTCTTTAGCCTCTTTGAGGACACCAGCCGGCTCTTCTCAGCCGATGACAGGTGCCACTTCCGCGGTGCGTACACCACCACATCATAGCGCTGGGAAGGACCCTGCAATCGAGGACGAGGAGGAGGACGATAACGACGACGACGAACCCCCGGGCTTCCGCGGACAGCACGACCAGTGGGACGAATGGCCGCAGGACAAGATCGGCATGTCTCAGCTAGGTGGTGCCCCGCTTGGCACCCAAGGAGCCTCACAGATACTAACAAAGATAGTTTGTTTCAATACGTAGGCTTCATGAACTAACGATCATAAGTAATCGTGCGTATCATATACCTGCAGGGTACGAGCCGTACACATCGTCGACGCGACCATACCGACGTTGGCTACACTCCCAATGTGTTGCCAACAAATCCGAAGAGACAGATGCGTCCGAGGGATCCTTATACTCCTGGGTCTTAGTTTGTTAGGTCAAACGAATATTGTCATCCGAAACTTGCGTGGTTATTTGGTTATGTTATCTCAAACTTATGTCAAAACAATGAATATGTTATGTGGCAACTTGTAAACTTGCTTCTTATTCGTTTCTTTGAGTCGCGGCAGCACTGCCGGCGAGATTAAGTACCAACTAGTTCGGGAACCGACAGTCCTGGTGGCAATTTTTCGTAATCGATTAGTTTAAATGGTGCATAATCGTATTATGAAAGACGAAAAACTTATCATTGACTTATCAAATTCTTTATTCGGCCGTGAAAAAAACTCAACAAAATACGTGCGCGACGCGTTTCGATTCAACCATCCAGGTACTCCGTGCGGGTGGCAGGCGCAGCGGCCAGGTGGTGTGGCTGCGCGGGCAGTATATATATGGTCCTGCCGCGCCACGTATCAGGGCGCGGCACTGCCGCGGCAGGAGCTGCCACGTCAGCGATCCCCCAAGCCGGCCCTCGCCACGTCAGCCCTCTGCCGCGCCACCATGCATGGCGCGGCACAGGCATTTGACCGCGCCAGCGCAATAGGCGCGGCCAAAAGTGTTAGTTTTAAAAAAATCGACAGTATTAGATTTAAAATTATATTAAAAAAAAGTTAAAATTAAAAAAAATCTCCAAAATTAATTCCTACCAAACGGGGCCTTAGGGCGGTGGGAGTGCAACTTGCATTGCACTTGCCTATTGACAGTTGACTTGTCTAGTGCCATCTTTTCTCCCTCTATCAAAGAAAAAAGTACAGAAAAAACGTCGGATGGATACGTGTACTCATTTTTACTCCTTCGCGACGGAAAAAATTCGTGCACACACCAGCGAGAGAGTAGGTGCAAATCCTACTGATCTCACGTACGTCCACGCGCCAAGCGTGGTGAAAAAAATCTACTCAACTCACACAATCCACCGCAAAATCTCCAAACAGCGTGTCGGTTTCACGACCTCAGTTCCTTTTGTCGCTGCTGGAATTTTATGCTAGTAATTGCTAAACTGCACCACCTGATGCGCGATCTCGCGCTTGACAGCTACTCCGCACATCCACACAGCAGCGCGAGATGGCACCATCCAGGTCAATTTAGCTAGCTAGGCCATTTGGCCCCAATTTTACCCTCTCTTACTTAGTCTTGGCTATCACGCGCGCTATGTTTTAACACGCACGTCACTACATCACCCCTTATTTTTACCTGCTCAAAAGCGACCACTTTCTTAACAACTCACTCACACACACACACACACAATCCCTAATGAACCACCTTTAATAATAATTTAATTCATCAGAGTTAAAACCCAGACACACAAGACCCTTCGAGAGAGCGGGAAGCAAGAACAACGACAGTCACTCGGTCGGTCACTTGGGCTTGCCGGATAAAACAGACGGTAGGCGCACGTCTGGAAACCGGATCGGAGGGGCGCCTGCGCGCCCCGGCCCTATGCTGTCTCGGCACGTTGTGGCCAAGCCTTTGAATTCTCAGAAATTCGGGGGACAAACTGGCCTCGTTACAAGAATAAATGCTTCAGTGTTTTCACGAGATATTCCGCGGAACAAAGTGACCGAGGTACGTGAAATGCTTCCGACGACTTTTCACCTACGATACGACAGCCCACGGAAATCTAGTTAGTGTTTGTTCGGTCAATAAACCTAAGGCATTTTTCTACGAGGAGGACTGCCATATTATTTCCTTTTTCATCACATCGTCAATTGTTACAAGGGTAAGGCTTGGTTCATTGCGTCTGGACGGACGGATGGAAGGACCGACCCTACGCACGTGACGTAAAAAAAGAGAGGGGCGCACTGTTACAATCATGCGGGCCTCCACCCATTCTTTTTGCGGGGCAAACGCATTGGAGCGTGTGCAATCACTCGTTCGGGTGCATGTGGCGTGTGGGAAATCGTGCATGCACGTGACCACAGAGAGAGGATTGTCTCCCTGCTACGTTCGCTGCTGACTGGACCAGCGCGCCAGGCCCATAGCCGCACACGCCTAGGGCCGTAAGCCTCCCTGTCGCGCCTGCCCTCTATTGCCTAGCGCCTAGGCTTGCTGCTGCTTGCCGTCCTGCTCTTTTCTCTCTGTGTGTCGTCTGTGCCTAGGGCAAGCTGCCCCTGCCCATGTTGCCTGCTGCGTTGCTGCTTTGGCCGACCGGCTTAGCCAGTAGGGCAGCCTAGGCCGCTTGCTTGTTTGTGAGTGGAGCGCGGGCCCACATCTGCATGCTCCATTTGCCGCTTCCGAGACCGTTGACCGTTTGCACCTGAGTGTTGGCCCAAAATTTTCCATCGAGCTCCGTGTGTTTCATGCGTTTCAGATATATGTTTCATCTGTATGTTGAATGTGTTTCATCTAGATGTTGCATGGGCTACATGTATGTTGCAACTGTATGTTTTAAATGTTTTATCTGTTTCAGATGTATGTTGCAAGTGTTTTATCTGTATGTTGCATATGTTACAATAGCTATACATGTATGTTGCAATTGTATGTTTTAAATTTCTCATCTGTTTTAAACGTATGTTGCAAGTGTTTTATCTAGATGTTGCATATATTACAGTAGCTATACACTTATGTTGCAAGTGTATGTTTCAAATGTTTCACCTATTTCAGACGTGCTTCATGTTGCAAGTGTTTTCATTAGAAGGCCCAGTATGTTTCATGCGTTTCAAATGTATGTTTCATATGTTTTATTTGAATGCTGCAGGTGTTTCATCTGAATGTTGCAAAAGTAGATCTGATGTTGCAAAAGTAGATATGGTACCCAATTGCATGCACATCCACGGCCGCGCAGCACAGAAGCTAAGCAAGGGGCGCAACAACATGCGGGGCATGGGTGTAGGTGGTCCCCACCTGCATGCACAGGCATGGGCGCGCAGCACAAAAGCGAAGTGAAACGTGCAGCAACAGGCATGGGCTTGCGTGCGTACGTGCAGTAGCATGCTGGAGCTGGCGGGTAGGCGCACAGGTGCATCCGCATGTGGGACGGGCGAGGCAGGTGCAACATGCGGCCAGACCCAACAGCATACAGGGTGGGCACAACAGGCGGAGTATGCACGGACGTCCGGGCGCTAGCCACCTCGGACACGCACGTGATTCAACCAATCGTCGTCAAGTTTATGGAGGCCGACCTTTCTTTTTTCAGGAATTATTAAAATACACCATGCTTTATACGATAGAGTGTTTTTCTTCTTCTTTCAAACAAAACCACGGATTCCATATTCCCAACCATGACCGACCATAAGAAAAGAGTCCTTAGATCCTTTGTCCGATCTAAGGCCAGTTTCATCTCATTGTTTCTAAGATACGACACTAATGGAAACTAAGTATGAAACAAGCATTCTCAATGTACAGTTTCATTTCACTGTTTCATAGACTAGCTAGCCGCAACATTTTAATTCCTACATTTTGTTGTGATCAAGTATGTCATGTGAACTCTGTAGCCATTTATATTATATATAATAGCAGTATACTAGAATTTGTCACATGGCAAATTAACACTGTAAATGAAAATATTTTAATTATCTTCAATATTCATAGGATATGAAATGGACACATTTCAGAGCTATTTAACATTGTAAATGCAGCTTTCACACGTGAACACATTTCAGAGCTATTTCCACCACTGCATTATTCACATTTAGAGAGCTATTTTCACACTGCATGATTCGCATTCAGATAGCTGTTATCCAATGGCAGAGTTTACATTCAGTGAGGCAGGCAGAATGCAGACATCAATCATATATTCAGTGAGGCAAACTGAGATGGAGGTAACATCGTGTACCCTCGTGCTGCTGACCATACTGAGCCTGTTCGCTGCTTGGTTTCTGACTTGATAAGTCCGGCTGGTGCTGGTTTATTGTGAGAGGAAAACACTATTAGCTGGCTGATAAGCCCTGGCTGAAACCAACGAGCGAACGTGCTGATTATTGATGACTCAGTTCAAAATGTTTAGAGCTAGCTGCAGAGTGACAACTTGAAGTCGGTGCTCCTATACTTTGTAACTCCATCCACACAAAAATTTACAAGGGAACATACAGTACACACCAGGGGCAGATCCAACGGTGGGATAGGGGCGGGGGGAGCCTCCCTACCCATACCGGAGGAGTGGAACCTCCTGGAGCCCCCATGAATTTTTAGGCAAAATTCTATAGTGTAGGTGAAGCTAAGACTTAAAATCTAACAGCAGTCGAAGATATATGTTGTTCAACCCTCTAAAATTTTTCCAACATCCGCCGCTGGTACACACTACGCGAGTAGAAACGGTGTTTCACGCATGCGTTGCTCCCGTACGTGTACGTCCCCGTCTGTCGCATCATGCATGTTCTGTTGGTGTGGCGTGTCTCCACCTCCAATCTCTCGTCAGTCAGGGTCGTCGTGCAATGCAAGGACGACCATGACTATGTAACGAGGTGTCACGACGATGGTACTGTTTATATATGCCATTAATCTGCGAATGGGTAATGAGGTCACCAGGATTCACGTGCGTTGCGTGCGTGGTCGTCACGGGAGCGCGACTGGAGGATCGGAGGAGCCCGTAACCGTAACCGCCGCCGGCCGGGCTCCGGGGGGCTCCACGACGCGCGCGGCCGTGCATGCGCCGTACGTTGCGTCCGAGGTCATCACCGGTGCGGTGACGACTGACGACGACGAGGCTGGCACCACCGTTCGGTTGCGATCGATCGTTCCCAAAACAGAGAGTTTTATTTGAAATGAATGCGCATGCGCTGACGAATTTGCGTCGGAGATTTGGAAAGGAAAATATGCTTGGCTTCTCTCTCTCTCGCTCGCTCTTTGAAACATCTCTGTCGGCCGAGCTAGAGAGCACGCACAAGTGCTCTACTGCAGAGTGGCAGTCAGTCCACAGCCTCAGGAGTCCACGACGCTGGCTGGACGCGCCGCGAGGGCCGAGATCTGCGCGGGGCCCACGGCCGCGGAGAAGCCGCCACGTGCACGCCAGCACACGCGCGCGTCGCTGGCCCGTGGGGGCCAGCCACTTGCACTTTCCTCTTGACAGTTGACTTGTCTACTAGCTCTGTCCTTCCTCGTGTAATCTCTCCTCTCTCTCTCTTTTTCTGTAAATAAACACTTAAAAACAAAAGTACAGGACAAAAACTTCGGGTGAACTCATGTACAGTACGTAGGTAGCAAATTCGTGAGCTCATTTCTACCACTCCGCGATGGGAAAAGAAAAATCCGTGCACTCGCCAACGAGAGTAAAGTAGTAGTACGTAGGTGGAGATTTTTGGGCGTTGGCTTCAACTTATCAGCCGGGCTTATCAATTTTTATAGTATTTTTTTCTCATAATAAATCAGTCAAGATCAGCTTATCAGCTGGCTTTAATACCAGCCGAACAAAATATTTGATCTCGCGTACGTCCACGCGCCAAACGTGGTGAAAAGATCTACTCAACTCAACCAATCCACGGGCAAAATTCCGAACATCATGTCGGTTTCACGACCTCAGTTCTTTTGTCGCCGCTGGAATTTTATGCTAATTGCTAGACTACACCACCTGATGCGCGATCTCGCTTGACAACTACTCCAGGTCAATTTACCTAGGCCATTCAGCCCCATTTTAACCTCTCTTATTACAGTCTTGGCCATCACGCTATGCTTTTACACGCACACACGTCACCCTTTCTTTTTACCTGCTCAAAAAGCGACCACTTCCTTAACAACACCATGATTACTCTCACTCACTCACTCACTCACACTGTCTTTGATGAACCACCGTTAATATATGATGATTGAATCCAAAGTACAAAAGAAAAAAAAACGGCAAGACCCTTCGAGAGAGCCGGCAGGCAGGAACAGCGACAGTCACTCGGTCGGTCACTTAGTTTGGCGGATAAGCACAGATCTGGAAACCGGATCGGAGGTGAGCCGGCGCCCAGGTCCTACCCTGTCTGGGCACGCTGGGGCCAACCAAGCCGTTGAATTGGGACTTGCTAGCGTCCACATGCCCGATCCGGGGCACTAGCATCGACGGTGCTCCAGAAGCCACGCCTGACGCGACATCTTGCTCCAGAGGCTGTGCGGGCCCACACATGCGTGGGACCATCCCGAGCCCGCTCCGTTTCATATGCTCGCATGCACGCAGCACACCACCAGCAGGCACGTGATGCGGTGACCGTGACCCACGGCGGCGCAATAGCAGCCTGTGCTTCCCTGAGATTTACTTTTGAAACATCCAAAAAGAAGCATCTGCAACATACTCTGAAACAAATAAAATATTTGAAACATACGTCCGAAACATGCGTGTATAGTTATAGCAACATGTGCAACACCAGATCTAATTTTGAAACATCCAGATGCAACACTTGCAACATATAAAAGAAGGATGAAACACTTGCAAAAAACACTTGAAACCATAGCAAAACATACGCAACTTCCAGATGCAACACTTGCAACATATGTGTGAAACATATGCAACATCTAGATGAACACATTTGCAGCCTATGAAACATTGGGAACAAACGCTTGCAACATACATGTACAAACCATTGCAACATCCCGATCTACTTTTGTAACATACCTCTGAAACATAAAAAACATTTGAAATGTACGCTTGCAACATGCGCTTTCAGCGTAACTTCTCTTTGCTGCTTGGGAGAAATAGAGGTTCGTCGTCGTGTGGAGTTCAACGGTCTAGAGCTCGCCGGTGGTGCAGAGCGACCGGCCAGGGGGCGCGATAGCCGTCGTGTGCAGCGGTTGCAGTGGAGCTGTCCCTCCATTTCTTCGAACCTAGCGATGGAGCTTTGCGTTGTCGGCAGACCGGCTAAGGGACACCACAGCCATGAAGCGGACCGGACAGGGGGCAGCTGCGGACTGGCCAAGGGGCGCGATGGGGCGGCGATTGGAGCGGAGCCCCTCTCCGTTTCTTCAAGCCCGGCTATGGAGGTTCGCGTCGTCGGCGGACCAGCTAGGGGACATCGCAGCCTTGGATTCATGTACCAAATTCGTGAACTCGTTTTCACCCCTCCGCGCGCGCGATGAAAGATCGTGCACTCACATAAGAGAGTAAAGTGGGTGGAAATCTCTACTGATCTCATGTACATCCAAGCGCCAAAACGTGGTGAAAAATCTACTCCACCGCAAAACTTCAAACAGCGTATCGGTTTGACGACCTCAGTTCTTTTGTCGCCGCTGGAATTTATATGCTAAAATAAACTACACCACCTGATCCCGCTATCTCACTTGACGGCTACCGCTACGGCATGCAGCGCGAGATGCGTGGCAGGCACCATCCAGGTCAATTTAGCTAGCTAGGCCATTTAGCCCCATTTTAACCTTTCCTAGTTTTGGCCATCACGCTATGCTTTTACACGCACGTCATCCCTTATTTTTATCACCTCCAAAGCGACCACTTTCTTAACAACGCCATGATTACTCACTCACACACAAAATCTCCGATGAACCACCTTTATAATAATTTAATTCTAAGTCATGGAGCCCCGACAGAAACAGAAATGCTATATATCACATTAAATAAAAGCGCAAAGAGAGGAGGTAGCATTAACTCCTGCAGTAACCGTCAGCTAACTGATGTTGCTCTCGTCAGTTCCATTTCCATCTGTGCTGGACGCCCCGGATTTGCCTTCCAGGCGTCTACGCTTTCCCATCTGTGCACACGAAACGAAATATCCTTCACTTTCTATGAACAAGATTAGCGACAAGATTGAGCCCTGAATGACTGAATCCCATCGCCAAAGGGACGGGCACCAAGAAATTGAACTCACTGACTGACGCCACTATAAGAGCGGAGAGAAATGGGCAGAAACAAAAAGAAAGCAGCCAAGCAGGTGGAGTGGCGCTGTAACAATTCGCCACAGCTAGCCTCCTCCCTCTGACCCTCAGCTCAGGCTAGCTCTCATTCTTCCCTCCCTCCCCCTTCTTGCATGCCAATCGCCTCCAAGCTCGTCTACTTCCAGCGCCGCCCCTCGCCGGCGCCGCCGGACGACCCGGGCCCCGAGCCGCCGGACCCCCGACGCCGACCCTGCCGCGACCACCGCCGCCGCCGGAGCTCCCTCTCCTCCCACCACAAGCCGGTGCGTACCCAAGAACACGCTTGCCGTTTCGTTTCCTCTGACTTCCTGCCGTTTGTTTGCTAATATAAAGCCGCGACCTTTTGCGGTTTTCCGAGTGAATAAACCGGGGGCTCTTCTAGTTTTCTTCATAGATTCGAACTTCGGGCTTCCAGCATAGCTAGAACTTGGAGCATGGTGTGGAACTGTGGATTACTGTTCCCCGTGTCTAGGTGAGCCCGAAAGTTTTGATTTTTGACACCGAGAAATGGTGAGTTATCGAGTTAGCAGGGTGCAGAGTGCATGCGTAACGGAGAAAAAAAAGTTGATGTTTTCTTGGAGGGTAACCTCTGGTGGAGATTTGGTCTTCTGAGCTCTTGATGGATGTAGATGTCTACTGTACACTCTGTGATTAAATAGGACTGCTATGAAATCCCAGGTTGAAATCACGCTGTCGGTTTGGTTAGAATTAGTCGACAGAGATGGACGATGGTGTGTAGATGATATGTGCTTTGCAGTATGATCTTCGTTTTCCTTTGCTTAAATGTTTGGGTCACGCAAATTTGAGAAATTGTTTCGCAGTAGTAATTCGGTTTCCATGAAGGCCTAGTCTCCTTGTTCTTCAGGAACATTGAGGAGCCCATCAGCGTCCTGGAATATTCGGCAGTGCTTGCTTGAAAGTTACTAGCTCATAGTCTTTCTCGAACTAGGCAGAGTATTTTAGTAAATCTAGCAGGCAGAGAATACCAGAATAGTTTTATTAAAAGAGGATATTACACCGATCTAAGATAGTAATCTGAATGAATAACGTCGATAGTTGTCCCCAACAGATAATCTCTGACATGGATGATTTGTAGGCTCAAAATATTAGGCCAAAAAAAAAAATTTATGTGGGCATGTACTATTGGTAACTTCAATGGGCAAATTTCCTTATATGTTCCCTTCATCTACATTTGTGAAGAAAGCTACCATTTATTTAGTTAGTGTCATGATGACAGGCATTTGTTTGCTCCATCCTTTTCCTTTGAAAACGATACTTAGAGCTTTAGTGACTTAGAAATAATTGTATTGAATCTAGCCACAGGCATTAGCAAATTAATTGCTGGTCCCCATATCAGCCTATGGCAAACAGGTTATCTTCTCTTTATTGTCGTCAGGTGGCTACTATTTCTCCATTCGTAAAAAACAGGTGGCTACTATTTCTTATGCATCAATTCATGTTTTCTTTGCAATGAGCTAGTTTCTTGGTGACACTAATAAGTCACCAAACAATCACACATGAACACTCTGCCCGCAGGAGATTAAGTACCATGTGTTGGCTACAATCTTGCAAATATGCTACATGACCAATTAAGGCACAAATTAGAGCATTTCGTATTTTTCCATGTCCTTTAAAGGCAGTATAAAATCATATTCAGTGATTACACATATTTTCTTCTAACAACCACTATGTAAAACCAGGGTCAGGAACATATTCCAGGACACCAAAGGGATGCCGCTACGAAGCCTCTGGGATCAGTTGGAAACATAGCAGAGCATGCAGCCGGCATGTCCTCCAGCACAAGACTTCACCGCAGCATATCAGACCATGGTCGGCTTCCTGACGCCGTTCAGCAGGCCAGGGAAAGGCTCTTTCAGAGGCTCAACAGTGTGGACCTGTCAGGAAGAAGGTCCGCGTAATCGACTCTTAGCATGTCGTCCTTCCTGCACATAATCTGACAATATACTGAATGTACATTTTCACTGCAGGCAAAAGACATGGCCCTCGGAATCATTCTGGGCTGGACTAACTCGCCCCGCTGACGCCAGTGTGTCCACCTCTTCAGACAACATACTGGGCAGTCTAACCAATTGCTTCCAGTCTGGTGAACCTGTCGCAGCCAGCAAGGCTGAAGAAAGCACCGTCATCACTAACACAGATGAGTGTATGCCCATCACAGTGTTCCCCAAACCCGTCTCCAAGCTGCAGGAAGCAG
This sequence comes from Miscanthus lutarioriparius, assembly GCA_904845875.1. NCBI lineage: Eukaryota > Viridiplantae > Streptophyta > Magnoliopsida > Poales > Poaceae > Miscanthus > Miscanthus lutarioriparius. Next base: position 22,760,407 of record CAJGYO010000014.1, on the reverse strand, counting down.
AAGACGGTGAAGCCGTGGGAGCTTCTTCTCCAGCTGAGTGCTCCATATGCCTGGAGAGGTGCGGTGACTCAGGCGACGGGCTCATCCAGCTGCGCTGCAGGCATATCTTCCACTCGGCCTGCCTGGAGCGGTGGCTGCGGTCCCGCGCCGACTGCCCCTACTGCCGTGCCACCGTGCGAGTTTGCTCCTAACAGCAGGAGGATGAAACTGAATGACAAAGTGAGAATGACAACGTGTCCAAGGCTGCAGACTACGGTTTAGTGAACCCTCCTGTCTGAGGCTTAACCATGTCGCTGCTCACCCCTTGTTGTAACTACTAGTGTATGGTTTTCCCTTACCCGTTGAGGTAGTACTGAACTTTGCGGCTTCAGCAAGTCAGTGTGGTATATGTATATGTGTATCTATGCTGACTGGCTGCTGTGTATATTGCATCTGTGGATACCATCAGAGAAGCAATAAGCTGGCTAATGTTACGCTGCATAATTGCGTTCCATGGAAGGTCACTTCTGTTGCAGTGCAGTTGTTGACTTGTGCTCTACTACGTTGTTGTCATGCACGCCTACAGTTCTGTGGTGATGCAGGATCTGGTCTGGAGAAGATGCCTGCATGCAGTTTGGTCCGGAAAAGGCAGAAACGGTTTCAGGAACAGAATCGATGCCCGAGGAGTATCGGTGAGCGAAGCACGGCCGTGGTGGTTCACCTGTGCTTGTCTTCTCTTGTAGTCTTGTTGCGCTGTTACCAGTCACGTGATACGCGATGACCTCACCCACCAGGCCGCCACGGTTGGAGCTGCCGTTCTGGGTAGAAGCATGGGAGGCATGGAGCCATGGACGGAGAGCTCCCCTTTGGACTGGAGTTGCCGGCCGGAATAGGAGGCCGCCCGGCAAGGCGAGCGGGAGAGTCATATGGGCCAAGCCCTAGAATCGGGCCTAATTGAATGTGGGCCATTTGTTGCCGGAGTCCGAGAGACGAAGGACCCCGTTAGACACGGAAGGCCCAAGCCCACAGACTAAAGCTCGGCACCACATTGCAGCTGGGCCTCTCCTTCCATTCGCGTTGCGGTTTCCATCCACATTTCCGCCGTCATGGACGAAGATGCGACGACGGGCAACTCGGCCGCCGCCGAGACATTCGATCCGGTGAGTTCATCGCCCGAACCACGACCGACCCCCTCCGATTTTTCCCTCGGCTAAAACTCTTGTTATCTGACAATTTGTGGTCATTTATCTGAATCTGATGATGACGCGCTGCTGGGATTTGAGCAGGAACTGATTCACGCCATCTTCAAGCTGGTGTGGCGGCGGCGAGCGGAGAAGGGTGGCGGCAACGAGGTCATCGACGTGGAGGTGATTCATTTTCAGACTTTTTTTTTGACCGCTCCTTTCCCCTTCTACTGACCAGTGTGCTTTATTTTCTAATAATAATCGTCAGCCTGCTCCAGAGACCTCGAGGAGAAATCGGAGTACAACTGGTAAGCGAGTCTGTTTCTTCTTTACTGGAGCTAGCGGCATGAAATGGCTTCTAGGAAGTGCATGTGTTGGTGCAGTTAAATGACATCAGTTTGCAAAGAACCTGTTAGCCAATGTTTCCCCGATCTCTCATGTGTAAGGTGTTTGGTTTGAGTAAGGACTCCGTGCTAAATGAGCTGATGCATCGTAAGTCAATCCCTCGAATTTAGTAGAATGACTTCATTCCTCGTACTAGTACTAATCATTAGCTTGTGAGAAACGATATGATGATGGATCAACTCATTCCATTCTAGAAACCAAACAAGAAAGTGAGAAGTGAAAAGATGATGGACCGACCCATTCCTTAAACCAATCACCCTATTAGTGTCAATGCTGATAAAGCAAAATTGGTGCTTAAACTCTTATGTCCTATGTGCATAGCTATTTTAGTGTTGGCAGCCAGTAAGGCTAAGGCAGTAACATATGCCCATCAGACAAATTTTGTGGTTAAAAGTTCTTTTCAAAATTACCAAGGGGTCTGCATAAATCCAATTCGTAGCAGGTTTATGTATGGCAAGCCACACACTTAACTGGTTTGATCACATATTGATCAACCAGTCTTCCATTTGTTTTGATTAGTAGTTGTAACAGTAAGCACTTATCTTCTTCACCTAGCACACACAAATAATTTCAGCTTAGCACCTGTTTTCTGTCCAAGTAGATGGCTTCTAGCCTTCTACACCTTTAGTGTTAACTATATTGCTACATTACATGTAATGCCATCTTATTTGACAATAGCTGGATGAAATGGGTAAGACAATTTGACATTGTTTGTCACGAGTTGACTTGTGTAACTGCACTTACATGCCTCAAGTGCAGAGCACTGTTAGGTAATGTAGGATGTCTCATGTGTTACTTGGGGGCACATAGTTGAACAACGGTTGCAAGAAGGCCGTGCCAGACACCATAGTCGATCAGAGAAGATTTTATTTGCTTTGTTATCAAGTTTTAGCTAGGTTTGTTTGTTAGGTTTGGAACTTGGTTTATCAAACAAGCTCACAAGCACATCGTTTGTTGGCTTGGATGGATTGTAATAATCAGCGCTATATATGAGGAATGACTGAACTGGGAAATCAAGCTTGAAAAGAGCTACCTCATTTCCCTGTCTCTTTCACCCTGTGTTCCATCTAACGCAGCTCAGGGGTTCGAGCTGTTTCTCCACCCCATCCCAGAACTTTTTGACTAGTTTTTTTTTTTTTGAAATAATCTTGTCCTTCTATTCTTTTGTCTAGATTGGAACTAGATGGTGTAAGGGTCCCAGATAGTATGTTAAAACCTGCTTTTAACTTTGGTATTTCTTTGATTTTTTATGTTTAAGTGGCTTAATTCTGCTGGTGACTGGGGTAAGAGTATCAGTATGATGAAACTTGGTGAACAAATGGTTTACTTTAATGAAAAATGCTGACTGGTTTTCTGTTTCTATAAGAGATGAAGAATTGGCACTAGAAAGAGTTCGAAAGATGTATTTGACTCGATTGTTGTCACCCTTTGATTTATAGTGGACAATATAGGGTTCAAAGTAACTTCTTTGAGTGTGTTATTCATTATATGCTGACATGTTATGTTCACCTGGCAGCCAATGCAAGTGCTCTTAAAGTCAGCTGCGAGCTTCTTCGCATATTTGTTACAGGTTTGCACCTCTGAAAAACGCTGCATCACTGCAAGCTATTTATGCTGTGGAAGCAATTCCATTTCTGGATTTTAACTGATTTCTCTTATAGAGGCTATTCAGCGCTCTGCTTTTATTGCTGAAGCGGAGGATGGTACTGTCATCGAGCCCACCCACCTAGAGCGTGTGTTGCCACAGCTGCTATTGGACTTTTGAGGTACCCCTTAGAGCTTCCAAATCCATTTACCTGGTTGAATGCATTTGTCTAAGCCTATGAACACACGCAGCTTCTACATCAGCTAAACTTGGAAAGCAAAAGGCTAGATTTCATCATACACATGATATTTTTCTTGTTTGCTGTAACACGGACTCTGAACTGATAACTGTTTATACTGGCATGTAGCCCTGTTCATGGTTCGCCAAAATCGGCTACCTGCCCGCACCTAAACCTCGATGGAACCATAACACGGATTGAATTGGTTCGCGTGTCCAAACCGAGTAAGCATGGGTCGATCCGTCGGTTTGCCGTTTCAACTTGATAAACCCAGAATCAGATGCAAGGAATGATGAAAAGGAAAAGAAGAAGAGGCAATGGCGGCAAAGATGTCGCGAGGCCATGGTCGCTGCAGCTAAAAGGCAGCTGCTACTGCCATCTGCCGCTGCTAATACAGTGTTTCACTGAGACAATAACAGCAGCAGCTGCAGCAGCTAGTAAAACAGCTGTGCCAAACACCCTAGAAGCTGAACCTGATACCATTGTTACTTATGAATATATCCATTGTTGTTGTAATTCTATAAACTTGTTGGAACTACGAAGCACATACGGTCACTTGTAGTTATCGTGTTCCTACGGTGTTTGACACAACCTAAAACACAGCAGAGTCGTCATAAAAATATTGATATATTAAAATCTAATTAAACTAAATATAATAGTAGTACTAGTAATAATAATAAACAATATATATTCTATATCTACATATCTATAATATTAAAGTGTAAAAAAAGTTTGGATCATCATGTCTAACTTTCTCACTAGTCTGTCCTTTGCACTCTTCTTTTGTCCTTTGGATTCTTGTTCCCGCGCTCTCACCCTTTGAATCATGTGTCCTTTGCGCTCCTCTTTTGTCCATTGGGTTCGTCTTCCTGCGCTCTCACCCTTTGGATCATCATCTCGCTCTCACTCTTATTGTTTTAAAGTTTGGAGCTGCAAAATCTTTATTGGCGTCACACCACTAGTGTCATGGTACGTGAGCCCTTGTGCTCACATGCTTTAAGCTTGGTGTCACATCGCTTGTGTCATGGCTTGGTCATCTAAGCCGTAGCTCTTACTCTAAGTTTAGAGCTGCAAAGCCTTCATTGTTTTCACCCCACTCGTGTCATGGCTTGGCTACCTGAGCATGTACATTTTGTGGTGCGTGTACAAACTTGTGGCTCGCCATCCAATTATAGGTACAAACACCACACAACAAATTATATGCCCCATTATAACGTATGGGTATATTTGGTTCGTAATAGTAATGGTTATTGTCGTTGCTATTCTAAACTTGTCCGAACCACGAAGCGCCAACAGTCACTTGTAGTTTTCTTCTTATATAAAAAAAATTAAAGACGCTGTTTTTTGTCGACAGCGCAGCACTGATCCACCAAGCATGAATGAACAGATATATCCATTTTTTTTTGGAAGAGACAGGAGGGGTTTTTAGGCCCCTACTGAGAATATATCAAAAAGGATTTGAAAGTACAAAAACAAATACAAAGGGGACAGCTTAGGCTGTGGAAAAAGCTAAAGGTAGGGCTAAAGAAGCAACCTAGGGGACTAGAAAGGACATCCCATATTTATTTATATCATATATCAAGAAACGCCACCTCTTCTTTTTATTTCCTTATGATAAATGACAGGATTTTCACGGTCTCTTAGATTTAGGGCGCATGCAAAGTTTTGCTGCAGCGGCAAGTTGGCCAAGCTCTCTCGCAATCCTCGCTCGTCGCATAACAATTGTCTTGTGAACAGCAGTAGCAAACAGCTTCAGATATTGCACCCTTTTCGCAGGTCTGTTTCTGGCATGGGCACAAATCAACAACATTCCGAGCTGCATGCACATAAGGGCATTCACTTAAACAATTAGGTAAAGTAAACCTAACTTTACAGTACTTTAAGGTTGTTTCTCTATTTCTCGAACTGGACACTTGGGAACCATTTATATTTACTGAAAACTACTTCCTTCAGGCAATATATTTAGAAAAGCTAAAACATCATATAATTTAGAATAGAGGGAGTAATAAGTAATTTTATCTGAATGCGTCTGGTTGTATGATGTGTACTTACAGTGTGTAGGAATCATGAAACATCCTAGGATCAGCATCAAGAACAGGACCACCTTGCTTCCTTCCATTGTAATTTTCACCATATAAGGAGTTTCTCCAGATCAGAGATTAATGTATGTATATGTGTTTGACTACCGAATGCTTGCAGCAAGGTTCATATATATATATATATATATATATATATATATATATATATATATATATATATATATATATATATATATATATATATATATGTGTGTGTGTGTGTGTGTGTGTGTGTGTGTGTGTGTGTGTGTGTGTGAAAGATAACTATCTATATCTAGCAAGAAGTGATAATAGTTAGCTGCTAATTGCTAATAGGTCATAACTAATAACTAGCTGGTTTGGTCCAACTAGTAAGATAGTTATTAGTTAGGTATTAGCTAACAATTAGCTAAAAACTATTAGCTAGACCCATTTTGATCTAGATGAGCTAATTATTACAAAGCTAACTAGCTATTAGTTGCTTGGATCCAAATATGACCTATATTGGGTCAAATTAAGGTTCCATTTGGATCTATTAGCTACTAATAGTTAGCTAGCTAATAATTCACAGCTAATACTTCCTCTGTCCTAATATATAAGGCATAATCATTTTTTTATTGGTGACCCATAGTATAAGACGTGCTCTGTGTAGATGCACATACATCGATGCAGTAGTACTAGTGTTGATAGAGATAATTAAATACGTTCCTTAGTCTTTAAACCAGAGGTGGTTGTTACGCCTTATATACTGGGATGGAGGGAGTATTAGCTGCCATTAGTTAGTTGGGTATACAACAAACAATTAGCTAAATACTTGGATCTAAGCAACTAATTAATAGCAGCTAACTATTAGCTCCTTGGATCCAAATAGTTAGCTGAAATTAGCTCTATTCAATCAAACACCTTAGCTAATAGTTCAACTAGTAGCTCAAGATGAACTATTTAGCTAATAAGAAATTATTAGCCACCATTATTTAATTAAATACTACTCGATCCATTCCAAATTAGCTGGTTTTCTCCCAACTAGCAGCTAATATTTAGCTTTTTGAGTCCAAATAGAGCCTAAATCAAGATGGATATAAGTGCAGGATCGCCATCTGGATTCAGGAGGCAAGCATGATTTGTTTTTGGACAAGAAGACTAGACGAGCCATTTTTTGATTCCATAAGTGGCACTGTGGCAGCATTCGAGTAATAGCTTAGATACATAATTCAGATGAAATGCCTCGAAACATTCTTTGCCGGGGCCCGTCGATCCAAATACCTCGGCTAATGGGTTAACTAATATCTCAAGAAGAACTATTTAGCTAATAAAAAATTATTAGCTGCTGCTATTTAATTTAATACTACTCCCTCATTCTAACTTAGTTTCTGTTTGGATCCATTAGCTGTTAATAGTTAGCTAGCTAATAGTTCATAGCTAATGTTAACTACTATTAGCTAATTTAGTCCAACTAGCAGTGAAATAGTTGTTAGTTAGGTGTTCAACTAACAATTAGCTAAATTGTTAGCTAGATCTGTTTAGATCCAAATAAGCTAATTATTATCAGCTAACGACTATCTTTAGGATCTAAACAGGACCTGGTTTTCTCCCAACTAGCAGCTAACATTTAGCTTTCTCAATCAACAGAGCCTAAATCTAGATGGATATAAGTACAGGGCCGCCATCCATCTGGATTTAGGAGACAAGCATGATTTATTTGGTTTGTCAGACAAGCTCACAAGCACATCGTTTGTTGGCTTGGATAGATTGAGCTATCTTGTTTCTATCTCACCCTTGTGTTCCATCTAATGCAGCTCAGGCGCTCGAGCTGCTTCTCCACCCCATCCCAGAACATCATGAGTAGTGTTTTTTTTTTTTTAAAAGGATTCCGTTTTTTTGTCAAATTGGAACTAGATGGTGTAAGATTCCCAGATAGTATGTTAAAACCTGCTTTTAACTTTGGTATTTCTGTGTTTTTTATGTCTAAGTGGCTTAATTCTGCTGGTGACTCGGGTAAGAATATCAGTAAGATGAAACTTGGGAAACAAATGGTTCTTTAACAAAAAATGCGGACTGGTTTTCTGTTTCTGTAACTATAAGAGATGAAGAATTGGTGATAGAAGAGTTCGAAAGATGTATGTGACTCAGTTGTTATCACCCTTTGGTTTATAGTGGACAATATAGGGTTCAAAGTACCTTCTCTTGAATGCATTGTTCATGATATGCTGACATGTTATGTTCACCTGACAGCTAATGCAAGTGCTCTTAAGGTCAGCTGCGAACTTCTTCGCATATTTGTTACAGGTTTGCACCTCTGAAAATTGATGCATCACTGCAGGCTCTAATTATGCTGGGGAATCATATGCATTTTTGTACTTTAACTGAAATTTCTCTTTCAGAGGCTATTGAACGCTCTGGTTTTATTGCTGAAGCGGAGGATGGTACTGTCATCGAGCCCACCCACCTAGAGCGCGTGTTGCCGCAACTGCTCTTGGATTTTTCAGTACCCCGTAGATGTCCAGATGCATCAGCAGAATCGTATAGCTACCCAATGTCTTGTAAACACACGCAGCTTCTAGTTCTACATCAGCTAAACTTGCAAAGGAAAAGGCTAGATATCATCATACACATGATATTATTTTCTTGTTTGCTGTAACATGGACTCTGAAATGGTGACTGTTTATACTGGCATGTATCGCTGTTCATCGGTTCGCCAAAATCGCGTGTCCAAACCGAGTCAACATGGGTGGATCCGTCGGTTTGCGGTTTCAACTTGAGCAACCAAGAATCTGATGCAAGGAATGATGAAAAGGAAAAGAAGAAGAGGCAATGGCGGCAAAGATGTCGTGTGAGGCCACGGTCGCTGCAGCTAAAAAGCAGCTGCTACTGCCATCTGCCGCTGCTAGTACAGTGTTTCACTGAGACAATAACAGCAGCAGCTGCAGCAGCTAGTAAAACAGCTGTGCCAAACACCAAGCTGAATATCCATTGTTGTTGTATAAGGCCCCGTTTAGATGCAACTCAAAACCTAAAATTTTTCAAGATTTCTCGTCACATCGAATCTTGCGGCACATGCATGGAGTACTAAATGTAGACGAAAAAAAACTAATTACACAGTTAGCCGAGAAATCGTGAGACGAATCTTTTAAGCCTAAATAGTCCATAATTGGACAATTTTTGTCAAATACAAACGAAAGTGCTACAGTAGCCAAAAGCCAAAAATTTTTGGAACTAAACAGGGCCTAACTCTATAAACTTGGGCCTTGTTTAGATCCCATCAAAATTCTAAGTTTTTTCACTCTCTCTCCATCACATCAATTTTTGGACACATGCATGGAGCATTAAATATAGGTAAAAATAATGATTAATTGCACAGTTTGGTTGTAAATCACGAGACGAATCTTTTAAGCCTAATTAGTCTATGATCGGACAAAGTTTGTCAAATACAAACGAAATATACTACAGTGTGCAAATTGAAAAAATTTGCAATGTAAACAAGTCTTGTTCGAACTAGGAAGCACATACGGTTAATCGTAGCTTTCGTGTCCCTACGGTGTTTGACACAACAAAACACAGCCCGGTCGTCATAAAAATATTGATATATTTAAATCTAATTAAATTAAATATAATAATAATAGTAATAATAAACAATACATATTGTAATATTAAAATGAAAAAAGTCATATCCACTCCGTTCGCTTGTCTTAAAAATGGCTTGTTCGGCTTCTTTTTTCAGCCTGAACATTGTTTTTCTCTCACAACAATTCAGCCGGAACAGTATTTTTCAGCCAGTTTCAGCCAAGTTTCAGACCAACGAACGGGGCCATCATCGTCTCAAACTCTCTGCCTAGTCTGTCCTCTGCGCTCCTCTTTTGTCCTTCGGATTCGTGTCCCCACGCTCTCACCCTTTGGATCATCCGTCCTTTGTACTCTTCTTCTGTCCTTTGGGTTTGTCTTCCCGCGCTCTCACCCTTTGGATCATCATCTCGCTCTCAAACCTTCATCCGCGTCACACCACTAATGTCATGGCACGTGAGCCCTTGCGCTCACCTTTATTGCTTTAAGCTTGGCATCACATCGCTTGTGTCATGGCTTGGTCACCTGAGCCCTGGCTCTCAACCAGTGGCGGAGGCACAGGGTATGCCGGGTATGCACCGGCATACCCTGTCTGACCGGCATGTACTAATAACCTATATTTATTATATATCTGTATTTGTATTAAAAAAAGGAAAGAAATCACTTGGATCACAGATGATGCTATATCCATCACAGAAGCAGGAAGTTAGAAGGCCCAGGAGGCCAGTTCGCGGCAAGGTTATCCTCGGACCTTCCACTTTTTGGTTGTTATCTCGATCCATCGATTTGTTAAAAAAAATCTCAATCCGTTGATCGGAGCTGAGGAGTCACGGTTCACGGAACATGCCGCCCCCTGCCGCCCCCTGACTGACTATTGACGCCGGCGTGATGGTGACACCCTGGTTTTGGTGGCTGGTGCCCTGCTGCCTCTAGTCACTCGTGTGTAGTTTGCAGTTTGCACGACCACGCAATCACAGAGGCTCGCTGATTCACTATTTCTTCCTGGTAAAATTTAATCTTCTACTCTGTCTTATTATAGAAAATTATTATCTACTTTCATAGGTACCCCCTCCATTCCAATTTATAAGATATTTTGATTTTTTTAGATACATTACTTTTATTATGCATAATCTAGACGTAGTGTATATATAAGTGCATAGCAAAACTTATGTATCTCGAAATAAAGAGGCACAAAGTGTATCAATGGTTTATGAGCATCTCAAATTGGTGTTGCTTCTACCCGTGGCAACGGCAAGTGTTGAAAGTATTTTCTGCAATGGTTTTAGTGACAACAAAGTTACAAAATATGGTGGAGATAGTCTTTTAGATGATTGTCTAGTCACTTTCACTGAGCGGAATATTTTCTTTGAACTTGATGAAGATGATATAACCAAGATATTTATGTCCCTTCGAAAGCGTCAAATAAAATAGTCAGAAATAGAGTTGTAAGTCTCTTGTACTCTTTTACTCCTATATTTCAATTATCGGTATGACTTTTGAACTATTTATATTGTATTTAGTGGATGGTTTTAACTTAACTAATCTATAAATTTAAGCCTTATTGTGTTATTTAGTGCACTTATACCAAATCATGTAGTCATGTTTACAATTATTACTAAATTACTAATATGAATTTACCGAATTATATATGAAAATTTTTAGGTGGCATACCCTGATCTAAAATCCTAGATTCGCCACTGCTCTCAACCTTAGTACTCTAAGTTTAGAGCTGTAAAACCTTCGTTGATGTCACCCCACTAGTGTTGTGGCTTGGTTACCTGAGCATGTACATTTTGTGGAGCACGGACGAACATGTGGCTCGCCATCCATCTTTCTTAAATTTACAAAAGATGTACACAATAGCTACCTATTTAATGGTCAATTTTCCGTATGAGATTAATCATTAAATATATTTGATTTGAAGTTGGGCCAAACCTAATTAAATTTAACAAAAAAATAGCTAGCAATTTATTATCGGTACACACACCGCACAACAAATTATACGTCATGTTGCAACATATGGGTATATTTGGTGAATATACCCATTTGGCAAAGTATCCATTTGGCGCCAGCGCCGCCAACCCTGCACAACGGGCGGGCTTGGTCGGCGGGGGGATCTGTGTGGCATCATGGCTGGAGTGGGTGCCCTGCGCGGTGTCGTGGCTGGTGTGGGTACCCTACGCGGCTTCATGGCTGGTATGGGTGCGGTGGCCCACCTCGGGGGTGATATTCGATGCACGTGGTTCTAGGCGAAAGCTTAGGCTCTGTTCGGCTGGTCTATAAGCCGCTTGTGCTGATTTGTACGGCTGATTTGTTGAGAGAGGAAAATACTGTACCATAGCTGATTAGCCGGCTTATAATGGCAGCCGAATAGAGCCTCAGCCTGGCTTTGGCCGGGCGGACGACGGTGACGCCTCGGGCGCCACATACCTCCTTGGAGCCGTCGTTGATGAACCGCATGCTTTGCCGCCAACAACACCGGATTCTGGGCGTAAGCCCTTCCTTACAAGCCTCTAAGGCCAACGGCAATGGCGTCCATGGGGATACCATTGGGCGTCATTCCCTTCCTGAAGGCGTCGTTGAAGAATCACTCAGGGCTCCTCGCAAATGCACCCATCATCCATGGTTCCTGTTGTGTCGTCGCCCCCTGGTGGAGTCCCTTGATGTGCCTATGTGTGCCTTTGTTCTACTTGCATCAGTCTGTTCTGCGGCGCTTGACCTCGCCGTCGTCATCTGGCTTTTGTAGCAGATGCTTTGCCGCTACCGTTCTTTGGCGGATACTTTGCCACCGTTGTCGTTGGTCTCGTCTTTAGCAGATGCTTTGTTGTCAGGAGTGTCAAGGCCACTCCCCTCTACGGATACTTTGCCGCAGGAGGCATCTTCGTTTCTTCCCCGATGGATGCTTGGCCATTGGTGGAATCTATGACGGATACTTTGCCGTCGTTGGCTCGTTGGTCCCCTCTCTAGCAGATCTTTGCTGTCGAGAGCGTGTGGGCCCATTTCTTGGTGGATACTTGGTCGCCGTGGTCGCTTGGTCTTCGCTGGTGGATGCTCTGCCGCCATTGTTGCCGGATGCTCCTTTGTCTTCTCTGGGTGGATACTTTGCCACCATGGTTTTGTCTTGTAGGCAACCTTTGCGTTGATTTCTTTTATTGCAGACACAGTTATATGTCTTGGGTGTTGAGGGCAGTCGTGCTCTTTCTTCTTCTTCTTCTTTTCTTTCTCTCTTTTTTTTTTCTGTTCGTATGTTTATTCCAGGTCACTCATCACTAACTCAGTGGTTTGTAATATGTGCTATGAGGGTTCTCTCATAGCTGTGTCGTGTAATTCACTTCTCTTAATGAAAAACGGGCTATATTCCCCCATCGCTAAAAAAACATATGGGTATATTTGTTAGTAATAGTAATGGCTATAGTCGTTGTTATTTTAAACTTGTCCGAACCACGAAGCGCCAACAGTCACTTGTGACTTGTAGTTTTCTTCCTATATAAAAAAAATAAAGTCACGCTGGTTTTTGTGGACAGCGCAGCACTGATCCAAGCATGAATGAACAGGTATATCTCATATTTATTTATATCATATATCAAGAAACGCCACCTCTTCTTTTTATTTCCTTAAGATAAATGACAGGATTTTCACGGGCTCTTAGATTTAGGCGGGCAGCGGCAATATCTGTAGCAATCCTCGCTCGTCGCATAACAATTGTCCTGTGAACAGCAGTAGCAGACAGCTTCATTTGAACCCTTTTGGCAGGTCGCGATCTGGCATGGGCACACATGAACAACATTCCGAGCTGCATGCACATAAGGGCATTCACTTAAACAATTAGTTAAAGTAATAAACCTAATTTTTACAGTTCTTTAAGGTCGTTTCTCTGTTTCTCAAATTGGACATTATGGAAACAATTTATATTTATCGAAAACTACTCCCTTCATGTCTAGATGTACAGTAAAAGTAATATATTTAGAAAAAACTAAAATATCTTATAATTTAAAATAGAGAGAGTAATAAGTAATTTTATCTGAATGCACCTGATCGTATGATGTGTACTTACAGTGTGTAGGAATCATGAAACATCCCAGGATCAATATCAAGAACAGGACCGCCTTGCTTCCTTCCATCGTAATTTTCACCATATAAGGAGTTTCTCCAGATCAGAGATTAATGTATGTATATATGTTTGACTACCGAATGGTTGCAGCGAGGTTCATATATACCCCTATGTATATGTGAAAGATAACTATCTATATCTAGCAAGAAGTGGTGAACCGGTACAGTACAACAATTACCTACTTGATCCATTAGCTGTTAATATGTCATAGCTAATATTAGTTAGCTAGTTTGGCCCGACTAGTAAGATAGTTATTAGTAAGGTATTAGCTAACAATTAGCTAGATCCGTTTTGATCTAGAGGAGCTAATTATTACAACTAACTATTAGTTGCTTGGATCCAAATAGGACCTATATTGGGTCAAATTAATGTTCTATGTGGATCTATTAGCTACTAAAAGTTAGTTAGCTAATAATTCACAGCTAATATTAGCTACTATTAGTTAGTTGGCTATTTAGCTAACAATTAGCTAGACCTGTTTGATCCTAGCAGCTAACTATTAGCTGACATTAGCTCTGTTCAGTCCAAATACCATAGCTAATACCCCTCCGTCCTAAATTATAAGTCACTTTGATTTTTTTGGTACATCCATTTTGCTATGTATCTAGATATAATATATGTCTAAATACATAACAAATTCTATGTACCAAAAAGTCAAAGTGACTTATAATTTAAAACAGAGGGAGTAGTTCAACTAGTAGCTCAAGATGAACTATTTAGCTAATAAGAAATTATTAGCCGCCATTATTTAATTAAATACTACTCCCTCCATTTTAAATTAGCTGGTTTTCTCCTAATGAGCAGCTAACATTTAGCTTTCTCAATCAATAGAGCCTATATCTATCTAGATGGATATAAGTGCAGGACCGCCATCTAGATTCAGGAGGCAAGCATGATTTGTTTTTTGGACAAGAAGACTAGACGAACCATTTTTTTGATTCCATAAGTGGCAGGGTTCGAGTAATAGCTTAGATGCAGAATTCAGATGAAATGTCTCGAAACATTCTTTGCCGGGGCCTGTCGATCCAAATACCTTGGCTAATAGGTCAACTAATAGCTCAAGATGAACTATTTAGCTAATAAAAAATTATCAGCCGCCACCATTTAATTAAATGTTGTTCCCTTATTTCAACTTAGGTCATGATTTGGATTCATTAGCTGCTAATAGTTCATAGCTAATATTAACTACGATTACCTAATTTGGTCCAACTAGCAGTGAAGATAGTTGTTAGTTAGGTATTCAGCTAACAATTAGCTAAATTATTAGCTAGATCTGTTTAGATCCAAAGGAACTAATTATTATAAGCTAACTACTGTCTTTAGGATCAAACAGGACCTTAGCTGGTTTTCTCCCAACTAGTAGCTAACATTTAGCTTTCTCAATCAACAGAGCCTAAATCTACAGCTTGCTCTTCCCGTGGCCCATTCTAGAACCACACCAAACGGATTACTATTCTACTGTGAGTGGTAACTATTCAGAAATAAACAAAAAGAATATGTATCCTATTGGAAAGAGTCTCAAGCAAAAGAAAAAAAGGAACAATGACCATCATAGCATAATAATAGGCACAGTAGACGTAGTAAAAAAATCAAAATGTTCTGAGATAACACGAAATACAGTGGTGCTATATTCTGAGCCTCAATTCCATGCAGAGAATAACATACAGGGAGAATTATCTATTTGGCACTGAAACAAATCAGTGTTTTGTATTTGGCACTTGAAAATTTGAATTTTCCTATTTGGCATGAAGTTAAAATTTCCTTTCTTAAATGGCACTGCCGTCTATTTTCATTGGTCATTTGCTAGTTGACTGGTTTGACCGTGTCAGTTTTTTCTCCATATGTCCAATGTACCCATCCGTTAGATTCACTGCACAGAGTAAGGAGGGAGAGAGAGAAAGCGTTAGAGAGAGATAGAGAGAGCAAACCAACGGATCGAAGCGGAGCTGCACGGACAGCGTGCAAGAGGCCGCGCGGAGAGAGAGGGGGACGGCCGACGCCCACGGCCACCGGCATTGCTCGCCGGCGACACCGAGGCACGCTCGCGCGCGCCGCGCCGATGCACCGCACACCAGGGCCGGCAACGTGCATCCTGGGGCGGCGGCCACGGCCGGGGCCTGACCGCTCCAGTGAGCCGAGGAGGAGCCATGAGAGGGAGGAGGAGAAGAGGACGACGTATCGCCTCACTGCGCCGCCAAGCTGAGCCGCCGCTGTTGCCTCCGACGAGGAAGAGGCCATACACACGGGCACGGTCGTCGAGCATAGGCAGCTAGGGGTTCGTCGAGGACAGGAACACACGCGGAGCGGCAGGAAAAAGCCACGTCTAAGGGCACCCGCGTCGGCGGCCACCGGCGAGGCCTGCCGGCGATGCCGTGGGGGCTCGCGCCGCCAGTGCCATGCTGCCGCGCCGCCGTGAGTCCCCTTGGAACGGCTGCCGGAGGTCGCGCGGGGAGAGGGGGCGTGGGCCACGGCCACGGCACCGGCGGTGGCTGGCGCGCCGTGCCAGGGGGTGCCGCCGCGCCACGAGCACCGTGCGGGGAGCCGCTGCGGTTGGGACGAGGAGAGAGGGAGAGCGAGTGTGGAAGAGTCTAGAGACGGGGAGAGAGAAAGGTTGCACCAAGATATTTTCTGATGCGTGTACAGTAGGAGTTAGTGGGATGAACATGCACCGTCGGTATTCATGTCAAGGGTATTCATGTCATTTTGCCAGTCACTTGACACCGTTACTGTCCTAAATGGACGGTAGTGCTATTTATGAAAGCAAATTTCAACTAGGTGCCAAATAAGAAAGTTCAAATTTTTGAGTGCCAAATACGAAACACTGATTTGTTTCAGTGTCAAATAGATAATTCTCCCTAACATATAACGTGCTGCAATAGCACAAAATATAGTGGACAATGTACTTCATGCACACAGACACCAGACACATAAACCCTGCTGCTCCCAATCACATGAAACAACTCTCTCGACCCTGACAGGTGGCCCCACCACTCCTCAGGCCAATATCGGACCCAATGTCAGCGACGCCACCAGAACCAGCACCGTCGCTGCTCCCGCTTCCCCGCCCCCCTTAGCTAATCTCTTAGGGATTCCGGACTTTTCCCTAGATGGGTAATCCATGAGGATATCATTATAATTGTCATTCTAGTTTTTATCGGGAGTGTTTTCCAACCCTGGGTTTTGCTCCCCCTTACTCCCAAAAGAGCCCTAAAAGGGGCCCCCAAGCCAGTCAGCCAGAGAGGCGAGTCAAAAGAGCATTGACCACGCGACTTGTTAAGTTTTTTGAATATCCATTGTTGTAGTTTGTATTCTATAAACTTCTTCGAACTACTCGTACGAAGCACATACGGTTACTTGTAGTTTTCGTGTTCGTATGGTGTTTGGCACAACAAAATACAGCCCAACCTTCATAAAAATATTGATATTCTAATCAAATTAAACTTGATGATGATGATGATATTAAAATATAAAAAAGTTATTATTATTATTATTATTATTATTATTATTATTATTATTATTGTTACTCCATATCTATATATCTGTAAAAAAAGTTTTTCCCTATCTCTAGCTCTCTCCCCAGTCCGTCCTTTGTACTTTTTTTTCTCAAATACGCAAAAGGTTTGCGCATCATTGTATTAAGATCGAGAGATTTGAGTGTTGAGGCTTTTACCTGTGTGCCATTAAAAAAGTTTGAAATTACGCATAATCCATTAAAAAGTTGAGCTCCCACGAGTGTCATCGTTCTAAACTTCCTTGCTCTCCAAGCCATTCCATCCGCTTTTCTATTTAACGGTGTCAAACAGACAGGTGAAAAGACCATTTTACCCTACAGTGGGGTCCGTTTGTCAGCCAATCAAACTTTCACATTCTCTCTCTTTCTCTTGCGCCTCCATTTCATGCTCCCTGTGCTCCTGCTCGTCGTCGCGGCGCTGGCGGCGCGGGCAGGGGCTGTGGCAGAACCGTCCAAAATAGTACACCTTCGGAGGCGCTCATCTTTCACCAGGCACTAAGCACCATAAAAGCGAGATACTTCGAGCAGTTCCGTCGAGCACACCCCAAGGGAGAACTCGAATAATCCACGTTTTTTCCTCTAGGATCCAATAATGAGAACGAGTTTACAATACTTAGTCTATTTCATACAACTAGAGTTCTTAGAAATACATTATTATAGTACCAAGTTCAGAGTGCGGAATTTAAACAGCGGAATTAAAATGAACGTCTATCGATAATACACAAGGATCCGTCTGTGCCCACCAGAAGAATCCTTCACACAACAGCTACTCCTCAAGCTGCACCTGCAACAGGGGTAAATAAACCCTGAGTACATGATATACTCGTAAGACTTACTCGACTAATGGGAATAATTTTCCGACTCTAAAGGATATGATAAACTTTATGGTTTGCTGGGTTTTCTTTTTGCGAAAAACAATACTAGTAGTGAATTTTTATGTATATTTCTTATTAGCAGGCATGATTAGTTCATTGTCTAACCATTCTAGATAAGCACATATTCTACTTTCAAGCAAGAGTTGAGCAAACATATCTATTTCACCACCTTTTATTTTTCTAGTTCTTACTACGGTGCTAGATTGTATATAAGTCGTATCGGATTACCCAGCGATTCGCGAATCAATGTGCCCAGCTGGGTACCCCAAAACACATGCCCCACTTGTACCCCAAACACAAGCAGGACCAACCCATCACTCTCTTGTCAAGGGGTCTAGGTCCTCGTCCAAACTCGGACTCCAAGCCACCACACCTGAGTCCCGGACTCAGTGTGGTGCTTTGACCTCCACCATCCCCGCCTCCAATCAGTAGGTCCGGAAAGAGCCGAAACCCACGATAAGAGAGCAACGAGCCTTGCCTGCTCCCATAAACAAGTATGTGCTCAGTCTAATAAGTCTATGACCAGACTAAAATCCAATGCAACGACCGGTCCTTAATCGACACGGACAGGGAAAATAGTGTAACCAAGCTATGCCCCGTTGGCCGCAGAACACAACCCCTTACACCCACCAATACTCGTACCATATCCCTGCCCGGTCTCTATTTTTTATTTCACCATTTTATCATAAAAGTGATAATAATAATCACCTATTGTGATTAACGGCAGGTTACTCACGCTACCGAAAATCCTTAGCATAGCAGCTACTCGACCTATGCTAGTAGGACTAATAGGTAGGTATATCTATGCATGTAGTTTCCATAAAATGCCTGTAATGTAAATGCACATCACATATATATATGTATCCAGTGATCATTCAAAATAAGGGTTATGCACCAGGCTTGCCTTGGGCAGGTGTGGTGTCAGCAAAGTCAGCAGCTGGTGGTTGCGGGGCTCCCTCCTAGACGAGGATCTCCTCCTCGTACTTCTCGATTATCTCCTCATACTCCGGCTCTCCCGCGGTCACATACTCTACCAACTTGTTATCTACATGCAGGAAATGATGATGCAACACTTAGTAATACTGCAACAACAACTCTTAAAATAAGAATACATCTACTAAACCACTAAAGTAGCTCTAATGACTAAGATACTAAGCTAATCATCACTCCCATCAACCAGCAGGATTTCACCTACAAGTGCTACTTAGCAACTAAATTATATTTTTACTCTTATTAATGATTTCCTATATATTACAACAAGGAGTACTTAGCTATCATATTTCTCAACATATCCTAAGGCTACAAAAATTACAGTGAGTACACAATAATACAATGAACCTACTATAAAAATTTCATGGTCAAAGCTATTGTCAATTTGCCACAAAAATTCCTATAAATATTAATCTAAATAATGCTCAGCTCTCCTAAATGAATTAATAAACCTAACATTCTCACATATAACTGTAAACTAACTACACCAACAGATAGATCACATTTTTGTGAACCTAACAAATTTTGTTTCACTATTTTTGGATACCTACAGAATTTACTATATTTTTTCAAAGATCAGCTCACAACTAAATTAAAAAACCTTTGCTAATTCGCTGGAAAAAGAAAACCGATTCTCACGCGGCCCACACACGCGCAACGCCCGCGTACGCGCAACCTGCACGCGCGGCCCACACGGGACGCGGCCCATCCGTGCGGAAACGGCCCGCGACGGGGAATCCTACGCGCGCCGGCATTTTTGCAAAAACGCCCCACCGTATCTGCTATTCACACGACTACTATGCGGCCTATTCCTACAGTCGGCACTTAAGCAAAATAGTCCTCAGAACAACTTCTTTACAACGGCCAGGTCCTCGGGCCACCCCCACGTGCATCGGCACGGCGGCGATGGCACTGGACAGCCACGCCGGCCATCCGGGCCCCTCCCCGCACCCTCTAAGGGACCGATGCTCACCTAGGTGTAGATGCGAATTGATGGGCGGTGAAGAGATGAGCGGGGACGCATCCAGGAGCTCCCTCCACGGTGGCGGACACCCTACGACGGTGGCAGCCGTGTTCCAGAGAGCCTAGTCACAACAGAGGTGATAGAACCACTAGGTGGGCATTAGCAACTCACCCCGTAGCTACCTGTGGTGGTGGCTTGACTGGGGATGGACCGGGCACGTCTGGCCACGCGCACATGGCAAGCCCAGCGACGGACTGTGGTGGCACAGCCGCATCAACGGCGCTGGGAAAGCAGTGGCGATGCAAGTGGGGTGCGCAGGGCGTAGAGGGAATCAAGGCAAAGATAACGGTGCCATAGAATTAGATGCTAAAGCTCTGTGAAGGGGGTTGTCGATGTTTGACCACCGATAGCCTGCCACGGGGGTCCCCGGGGCAGTATTGTTCGGGCTTCAGCGTATGCGGAACTCGACGGTGAATGCAAGAGACAGTCGATTTATCCTGGTTCGGGCCCTCGATCGTTGATCGAGTAATAGCCCTACATCTAGTCGGCGTTAGCCTTTGCGTTGTATTGATTGTGTGTTGTTGTCTTGTTGAAATCCTCTCGGTTATGTGTAGGTCCCGATCTAGGGACCCCTGCCCTCCTTTATATAGTCCAGGAGAGGCGGGAGTCCCAGTCGGTTATAAAGTAGAGATCCTAGTAGGGTTACGTGTAACTAGTTATAGTAGGATTACATGTAACTAGTCCTAGTAGGATTACATGTAGGGAATCCTAGTTGGACTAGGTCTTCTTCTCCCTTCTCCGTGGGAACCCCATGGGTCCTGCATCGACAAGCCCCCGAGCATTTCATGGATGAGCTTTGGAAGCCTTCTTGTTCTTCTTGGTCTTTGTTGAGTTGTTGTAAATCCGTTCCAGGTTCTTCTGAAGTGAATCCTTGAGATGGTCTTCTTTTGGTTGGTTCGTCATGACTGATGTGCACTTTTTTCTGAAAAAGTGCACTCAGTGAGTGTAGCCCCCGAGCCTCTTGCTTGTTGGGACAAGAAGCCAGGGGGTCCCTTTAGTCTTCTTGGTTGCTCTGAGTTTTTTTTGGTGGGTGCAATTTTTTGTAAAAATTGCACTCACTGAGTGTAGCCCCCGAGCCTCTTGCTTTTGCTTGCAAAAGTTGGAGGGTCCAGATTTTTGTCTTCAAAAAAAATTTTGGGGTTATGTATCCCGCAGCCCCCGAGCCTTCTCCGAGTACTTTTCTTTCATAAAGAAATCGGATGAAGGGTCTTGATGTGTTGTCGTTTGTTGTAGTCTTGAGTACTTGTATTCTTGGCCCTTCATCTTTAAATCCGAGCCCCCGGGCGTAGTTGAAGCGAATGCTGAGCCCCCGAGCTTAGTGTTTGACTAAGTCGTGATGTTCTTCTGAGTTGTTTTTATTCATCCAGGTCGTTTCTAGACTTCTCTGATTCTTGATGTACCTCTTCTAGGTTGTTTGCATTCCGTCCAGGTTCTTTCTGAACTTGTGTGTACCTCATCCGGGTTGTTTTTTGATCACTCCAGGTTCTTGATTTCTGTTCCCAACTTGTCTGGGTTGTTTTTCTTCAATATGGGTTCTTTCTGATCTTAACTTGATCCTTGTCTCTCCTTGTTGGGGTTCTTTTCTGATCAATTCGGGTTCTTTCTAAGCTTGTCTTGGTTCTTGCCGCACCTTGTCTAGGTTCTTTTTTGATCAATCTAGGTTCTTTCTAAGCTTGTCTGAGTAAAGTAGCTCTTAGGAGCGTGTTTTTCCTGATCTCATGGTATAGATGTAGCTTTCTGAGTGTAGCCCCCGAGCCTCTTGCTATTTGGAACAAGGAGTTGGAGGGTCTTGAATTGAGTGTAGCCCTCGTAGCCCTCGAGCCTCTTGCTGTTTGGAACAAAGAGTTGTAGGGTCTTGAGTCTGATTTGTTCGAGGAACTGAAATCTTCTCCTTTTGTAGCCTCTGAGCATTTATCTGGGTTCTTTGATTCTAAAAGAACTCAGACGCATTGTCTTGAGATCATCGCCTTCATCCGGCAGTTCTGGGTTGATCCTCGCCGTCTGTCTTGAGACTGTCCGGTGCAGATCAACACCTGATCCTGCATCACGTCGGGCTTGGGTAGACAGATGCCTGCCGACTTCCCCTGGTCTATGTTGTCCTGCCGTGCTGCTGATTTCCACCTTGGATGCACTGCATCCGTCCTTTGAAGAAAACAGTGTAGCCGAGCGCGGTTTGTTCTACCGAGTTGTAATTTGGAGCACGTAGTCGTTCGAGAGCCTAGTTGTGTCCGGGCTCCTTTTTGCTACCTTGCTTATCGTAGTGCCGAGCTCATTGGGTCTTGTAAGATGTGTAATCTTCTATTTTTGAAGCTATTTGTAATGAAAAAAATCTTGTCTTCAGAGTTGTCATTTATTTTTCTGCTGTAATCCTGGTTATTCATGAGACTCCCAAGTTCTTTCTTTAATAACTGGGTTCTTTTGTTCCTTCCCAAGTAGCCCTTTGTTTCTTCATGGTTGACGGGTTGTTCTTGTAGTGATCTGGTAACCCTGCCGTGGTGCTGGATGGGTAAGCCTAAAATCTGCCCGTTAAATTGTACCGTTGTGTGGATTTGTGCCGTCCATCATTTTAGCTGTGTCAGTAAATGGACCGTTGCGTTCCCACACCGTGTTTTAACGGGCCTGGTGGGCCATTTTTATCACTGAAAAATCTATTTAAAGACCTTTTATCTTTCTTTTCTTTACTGCCTAGCTCTTGCCTTGAAACCCTAGCTTTCAGAAATCCGTCGCCGCCATTGTCGTCGTCACCTGAGCGCCGCCATCCTAGCTTCGTCTTCCCCAGTGCCTTTTTGCTTCCGCTAGTTCATGGGTAAGAAGAAAAACCGTGAGCAAGTCCCAGGAAGCCTTCGTGGATGAGGAGTCATCCCTTTCTTTGATCGAGAACCAAGAGTTCGTGGCCATGAGGGCTGCTCAGAAGGTTTGGTCGTCTCCAACAACAACCGAAGACCAGCTCCGCAAGCTCATCAGCGATGGCTTGATCCAAAGCAAAGACATTGCTGAATGGAGAGTTTCGGGCGAGCACCGGGTTCCTGCTCTAGGTCCGGGTGAGATTGTCCTTTTTGTTTCCTTTATCCGCGCCGGTCTTTGCCTTCCTGCTTCCGCCTTCCTTCATCAATTTCTTGTTTATTTTGGGGTTAATCTGAACCATCTAACCCCTAATGTCGTCCTCCATCTTTCTGTTTTCGTTCATCTCTGTGAAGCTTTCCTTGGAATTCCTCCTTCTCTTTCTCTTTTCCGCCACTTCTTTCGTTTGAAGCCTCAACCCCGCCATGAAGAAACCAGCGTTCTTGGTGGTTGTGGGATTCAATTTCGCCAGGGTCTTAAGAGCAAATTCTTTGACTATGACTTGGTCGGTTCTATAAGGGATTGGCGTGCCGACTGGTTTTATGCCGCCAATCTAATCCCTTCCCTTGCTATCCACTCTGGATCTGGTCCCGTGGTTAATGACTGATGGGATAAGAACCCTGTGTCGCCCGCTGAGGTCCAAGCAATCCAGCCACTCCTTAATAGGATTAGTATGCTGAAACAACAGGGTTTAACTGGTTTCGGTATTGTCTCGAGTTTCCTTCGTCGCCGAGTTCAGCCTTTGAAGGAGCGGGTGCACCTTGGCTTCGAGTACTCTGGGGCTGAGGATCCTTCACGTATGGTCCCAGCTCTTGAGCTGACCGATGAGGAGGTACTTGAGCGTCTCCAGAAGATGCTGAAAGGAGCAAGCGTTGTCCCGCTTACTGTCTCCGAGTTCTCTGCCAACAACTCGCCTCCAGCTGTAAGTTGTTTTTCTCTTTGTCTGGGTACTTTATGTACTCTTGCTGTATCCATTTTTGTTTAACTTTTCCCTATCTTTTTGCTTTATTCTTTTTCATAGGAGTTTGGGCGCAACTTTGTTGACCCAATCCCTCTTGATGTTCTCCCTGCCGTGGCAAAAACTGGGGAGAAACTTGCTGGAGCTTCCGCAACCAGTAAGTTCCCGTTCTCCACAGCGCTTCCTAGAGTTTCTTTCGGATTTGTTGATGTATATGAAGAATATGTTCCTCATCTAGTCCCCCATGGTCCACGTAGTGTCCCGAAGAGGGGGCGAACGGATGGGTCTTCATCTAGCCTGCCTGCTTCCAAGAAGTCTCGCAAGCCAAGTACTCTTCCAGGTACTCCAGTTGTAGCTAGCATGCTCTTAGGTGAGCATATTTAATACTCTTTGTCTCTTTGTTTTCTCTTTTTTTTTATATTGAACCGAGTACTTTTATTCTTTTTTCAGCGGGTGGTCTGGTGGCCTTGGTTGAAACCGAGGGGAAAGAGGATGATGAAGTACCCCTCATCATGCGGCGGTGAGTTGTTTTCATATTCCCCTTCCATTGAATTTCTCCTCTTTGTCTTGATTTTTAGTCTTGATCTTTTTGAAGTAACCAGACGTCGGGTACGAGTTCTTCTGAGGCTTCCACACCGGCTTCTTCTGAAGCTCCGGTGTTGAGTTCCTTGGTAACGAGTTCTTCCGCACCTCTGATGCCGAGTTCTTCTGCGGCTCTAGCCCCGGCTTCTTCTGGGGCTCCGGTATCAGCTATACCGCTCCTATCGCCAAGTGGCCGGGACGTTTTTGCCGCCGTTGTTCCCCCTGCGAGGTCTTCTTTGTGTTTTACAAAGAAGAAGATAGTCGGGTGAGTGACTTCTGGTTTCGTCTCTTTGCATCTGTTTCCTCTTTCTTTTGTTCTTATTGCCGAGTTTCTTTGTCAACTTTCAGGCCTTCGTCTTCTCTCGACCCTCCGTCGACTTCTTGCCATTCTTCTAGTGTGCCTCTGAGTACCGAGCCTCAGGACTTGGAGCTCATGGTCGGCGAAGTTGTTGTGGGGGAGACATGGTTTCCTGGTGATGATGCTGCTGCTAGCTTGGTTGCCTCGGAGGTGACCGTGGCCATGGTGGTGGATTCATCTAGGGTGGTAGCTGGGACTTCCCATGGTGTGCCCCTGCTCTCATCTTCTCTGCATCGGCCGTCTTCCCCCTCTGCTCCTTTCTCTACTGAAGATGTGGTGCACCAATTTGACGCCACTCATCGGCTGTCAGAGTTGACCGCTTCTTCTTTTAAGTTTGGAACTGCAAAAATCTTCAATGCCATCCCCATGGGTCCTGCACCAACTTGAGTCCTCGCTCTCACTCATATTGCTTTTAAGTTTGGAACTGCAAAAATCTTCAATGCCATCACATCACTTATGCCATGGCTTGGTCATATGGTGCGGGTGTGGACATGGCTTGCCTTCCACCTTTCTTAAACTTACAAAATATATGCACATTATAGCTGCACATTTAACTTGAGTCAGTCTCCTATCAAATTCTCATATAGGATTATTATTGGACAAGCATTTATTATATGCCTTGAATTGATTTAAGGTTGGACTGACCTAATTAAATTTAACAAAAATAGCTAGCTCATTATTATTATTTTTTTATAAAAACTAGCACATTGTTGGTGCAGCCGTGCAAGCACCACAAAATATATTGTACATGCCGTCGCAACGATACGTGCATGTTTGTTAATAATAATATATTTTGTTAATAGAGCTAATATTGTCGTTGTATTCTAAATTTGTCTGAACTACAAAGCATCAACGGACACTTGTAGTTTTCTTCTTATATATATAAAAATTTAAAAGTCACGCTGGTTTTTGTTGACAGCACAGCAATGATCCAAGCATGGATGAACAGGTATACCTCATATATATTTATATCATATAAACGCCACCGCTTTTTTTTTATGTCTTATGATAAATAATAGGATTCACGGTCATTTAGATTTAGGGGGCATGCGGAACTTTGTGGCAGCGGCAATCTCTCCGGCAACCCTCCATGGTCGGATAACAATTGTCGTATGAACAGCAGTAGCAGACAACTTCAGATGATCCCTTTGGGCAGGTCGAGATCTCGCATGGGCACACATGAACAACATTCCGAGCTGCATGCACATAAGGGCATTCACTTAAACAATTAGTTAAAGTAAAACTAATTTTTACAGTACTTTAAGGTCGTTTCTCGAATTGGATATATTATGGAAACAACTCATATTTACTAAAAACTAATAAGTAACTTCATCCAAATGCGCCTGGATATGTTTGATGTGCGCTTACAGTGTGTAGGAATCATGAAACATCCCCCGATCAACATGAAGTGTATGACCGCCTTGCTTCCTTCCATTGTAATTTTCAAGGAGTTTCTCCAGATCAGAGATTCTATATGTTTGGCCACCGAATGTTCGCTGCAAGGTTCATATGTATATATGTGAAAGAAGATACCTATCTATATCTAGTAAGAAGTAATGAAAGCAAGGCTAGTGGCTTATCTTCCAAAGTTACGTTGAGATTAATATTGGAGTATAAATCAATGTCTGGAAGCAGAAATGTTCTACTTTCTAGTAGCAACTAATTACTTCCAAGTTTGTGGTAACCAGAACTACCTATGTTCCCATAGACCCATTGTCATGACAATTTATGTTTGCTCCGGTTATGACGTCCAGCATATTCAAGAAATTAGCCTGGGTCATGTTTCATCTAAGTCTGTTGTCTCTAACAAGTACAGTACCAGTATGAAATTACATTGGGTCAATCTAAGGACCTGTTTAGATCCCATGAGCTAATAGTTAGCTGAAATTAATAGCTCAAGATGAACTATTTAGCTAATAAGCAAAATATTAGCCAGCATTATTTACCTAAGTACTACTACTTCCATTTCAAATTATAAGAAGTTTTGGCTTTTCTACGTATAATGCCTTTTTTCATTCCATAAGTGATAGAATTCAAATGAAATGTCTCGAAACATTCTTTGCAGGGGATAGTGTAGTTTGGCCTTCTCCATCGGAAATAAAATAAGCTAGCAGCAGCAGATTTGCCCACTGTGACCATCGGGAGCTTCCAAGACTGTAGGTGTACACACTACAACTGTACTACACACGTACACACAGGACAAGCCTCATGGGGAGTAGAGCATTGGCATCAAATTAATTACAGAGGCCGATTTGGCACCGGTGGTTGTCTTCGCTGCACAATTTTAATTCCCTTGTTAGTACTCCGTCTCCGTCTGTTTCAAATTACAAGTCATTTTAATTTTTTTTTTACATAGAATTTGCTACGTATCACTTTAACTTTTTTTTTGGTACATAGAATTTGCTATGTATATACGTAGCAAATTATATGTAAAAAAAAATCAAAGTGACTTATAATTTGGAACTGAGGGATACAACATTGAATCAGGGCAAGGGTACCAGCTCTCATCCGAACCATTTGGTGATTGGTCGAATAGCCAATTTTAAGGATGATTTTGTGGTTTCAGTATGTACTAAGAATGTTGGGACAATAGAGGGTGTTTGCCATGGCAACAACATGGCACAACGCCACCAAAGAGAATATAGGTGGTGTTTGGATCACTAGTCAAGGACTAAAGTTCAGCCCCTAAACTTTAGTCCTGCTAGACTGTTTGGATTCATAGGCTAAACTTTAGTCTTTTAATCTAGATGACTGATTTGTCATCATTTAATTATTCATGTACAGCCATGCGGGTGGGTGACTGGCGAGCGGAAGGGTATGGGGCATCCAGCACTCGCCCCGAGAGAGTTTAGCCTAGTTTAGGGCCTCTTTAGGAGGAAAAGATTTTAACCTAGTTTTTAGCCATTTGTTCACTTTTAGCCACACTGTTTAGATCACCGTGGCAAAAAAAATGGCTCAAAGTGTAGGACTAAAGTTTTGTCATGGGATCCAAACAGAGCCATAGTACCCTATGTGCAGACATTATTATTATTTTTTTACTTCTTTTTATTTCCCACACTTTGCACGAGAAGATGGAGCAATTACTTGGTTCCAGAAAAGAAGGCTTAAGCAGATCATCTCGGGATGCTAGTACAGAGAATTTGAGTGATGTTCCAAGTGTTAGCCTAAATGAATTTTGGGCCTGTTTGAGCGTTTGGCATGATCAGAAAACAGCTCTTGCTAGCTTCTTCACAAAACAGGTCTGGCTCTGACTCTGTCTGGAACGCATGAATTTCGCAGGAATCGTGCAGAAATTTCACAGAAATCATTTCAATTTCACGGGAAAACGCAGGAACAGAAAACATTTTCCGCGTTCTAAACAGGCCCTAATGCAGGAAATAGCCCTTGCTCTCGCTCCTTTGCAGAAGCCACAAATCGTGACGCTCCTCTACAGCTCCGCTAGTGAAGCCGTTTCTCCACTCATGAGTTGAGTCATGACGGACACAGGTCCTACCAGAGCTGGAACCGGAGCCCGGGCTAGCTACTCTCTTGAGAGTGGTAAAGTATGTAGAAACAAACAATTTGTAGCCTATTGGAAAGAGCCTTATGAAAAAGAAGAAGGGAAAAAAAAAAGCAATGACCATCATAGCATAACAGGCACAGCAGACGTAGTAGTCAAACATCAAAATGTTCTGCAACAAGCCAACAACACAAAATACAGTGGCCAATGTACCAACTTCATGCAGACACTCCCATCACATCAAACCACTCTCTCGACCCTGACAGGTTGGCTCCTGCCACCTCTCACGCGAACATCGGACCCACCGTCAGCGACACGACCAGAGCCAGCACCGCCGCCGCTGCTCCCGCCGTCCATCCGCAGCCCGGCGCCGCTCCGCTCTGAAAAAAAACAAATGGGACCCACAAGCCAGCCAGTCAGCAAGAAAGACGAGTCAAAAGTGCATTGACCACGCAGTTGAACGCACAAGCCGACGAACACCAAGTGTATGTTTAGTTTCCAAAATTTTGTAAAATTTTCTGTCACATCAAATCTTTGGAATCACGAAGCATTAAATATAAATAAAAAATAAAATTAATTATATAGTTTAGATGAAATTTATAAGATGAATCTTTTAAATCTAATTAGACTACGATTAAACATTAATTACCGAATAACAAATTCGCCAACTCGGGAAAGGGCACGACCCGCGGCGGAAATTATTGGTGCACCTACACGCGGGGCCGTACCCACGCGGCGAACGAACGGCTACTGCCTCCGCCAGGGCCCACGAAGCAGAAGCATCGAGTAGGGGTGCCGTCCGCACGGGTGCGCGTGCGCCGTGCGCGGGTCCGGCGCCGGCGGCCTCCGATGCTTTGACCCGACAGACATGCCTCTCGCTGACGCGTGGGGCCCCGCGCGGAACGACGCGCGTGCCTCGGGCTCCGCGCCCGCGACACGGTGCCTGGCTGCCTGTGCCCGCCTTGCCCGGTGGTGGTGGGATCAAATGCGCCCGGGCTCGGAATCCCCGACGGCTGCGGTCGTGACACGTGCGGATGTGCAAGTGCAAGTGCGGCTAGCCTGCCGTTGCTCTAGGAGCAAACAGTACGTGGGAGAGGGAGGTGCCAGTGGTCACGTACCATCATGTCGGCAGTGGAGGGCCCGGGGCCGGGGGCGAGGCCGGCGCCGGTGGTCGTGGCCGGGGACGCGGCGGCGAGCGGGGCAGCCGCGGGGGCCGCAGCCGCGTGCTTGTTCTTCGTCGGCTTCTTGCTAGGCGCGGGCGCCGTGACGACCGGCGCGGGCGCGGCGAGGAGGACGGGCGCCGGGGCCGGAGGCGACGACGACGGCGCGGGGGCCAGCGCTGGGGCCGGGGGAGGGAGCGTCGGTGCGGGGACCGGCGGGGAGGACGCGGCGGCGGGAGGAGGAGCGCTCACGCTCACGACGGGCGCCGGCGCCGTGGCCGCGGGCGGCAATGCTGGCGGCTGGGTGGAGCTGATGGGGGCTGGGGTGGGCGGCGTCGGTGGGGACGGGGAGTGGGTCGGCGCGGGGAGGCGGCCGGGGAGGTGAGCTTGGTGCCGGCGTGGCTGGACTGGGACGGGGACGCGGCGGGCGAGGTGGAGATGGGGCTGTTCTTGGAGGAGGAGGGGCTTGGGGCGGCGGCGGCGGTAGAGGAGGAGGATGAGGTGGGGGAATGCGCGGCGGCGCCGGAGCGGGAGACAGACGGTGCGGCGGCCGGCGACTGGGACTGGGACCAGGCGGCCG
This sequence comes from Miscanthus lutarioriparius, assembly GCA_904845875.1. Classification (NCBI taxonomy): domain Eukaryota; kingdom Viridiplantae; phylum Streptophyta; class Magnoliopsida; order Poales; family Poaceae; genus Miscanthus; species Miscanthus lutarioriparius. Next base: position 22,730,912 of record CAJGYO010000014.1, on the reverse strand, counting down.
TGATGGCGGCGGCGAGGAGGAGGAGCTGGAGGAGGCGGGGAGGGGCCATGGGGAGGACGGACCGGAGGAACCTGCTCGTCTGCGCTCCGCGGTCTGGTCTACACTCGGGCTCTGCAGTGTGAGTCTGTGAGTGAGAGAGAAGAGAGAAGTGAGGGGGAAGAAGAGCTGAGAGCGAGGTGAGCTGGTTTCTACTGGCCTTGTCTTGAAGGGAGCAGCAGAGGAGCAGCGTTAAGGCTGTGTGTGGGCATGTGAAAGGACCTGGCTCCGTGTAGTGCTCTCTGATGCCTGAACAAAGGCTGATGCACTGCAACACCGACTGCATGAGAGAGAGGGGTGTGTTTGTGTGTGAGAGAGAGGTGAACACGACTGCAGTAGGGTACTAGGGTTCTTGGGGAGCTTTTTTTAAAAAAAAAAAATTACCGTGTTTTCTTCGCCACAAACTTCAAGCGGTGTGGAAGAGGATGGAGGAGAAACAAACTTTTCAAAATTGGAAGAGCGTGGTCAGTGAATCTGATGCTCAAATACGGTGATTAGTACATGATTAGCACAAAGATGACCTTGCTAGTGACTCCTCACAAAGCCCCAAAGAGATTCATCATGCTAATGAGGCTCCCTCCACTTTGACTCTAACCTTTGTCTGTTCTTCCATCTCTGTTTTGTCCTCTTTCAGTTTTAAGAGGATCGTTGATGTTTCTCTTTTAGAAACAAAAATGGATCTTTGATCTTACTTAAGTGGCAAGCAATGCCAAGATGCTCACGCTCACGAGGTAACAGCACAAAGAGGAAAAGGCTTGCCATTGCATATCGAAAGGCCTTAATGGGCCCATATAACAGTTGGAGCTGTCCTATTGCGGCCCAGAAAAAGCATCCCTGTGGGACATTTCTTCGCGGAAAAAGGTAGAAATGAACCCATCAGATTTTTCTCCTCCATCTATAAAACCAGAATTTTACCTCTCCTTAACTTTTAAAACCCATTTTTTCACCATGGATGGTTTAGACAGCATTTTTATCTAACGTGGGGCTAGTTAGCCATCCTATGCGGCGCCGCATCAACCGCCAAAAGGGTAAAACAGACTACATTGATTTTCAGGGATAAATTGGAGTACAAACAAATTTTTATTTGTAAAAAGTTATCCAAATGTTTTTCCCAGAAAAATATGTGATAAAAAAAATCCTAAAATATCATATAATCTTAGAAAATTCATAGAATTTTGTTTTAGCATGGCAAAAGTATGTGACCACATCATACTTGATTCTATTTAGTATGAATACAAGTGCCATTTGATCTTGTTAGTGCCACTTGATTCTATGTACTCCTATGATCACGTTAGTGTAGACAACATGGGGGTGATACTTGTGTTCATCTTAAGTAGAATCAAGTTTGATGTAGTTACATTACACATGTGTTGTTGTCTTAGTTACTTAAACTTTTTGTGTAGTTTGGATTGTCAAATCAATGTCGACAAATAATTATAATACGTACTGAAAGCATTCACTTGCAAATAAACACCAAAATTAGTCTGGAATATTCAAATAATTCCAAACTAGACGCCATAATATAGAGCTTGATGTTAGGGAGATCCGAAACTGGTTTCAGTTTTGTAGTTAAAACCTTTTAAATGAATTCTCTAAGATTAAAAATAGGTTTTTAGGAGTTTTAATTCACCGACACACTGGTGAATGTTGTCATCGCCGTGGCAAATTTGCCGAGACGCCACCTCTTATGAGGAAGCACCCAGATGCCCGGGCGCCGATGTCTTGGTGGAGATAGAAGCATCCGTCACCAATGGGGGAGGATCCGCGGTCGACGGGGGTTGCAACGTCTGGAGTTGATGGCGAAGGTTGTCGATGCTAGTGCAGAGATCGGCGACTTCCTTGTCGACTTCGGGCTTACAGAGATCGAAGTCGCCCTTCGCTGCCGTCAGATCCGCCACCGACTCCCGAACCTCGTTGAGCCGCTGATTGCTCTCCGAGATCCTCTTCGATTGCTCATCAAGCTTCGAAAGGATCAGTGTGAACTGCTCCTCCACTTTCATGGTGACTTGAAGACGAGTGCGATGGTCGTGCGCCAGGATCTAGACTCCCAATTGTTACGATCTATGATATCTCTCGATTAATAGTACGGATAGGTAGCAGTGGACGAGGATGTCTCCGGCGATCTCGAGCCGCAGTTCGCCGCCAACAGACCGGAGCATCCAAATCTGTTTTCTCCTCTTACAGCAACGATAGTTAAGTTGTTACAACATGAAAACGGATCGGATACGGACGGATATCATCGATATTACATTTGTTTTCATATTTTTGTCCGGATTCGGATTCGAATACGGATAGTGTCAACTATGTCGGATAGGATACGATTGGATATCGACATCATAAATATGCGATTTGAGTATTCGGATACGGATACGGTATCGGATGTTGGATATCCGGACTCAGATACGGACAGATCTCAACCCCTCTAAACGGATTCGGTTTCGAATACGGTCGGAAATATCCATACCGTTTTCATCCCTGGTTACAACTGAACCGGCTAGCGTCAGCCTCTCCCCAGATGCAACTGGGCTATTCTACTGATTAAGCCATTCAGGCCCAAACATCTTGGCGGGCCTCCTGCTTCTTGGGCTCTTCTCTTTCTCCAGCAGAGTCCTTGGGCTTGATACAGGATCCGTAACAGACCTTCTCATTCATGTCGGAGGTGGATCATCAGCTGCAATAACAAGGCACAATAAGATTATATATAAATCGCCTTCAGTGGTCGATTGGAAATTGGAATCATGTATTGATTCCAAGATTGTACTACTAGAGAATGAAGAGAGTGCAAAAATATATAGATGTTACACTGACGACTCGTCAGAGGAATAGCGTCGTAGCTCCAAACGAAGCAGATCCTGGCGGCATCACGGGCAAGACTGTCAAAGCATTTGATGGCGGCCTTGTGATCGTCATCTTGTTCATCGGAGGTCCAGGCAGCATCACGCACAAGACTGTCAAAGTACTTCTTGGCGGCCTTGTAATCGCCGTCCTGTTCATCGCTCCGCCGGTTGCTATCTGCAGCAGAGCCGCTACTGCCCGGCAGCACCATCACCATGGCAGCTGCTGCTGGTTTCTCCCATTCTAGTGATTGTTGTGAAGAAAATGTAGCATGCATGGTCAATCGTCAGTAGAGAAGAAAACATTCACACTATGCAAACATCTAGAGATGTGCACTCGCTAGTCTCGCCATCACTGGCATATGTAGTATAATTTTTTCAAGTAAATCGATTAGACAGCTAAAGTCAAGCAGAAATGCAGGACATGTAAATCGATTAGACAGCTAACGAGGGACATGGAGAGAAGGAAGTGGATCGATCGGATCGAAGGGCATGCATATGCATACCGTAGCACAACGGCGGCGGTGCCGGACAGGTGGGAAGCAGCGCGAGGGCGGTCCAGCTCCAACTGGACGGCTCCGGCGAAGACGGAGGGTGTGTTTGGTTGCATGCATATGCATGGATGGAACATGGATAGGCATTAATATAGGGTGTTTGATTCGATGTACAAGCTGAACCTGAATATCCGAACCAGGAATATTCTAGATATATGCTGGATATTCTGGTCCTTAAAAATCTGACGGACGAGGATATCCACGTGTTAATTAGCGCAGGTTTTGCGTGACAATTAGAGTAGTATAGTGCTAATTAGCATATTTTATTTTTAATTAGTGATTATAATGACAAGATTAGTGTCAGTGCATATTTATTAGGTATAATTAGATGTTATTATTTTTAAATAATAGATATAATTATTCATTCTATGCAATCTCATCCATCTAAAAAAAATAGTTTGCTCCATCCATCTAATCAAACAGACAACATGGATATGTATATTTCAAAATCCATAGATGGACATATCCCATCCACCCTCGTCCTCAAGCCAAACACACCCGAAGAGGACTTGGTCGCGAGCATGTGCATTCTGTTCAGGACGTATGTTGCAAGCGTTGTATATCGATGTTGCAAAAGTAGACCGAGATATTGCACATGTTGTAATGGCTACGCGTATGTTTCAAGTGTATGTTTCAAATGTTTAATCTGTTGCAGACGTGTGTTGTAAGTGTTTTGTCTGATGTTGCAAAAGGAGATCTGCATGTTGCAAGCATATGTTTCAAGTATTTCAGGTGTTTTATACGTATGTTGCAAGTGTTTTATCTGGATGTTGCATATGTTTGTAATGGTTTTCAAGAATTTTCAGGCGTTTTTATAGTGTTTCGTACGCTTGTTTCAAGTGTTTCTTCTGTCTTCTTTTGTATATTGCAACTATTGCATCTGAATATTTCTAAAATAGATTAGGTGTTGTATATGAGATGCGCGTGCAAAGCGGTTAGTGGCGTGGGCGCTGTTGGGGCGCTCGCTCACGAGCCTAACACGCTACGGCGCTCGCTGCTCGCTCGTTGTTCGGACGGACGCCCGGCCGCTCCATCATTTATTGACATTTCGATCAAAACTTCAACATTCGATTTACTTAACGATTTGGGCTTGCACCGAACTCGTATATCCCCACGTATCGCTCGCGTGTTGTCAGCTCTATTTTATGTTTCAGCCCATCTTGTTGTCTAGGAAAAATTCTAGCCTTTCTGTCATATGTGCTTTTCTCTGTACTCTGTAGGCTTCGGCTTTGTTTTCGGCCCATTTATGTCTTCTCGTTCTTGTCTTTATCTTTTTCTTTAGGCCCAGTTTGTATCCTGTCGTTCTATTTTTTCCTGTTCTTTTCTTCCATTTTCATTTTTTTTCACATAAATTGTTGTTTCATTTTATTTTCAATTTCCATACTTTTTTTCTCTTTGGGTGTGCATTATAAATTTACAATGTTCACGTTATGGCCATTGAAGTGTTTTTTTTTTCAGTTCCACCAATTTATATAAAAACTGTTGATTCTAATCTGAATTTCTTTTCTTACCGTTGCTTTTATCTAAGTGGCAGTGGGTTCTTCTCTTAGCCGTACATGAGTTGGTTTAACCCGTTACAAAGGAACAACCTGGACTTTAGCTTTCAATTGTTCAACTGTCGATTACTAGCTATTTCCTCGGAACAACCTGGACTTTAGGATATTGATAATTATCCCTAATATTTTATCACCAAATCTATGGTTGGCATTCTGTTTTCGCTAGCTGAAGATAGTAAACACCCTTTTATTCTTCAGGGACCACTTCACTTGGTAATCATCTTCGAGTGTTCAAGTGCAGAATAGCATAGGACTACTCGAAGAATAGTTGAACATACACAACTATATGAACAGATGGTCTGAATGGGATCCAATTCCCGGCCAGACACGACACTGCGCAGCTGAACAGCAAGCTAACGCGGCAGCTCATGCAAGAGCAGTAGGTGAGGCCTTGTCTTTCCTGACGTAGACACCAGTAGCTGCGGCCTTGTTTAGTTGCCCCTAATTCCTGAATTTGGCACTGTGAAAAAGAAGATTCCTCGTCACATCAAATTTACGGTACATGTATGGAGTACTAAATGTTGACGAAATCAAAAAATAATTGCACAGTTTGGTTGTACTTTGCGAGACGAACGTTTTGAGCCTAATTAATCAACGATCGGACAATTATTATCAAATAAAAACAAAACGTTACTGTAGCGCCATGAAATCGGGCGGAGCCGATTCGATGGCCAAGTAAACATGGCCTGCATTGGATGCTGCTGCTGCTCTACGACGGTGATAGTGCTATCCAGTTGCCAAAGAACCTGTTCTTCGTCGTTCTTCCTTCCCACTGTGTTTGGTGCGTAGCGTAGGAGTGCCGAGTGCCCTCTGCCCTGTCCATTTTCATTCACCAACCAACTCGATCACCTCCTCACGGAAGCAGTGATAGATTTACAGTTAATTGTAAATAGACAAGACGGCCTCTTGGCTAACCACTACCAGTAAACAAGACGTGCTTACTGATTCCATACTTCTCGCCCCACATGTAATCACGCAGCTACCATCACCCTGTTCGTTTGGGCTTATTTGGTTTATAAGTCGTACTTTTTCAGCTAATGAATAGTATTTTTCTCTCACACCAAATCAGCCAACAGTACTTTCAGCCATGACTTATCAGCCAAACAAACCCAAACGAACGGGTCAAGAAAAGGCAGGCAGGCATGAGCACGATAAGATTCTTCTGCATCTTTCCCCTAATGAAAACTCCCGAGACATTCTCACTCTGCAGCGAGCGAGATTAGACCGACCTTTTCTGCTGCTGCATCACATACCTGCAGTCCTGCATGCGCTTTACAGCCGAGAGTGCCTGCACAGCACAACGCTTCAGGCTTACTCGCTCGCTCGCTCGCGCTTTGATTTGTTACAATAGTTTTGTTACCGGACCACCTTTAGCTGGTAACCACTCTTTTTTTTTGAGGGATGGTAACCACTCTTTACTTTACCGTACCCCGGAGGACAGAGGCTGGAGGCATCTCTTGATCAGATCTCTGACTAACTGTCCGGGTCACTTTGATTCACAGTGACCTCAGAAAGATCACTCTGCTGCTCACTCACTGCCCAGGTAATTTCTTTCTGTTCCCACGGACTCACCCTCACCAGTCACCACACCAGCAACGACCTGAACAGAACTCTGTTCAGCCGTGGCCAGAGACGCCATGGAATGGGAATATCAGCTCTGAACAAAGCGCCCTACAATTGCACTAGCACCAGAGGGGAGGACCGGCTAAAGGTGGCGCCTCTTTGCCGGCCGGGGGACCTTTCCAACTTTTTCCATCCTGACCTTTACGAGCAAGACTTTTGCATTGCCATGCCATGGCGGTGCCACTGTCACCACCCCCAACAAGTCAAAAGGGTGAGCAATGCGGTGCCCTACCCTCCCGCTCCACTGCATGCATGATTGATTGATTCATCCGGATTTCTGCCGTGTCAGTCTTCCCTAACAACCCTTCGATTGCTCCTGTGTGTGACCCCGCTCGTCCGCTCGCTCGCTGGGTCGCGGCGCGTGGTCCTTGATCGAGCGGTTGAGTCCCCTTTGCCCTTGGAGACGCAGCGAAACCGTTTCGCGGAAAGCTGCGGAATCTTTGCTGGATTCATGTGAGTCAGTGTGGTGGATTTCGGTGAGGCGCGCGTGGCGTATCACTGAATTTCTTCTCATTCACATTCGGATGGGTGTCTGATACATCTATCCTCGTAGGCCCTGTGTGTTTCCTGTGTGGATGAAATGGATGATATTATCATCAAGAATTTAGGGCCTCTTGCTTTTTCGAAAAAAAAAGAATTTAGGGCCTTTTTGTTTTTGGTGCAGTTTTCTGCGGCTTGAGCTTCTTCACATTCTAGCACGGTAGTAGCAACAGCTTCCATGAGCCGGTGAAGGCTAAGAAAGTGTAGCTTCACCGGCTTCCCGACGTTTTGAGAGAAGAAACAGAAAAAAAAAAATAGATGCGGGAAACAGCATATCGTTAAGATAAGCTGAAGAAGATACGCACGGCCGTGCCAAAGAGGGTCTTCGCTCCCCTGTTTTCTGCAATTGGTGTTAAAGCGAGTAGTAGATTTGATTGGCATTGCTCTTGCGTGCTTTCTTGTACCAACCTTTTTGTAGCCTTTGCGCGTAGGTTGGGCGGCTCATTGTCAAACTCGTATGTAGGAGCCTGATGAGATCATGCTTTGTTCGAACTTCGAACCTACTGTTGCACCATGCATGGAAGTGCACAGTTTGGAGTTCAACGTACGGCCTGGATTTAATACGGAATAGTTCCTTTCCCGTAAGGCTCAGAAAACGAAGAAACTTGACAAGAGTTCAACGGCTAGAATTTTTTTCGTATGAATTTAGTACAGTAAACATAGGCTAATCAGGATTAATAGATTTGTCTCGCCAATTAGCCACCGCTTATGCAATTAGTTTTGAAATTAGTTCACATTTGATCCTTCTAATTAGCATCTAAACATTGTGCTAATTTTTAGCATTTGGGAACCATCCATTCCCAACTGATCCTACGGTCATTATGCAAGCTAGCACACCAACAAAAAACTACTTCTGCAAGTATTGATGCACAGCTCCAATCTTCAAGAATTTGACTGAACAAGGAGCCAGGGAGATGAGAGTACTCGTACAGCTACTTTATTTAGTTTACACAATGGTCCCTTTCCCCCAAGGAGAACACACAGCCCTAAGCATAAAACAATTGCTTCCATGAAGAAAGATGGGCGCAGGCAAGGCAAGGCCATCAATGCAAACGGCATGAAGGTGATAGCGGTGCTGGAGCTGGAAGCCTGAAGCTTCTCAGGGAATGGAGCCACAAAGCAAAGTGGCAAAGCTAGCTAATCACAGCTCATAAGGAAGACAAATACTTGTATATATATGCACCACCGCACCTGAGGTGAAGCACATGGGGACCACATGCCATCATACTAATGAATCATACCTCCCCAACATACTCCAGACCAAAGTTGAATGCAAGCTGGGGGAGAAAATGATACACTGATGCCACATTATGATACTGATGACAATATAACATTTCACAAAAGCTAATATCACTGGCTTTAGCGTGCAACAGCAAACGGCACAAAGATGAAGGGAGTGGGCAGCCAAAAGATTAAGAAAAAAATTCAAGCCATGATATTCATAGAAGTTTTGGCTTACATCAAACTTCTGTAGAATACAACCACCATCTCATACTAAATAAGAGATGTGAAGGAAAAGGGTACACAGCCTGACCCCCGGTCAGGACACCCACAGCTTACATAATTTGCCTCCCCCTAAAAGTTAGTTTGACCACAGACTAATCACCAACCAAAGCATACTGGACAGCTGCTAATCAGACTCAACCACGACGACGACGGTGAAAAACACTCTCAATTGCCCGCAAAGAAATCCTTCTTCCTCGCTGGCCTCCGATGATTAGTATTGGCTAATGACAGAAAGAAGCACCACCCACTAAGATCCATATCATGTGGCTGGACGGAGAAGAACACCCCCTGGTTCTTTCGTCCATGAGGTACCGACAGAAGAAAGACACAAAGTTACAGACAAGACTACCTACTACCAAATCCTCCGGATGAGATCAGACAGGATTCTTCACACAGGGCCTCCTCTGGGATATGGAAGGCCATGTGAGTGCCCTTAAGCTTCCTATTTACAGAGGAAATTTGGAATGGTAAAGCTCCAAATCCTCCTTAGCTCTCTTGTCTCTCTACCCTACATCCATCAAAATCAGTCAGTTGGAATGCAAGAAGGCGCGTATGAGCGGGCGGGCTACCAATCACTTGCAATCTAGCTGTAGGGCTCCGCTCCACACGACGTTATCATCAGCCTTCTCTAGAGCCGCAACCTTAGCACGATGGCATGGGAGAAGGCTGACCTTGCTCTTCTCACCCTGTGGAAGCTCAACAGTCTCACTGATAGATCCGGACTTGATATCAGTGGGCGGGATGAAACAATCCATGGAGAGGCCTGGGACATTGAACGCAACCTCCTCGATGCTCCATGCCTCCTCCATACGGGTCTTGGTGTGGCCCATGGCCGCCTCCCCGAAACGGAAGAGGGTCACAGCTGAGCGCCCAGAATGTGCTATCATAATACCCTCCACCGGGCGGTAGTCCTCGATGAACGAATTGATGGTAGTCTCCCAGTAAACTGCATCTCCGCCGGTTGTTGACTGGATCCGGGTGAGGTGTGAGTCCTCAAGATGGACAAGAAGCCCAGTCTTCTGGCTGAAGTACCCAAAGAGGACGTGCCGGATGATCTCCGCAAGCCCCTCGCTGCGTGCTCTCAGTGTCTCAGGATCAGCACAAAGCTTCAGGATGAAGCAATCCTCCCCATTCACCTTCCTCTCGCCAATGCACCTTGCACCAGAAAACATGCTTGCTGCAGTCAATGGATCCAGACCCTAAGCACACAAGGAAGAACAAAGTTTCAGTCAGATTTGTGTTCCTCCGAAACAGAGAACACAGCTTACAGACATGATGACCAAACCGGTTAACACGGCCGCTATAATACCTGAAGAGCGCGGCGGAGCGGGCGAACAGGGCCCTTGGCGGAATGTGCGCCGAGCCATGGGGTGTGGCGCCACACAAGCTTGCCATTGCAGCCGGCGTGCACCTTGCTCCCACCGACAGCCAGCTCAATGTACCACATCTCCGGTGCCATCTGCCACAGCACGAAGCGGCCAGGCTCGGCGCGCTGCGCCACCATGCGGTTCCTCACGACGCGGCCACCGGTCTCGAACTCGGTAGCCACCATCCTCACCTTGCCCATGGCATACGAGTTCCGGATAGAGGAAAGCAGCCTCTGCCCGCCGGAGGCAGCCAGGTACTGCTGCAGGATGTACTGCGCCGACGAGGTCTCCTGCGTAGAACACATCAACACCGTTACACAGCTGTAATCGGTACACTAGTAACAAAAAACCAAAATTTACAGCTAATCATTATTTACAGCAAATAATTTCCAAAAAACAGTTACTGGAAACGTCCGTTGCCTGTCATATCACAACAGGTAAGGAAAGAAACCTTTACAGCCGCAATGTGCTCAGATGGCAATATTTTAGGAAATGCAAGAACTCTCCAAAACACATCACATCAAGAGCCCCCATATTTTGCAGCAAGTGTTTCCCCTAGAGAGCCAAGCCAACAAGGTTTGCCGAGCAAAATGTCAGAGGAAACATGGGACAAAAGCTTCGGACTGCAAACTGGAGCAGGGAACTCAGGAATCCTACTAAGACAGCAATCCGAGCCACAAGGAGGCGCATTTAGTAGCTACCAAGAACCCCAAATCTCGACGCCGCGACCCCCAAACGCGCAACTTTTTCGGCTCGGGAATTTCAACGAGCACCCACCCGGTTGGGTCCAATCTAGAGCAGGAGCACGCAAGCGAAAGCATGGACTGCGCAGGGAGCTTGGTTCTTAGTAGTTCTTACAATGGGGGTGTCCTTGATGCTGAGGTGCGGCAGCGGCTCGGCGGCGCAGACGTGCACGGGCGCGAGCGGCGCGCCCATGACGCCGAGCAGCAGCCTGAGGTCGTTCCGCCTGGCGGCGGCGGCGGCCCCGGTGTCCGCCCCGGCACCTGCCGCCCCCGCCGGGGCGCGCGCGAGCTGGAACTGGCCGCGCACCCACTGACCCCACCCCTCCCTCCGCGCGCCGGCGCCGCCGCAGTTCGCGCCCGGGCACGCCTCCGGATCCGGGCCCTCCATGAGCGGCGCGAGCGCCTCCCCGGCGCCGGCCCCACCGAGGCGGCGCGCAGCGCCGCCGCCACCTCCGCGGCGTTGGACGCCGACCGCCGCCGCGCGCGGCCCGGCGACAGCCCGCGCGCCACCTCCTCCCGCAGCGCGGAGAAGAAGCCCTGCTTCTTGGTGTCCATGGATGGCGGGGATGGCAGGGACCTGTTGGCGAATTGGTGGAACCTCGAGCCCCCCTCCTAGAGAAGGAGCCCCAGGCAAGGCAGGCGCTTCGATAGCGGTGTGAGGACTGAGGACTGAGGAGCCGCAGCGGCGAGGGCGTGGAGCTGCGCGCCAATATATGGGAAGCCGAGGGGGCTGCGCGGAAGAAGACGGGGAGCAGAATGGAGGCGCCGACTGCGTGAAGCAGCGGGAGTGAGGACTGCGGGGGGTTTATACGGTTACCAGTGGACTGCCAGGCTTCCCGTCACCGCCATCGGTGAGCCTACCACCACCTCCCCTGCACTACTGCCAGACTGCTGCCAGTGCTAGTAGTAGTAGTGCACTAGTGCGGCTTCTTGGGCTTTTGGCGTGTGAGCAGGGATGAAAACGGATCGGATACGAACGGATATCACTCATATTATATTTGTTTTCATATTTCTGTTCGGATTCGGATTCGGACACGGATAGCGTTCGGATACATATACGAATCACTGGATTGACTTTCGGTTATGGATACGAATAATGAGTATCGAATACGGTATGAATCGGATTCTAGAAGGTCGGATACAAATATCTATTCGGATATCGAGTAAAGCAAATATATATATATATATATATATATATATATATATATATATATATATATATATATATATATATATATATATATATATATATCATAATGCATAAACCATTACACCACTCTATGAGTCCATAATCCATCTAGATTAAGCCGAAAGACTAAAGAGTAAAGCAACAAATAAGATAAAGATACAGATACATCATACATCAAACATCATATAAGCATCAATCTTCGCGGCATGAGTAGAAATAGCCAAGCACATTGCTTCATGGGTCTCATGGAGTCATGGTCATGGATTCAAGATCTACAATCCTTATATAGGCCATTTTTTTCATTTTGAGAAAGTTTGAACAAAATGTAGTTCAAATTTCACAAGTGTGTGACATAGTTTTAGAAAGTCTTTATGAGATTTAAGAATTTGTGACTAGTGTTTGATAAAACTTTCTCAAATGGAAAAATGAGCTATGTAACAATTGTATATCTTGCTGAGATGATCAAACTTGGTATTCAGAGTTTTTTCATCTGAGGTCATTTAGTGTCTCATTTGAGCAAGTTTGACCAAGTCAAATTTGGTCAAATGAAAAAACAACACTTTGACTCTAGTATTATGAACTCTAAATGACTTCAAATTGAAAAGTTTTGAATACCAAGTTTGTTCAACTCATCAATATCTACAATTCTTGTTTTGGTCAACTTTCCATTTGAGATAGTTTGGACGGTTCAAATTTGTGATTTTTAAATTTCGATGCTTACAAACTAGTTTTCGGAACCCTAGATTGTCTCAAATTGAAAAGTTTTGAATACCAAGTTTGTTCAGATCATCAAGATATACAATCCTTATATAGGCTATTTTTTCATTTGAGAAAGTTTGAACAAAATGTAGTTCAAATTTCACAAGTGTGTGACATAGTTTCAGAAAGTCTATATGAGATTCAAGAATTTGTGACTAGTGTTTGATAAAACTTTCTCAAATAGAAAAATGAGCTATGTAACAATTGTATATCTTGCTGAGATGATCAAACTTGGTATTCAGAGTTTTTTCATCTGAGGTCATTTAGTGTCTCATTTGAGCAAGTTTGACCAAGTCAAATTTGGTCAAATAAAAAAACAACACTTTGACTCTAGTATTATGAACTCTAAATGACTTCAAATTGAAAAGTTTTGAATACCAAGTTTGTTCAACTCATTAAGATCTACAATTTTTGTTTTGGTCAACTTTCCATTTGAGATAGTTTGGACGGTTCAAATTTATGATTTTTAAATTTTGACGTTTACAAACTAGTTTTCGAAACCCTAGATTGTCTCAAATTGAAAAGTTTTGAATACCAAATTTGTTCATCTCATCAAGATATACAATCCTTATATAGGCCATTTTTTCATTTGAGAAAGTTTGAACAAAATATAGTTCAAATTTCACAAGTGTGTGACATAGTTTCAGAAAGTCTATATGAGATACAAGAATTTATGACTAGTGTTTGATAAAACTTTCTCAAATGGAAAAATGAGCTATGTAACAATTGTAGATCTTGCTGAGATGATCAAACTTGGTATTCAGAGTTTTTTCATCTGAGGTCATTTAGTGTCTCATTTGAGCAAGTTTGACCAAGTCAAATTTGGTCAAATAAAAAAACAACACTTTGACTCTAGTATTATGAACTCTAAATGACTTCAAATTGAAAAGTTTTAAATACCAAGTTTGTTCAACTCATCAAGATCTACAATTGTTGTTTTGGTCAACTTTCCATTTGAGATAGTTTGGATGGTTCAAATTTGTGATTTTTAAATTTTGAATAAATATCCGGATAATATCCGTTTTTAAATATCCGGATATATCCGATACTTATCCGGATTATCCGATATCCGCCGGATATCGATGATATTACATCCGTATTTGATATCCGCCTAAGATATCCGTTTTAGTATCCGTATCCGAAAAAAAACCCGGATATCCGAGTAACTATCCAGATAAGTGTTCATATTTATTCGGTCGAACGGACGGTCGAATAAATATCCGTACCGTTTTCATCCATACGTGTGAGGCTGTTGGCTGTTCTACACTTCTTCCTACTTCTAACTAGGGTTGCAATCTGCTTTAGCTCTTTTTTCCTCTCTTTTTTGACGTGGCTTTGGGTTGGTCTAGGATATATATTGACGTGGGTTTAGGGTTGATTAGAGGATAGTATTAGGCGCGAGACGAACGGGCTATGGAATGGAAACTATATGTTCATTTATGTAGAGAATTTTTGCTTGGATGCTTTGTGGCAACAAAGGAGAAAAGCATGACAACGATGCTTTGTAACATTATGTGCAGTATAGCTGCAATGTTCCATACCTCTACATGTCTGCAACAATCCTATCCTCATAAAACTCGAGAGGCGATGAAATAGCATGCATGAAATCTTCAATATCTCCGCTTTAAATTTGTTGACGATGACCATTATCGATCGGCACGGGCAGCATCATCGCCGCTGTAATCCACAATCCGCCGCCGTCTTGGCAATGCAAAGAAACAAAAACGGGCTGATCTACGTCGACCTTGTCCACATATTCTTTGTCGCCCCAATCTAGATGATGCACAAAATAACATGAGTAGTCTTTCGTCTCTCTTTGCAACGAACAACTTTGCTCGGATTTTTCCCAACACAAGTGGCAGCCGCAAGCAACCATGGCTACAAAGAAAAGGAAGCCAAAGAAATTGCCAAAAGGGTCTAGACCTACTACTCCCACATGGCTACATCAGTACGTATCTCTGTCCCTGGATGAGGTGAGCACAGTGCACGTAGCGGTACCACACAGCCACTCGCCGGCCCTGGCATGTGGGCCCGCGCCGCACCTTGACGGTGCCGTTAGCAAAGCTTCGGACGCCCTGACGGCGGCTCGCGCGGGAGAGCCGTCGCGCCCTTAGCGCACGTGATGGTGCTTTCCTCTGTTCCCATTGGCAAGTCTCGAGATGGAGTAGACACCACTTCTTCTAATCCTGCTTAGATTAGATTCACACACAGTTTCTAGTTAGCTTTATTAAGCAAGTGTGCCCGTAATCACCTTTGTTCTCTTTAATCACCGACAAAGCTCAAAGAGGCCCATATGCCATGCCCTTTTATTTCACCCTTTAGTTTCGTGGAATTAAGGGCTCTGTCATTGAACTTATCACCGTGCATCTGCTTTCAAATGAAATAATGATTTTTTTCTCTTACAACAAATCAAGATCAGATCATTATTTTTTCAACAAGTTTAACAGCAGTATAAGAAATATGCCGTCTCACCCAAAAAATATATATAAAGAAAATGCATATTAAGTTCCCTTTTTTTTCTTTCCTGTAGCTAGTTTAGGTTGAAATGGTTTTAAGAAAGTTAATACCAGGCAATGCAAGCAAGTAAGAACATGAGATGGCAAGGTTGAATTTGTAACTAATCACTGTACCTAATGCTCTTGGACTGTACTGTTAGTAGTAATATAGTACAAGTAACTGTGCATTACTACCTTATGATTATTTTTTTCTCCTACTAGTTACACACAGTAGAGAAGTTGCAAGAGGGCGTGCTGCGTGCTTCTTGGAACTTCACTTCCGACCGTTAGAGGGGAACCAAATCTATTTTTCAGCGACCTCGATGCGCACAAACAAAATCAATTGGCGTCAAAACTATCTTGGTCGTCGTCGTCGGCTGACATGTGGGGCCGGTGGCAAAACGACATGGGCGACACACATCTGACAAGTGCAATTACTTATGGTTCAGTCAGATTATGTTCGTAGTATGCACTGAATCAATTTAGAATTGGCGACTTGTAGGGGTTGTTGTGTTGTACATGCATGGATTTGCGTATTTTTAGGGTCATTGCCGAAATGTAGTTCCGATCCTTATGAGCATGCATGCGTGTGCTATGCCAGTCAGTCTGTTTGCATTGGTTGCTGACGTTATAAGTAATTGCACTTAACAGCATGATGACAGCACGTAGGGTCGCTCGTGGATTAATTCAGGGTCTTTTAAGATCCCATCATATAAAGTTTAACCGCTAAACTTTAGATTATTTTAGCTATGGAGTCTTCAAACATGGTTGTCGGGGATCAATACTAGGGTACCCGAAGAGAAGGAGCTAATGACCATCAACATTGATTCATCCGAGCAGTCAAGAGTGCGACTACAGCTCCAACCGACCCCCAGACGTGCAAGCTTCGCCTCGCCCGACCCTTGGGTCCGTGCTCCGCCTCGCCCGACCCCGAGGCCACGGGCTCCGCCTCGCCCGACCCTTGGGTTTGCGCTGCGCCTTGTCCGACCTCTAGGGGCGGGCTTCACCTCGCCCGACCCAAGGCTGCGGGCTCCGCCTCGCCCGACCCTTGGGTTCGTGCTCCGCCTCGCTCGACCTCTGGGGGCGGGCTCCGTCTCGCCCGACGGAGACCCATACGGCCGCCAACCACTCCAGGTCCAAGCGTATGGGCCTAGGTCAAAACTCTGATAGCAAGGAAGAGACCGGCACGCCCCGATGTAACCCGTGGCCACGACGGGCCATACCTAAGGATTCACATCAGGAACAACGTCAGGCATACCGGTGTTGTTCTGCCTAACTCCCGTACGGACGCTGACAGGCGCGTCAGCTGACCACGACGTCCGCTGCGACAAAATGGAACGCCATGACCGACAGATGACGCCTGCGCATGGCACCAGTGATGGACAGGGCCGCTACGTGGAGCTGTCCCTGTTGACATCTACAGGGTCGGCGGGATCCGAATGAAGAAGAAAAAGGACCCGGCGATCCTGAAGGACTTCTTCTGCCTCTCATTCTTCTTTTTTTCTCCGCTGTAACACGTGCTTTTCCTTGGCCTATAAAAGGAAAGCAGGGCGTCCCTTGAGGGGGATCGACCCATCGAGGACCGATCCGATCCAACCCCGAACCGATCAGATCCAGATACACACAAGAGTAGCAACCGAGCTCTCAGTACCCTTTCACTCCTTTCACTAGAGACTTGGGACATGTCCCTCTCTCGTCTGTTTGTAACCCCTACTATAAACTTTAAGTGCTACTAACACGAGCAGCAGCGACGAACTGGACGTAGGGACTTTCTGTCCGAACCAGTATAAACCTCGTATCCTCTAGCACACCATCCGAGCCAGACGTGCAATACTAGAAATTTACTCGTCGGTGCCTCGGGTCGCTGGGCTCAGACGTGCGCTCGCGCACTGCCGCGCGTGGTCGACCGCGACTGCTCCATCTTGGCCGGCCACTGCTAGCCGTCTGGCCTTGTCGTGCGGTGCCACCGCGCCCGTCGCTCACCTGCCCCGTCAACGTCCCACACGGTCAGCCGTGCCGCGCTGCTGCCACTGTAGTCGCGCCACCTGGGCTTGGCCGAGGATGGCCGTGGCCGCCTCTGGCTTGGCAAGGTCTCAGCTGCCGCTGGCCTTGTCGCGCGAAACCGCTGCAGCTGCTGCCAACTGCCCCGCACGCACCGCATTGAAGTCGCTGCCGGCACCATTCACTCACCGTCACGTCCGCACTGCCGCACGCCTTGCGTCACAACGCTGCCGCTACCGATGCCACTGCGATGCTGTACTGTTGCCGCTTGCCTTGTCCTAGTTCACACGTGGGCTGCCCTGCGCCGTCGTCCCGCCTTAATGGTGCTGCGGCCGCGCATGACGCGTCTCCACCTGTCTCCGCGCGCGCGCACGTGGTCTGGCCGTGGTGTAGTGTAGCGGGTGCGCAGACGCCGCCTTAAGTCTGGCCAGCCGTGTCCTGCCAAGGCGTGGACGAGCCGAGCCCACTGCCGCGCCCGACTCTCCCTCCCTCTGCTTTCCGCCGTAGTCATGTCGCCTCGCGGTGAAGCCAGAGAGCGAGCACCGCTCATCCATTCCTCAAGCTCGCGTCTCCGACTTCATGCCCCTTCTCCATCCGACCCCACTCCTGCCTTGACTCATGTCACGCTAAGCTCCAATTTTGGAATCTTGCCGCCGCCATGCTGTTAAGGCCCGTCACCGCCCGCGTTGTGGCCAATCTCCACCACTTTACCCCGCACTAATTCCTTTGCACCGTTAGCTCGCCTTTGCTTCCTCTTCGTCGTGTGCACGCTAGTCGCAGCTTCTGTGCTGCCTCCTCACCGCTGATGCGATCGTGCCTTTGTGATCTGCCATTCACCTCGCCGCGCGCATGTGGCCCGCCTTGCTCGGGTCGTCTCTGGCCGGGCCGGCTTCTTGGTAAGGTCACCGGTGAGTTGTTGTTGCTCATCCATTGCCCTACTACCTTGATTGTTGCTGTGGCTCATCGGAACGTCGTCACCATTGTCGTAGGGTGTCCGTTGTCGTGGAGAGGTCTTTCTACGACGTCCCGGCTCGCGCAACCGCCGCCCATCGTCTCGCGCCGAACCCTAGGTGAGCGTCGGCCTCGTAGCTAGGTCAGCGGGGGTCTTGTGTGGCCGGTGTAGGCTCCTATGCCACTGCTCGCCATGCCAGACCGCATGGGGATGGCCGAGGGCCTCACCATTGTAAAGAGGATAAAGGTCCGAGGGTTCTTTTGCATAAGTGTCGTCTCTAGGAATAGTAACGTGGACTGCGGGTTGTTTTGCTCATAGTCTAGGAGCATTTTTGCATATGTGCCAGCGTGCGCAGGCCTCCTTGCCACGGGCCGCCTCCGCGCATGGGCCACGCCTCGTCTGTGGGCCACCGCGCGCTCACGCACGCGCGTTGCGCCGTGTGGGCCGAAATCAGTTTAGATTTTTTGTGGAAAATAGAAATAGCTTTTCATTTGTAATTCTGAGCGGAACTTTGGTAAATCATATAAAATAATGTAGATGTCCAAAAATTGTGAAACTAATTTTGTTAGGTTTCTAAAATTGTGCTATATCGGTTAGTGTATTTAGTTCATATATATATATTTGTTGATACCAGTGACTATTAAATCAATTACGAGTGTTTAGTATTATTTAGATTAGTATTTGTAGGAATTTTTGTGGCAAATTGGTAATAGCTTTGACCATGAAAATTTTACAGTAGATTCATTGTATTATTATGTGCTCACTGTAATTTTTATAGCCTTAGAATATGTTGAGAAATATGGTAGCTAAGTATTTCTTGTTGTAGTATATAGGAAATCGTTAATAAGAGTAAGAATATATTTTAGTTGCTAAGTAGCACTTGTAGGTGAAATCCTGCTGGTTTGATGGGAATGATGATTAGCTTGGTATCTTAGTCATTAGAGCTAGCTTAGTGGCTTAGTAGATGTATTCTTATTTTAAGAACTATTGTTGCCTTAATATTGGGTGTTGCATTTTCATTGCATGCATGTAGAGAACGAGTTGGTGGAGTTCGTGACCGAGGGCGAGTAGGAGTACGAAGAGGTGATTGAAGAGTACGAGGAGGAGGTCCTCGTGCAGGAGGAGGTCCCAGAGCCACCACGGACTGACTGAGCTGACACCATGCCTGCCCAAGGCAAGTCCTGGTGCATAACCCTTATTTTGAATAAGCACTGAATATATATATATATATATATATATATATATATCTATAATGTGCATTTATGTTACAGGCATTTTATGAAAACCACCTGCATAAATATATATGTCCTATGAGTCCTACTAGTACATGTGCGAGTAGCTGCTATGCTTAGGATTTTCGGTAGCGCGAGTAACCTGCCGTTACTCACAATAAGTGATTATTATTATCACTCTTATGATAAAATGGTGAAAAGAAAAATAGAGACCGGGCAGGGATATGGTATGGGTATTGGTGGGTGTAAGGGGTTATGTCCCACGGCCAACGGGACATAACTTGGTTGCACTATTTTCCATGTCCATGTCGGTTAAGGACCGGCCGTTGCATTGAATTCTAGTCAGGTCACAGACTTATTATCCTGAGCACATACTTGTTTATGGGAGCAGGGAAAGCTCGTTGCTCTCTTATCATGGGTTCTGGCTCTTTTCGGACCGACTGATTGGAGGCGGGGATGGTGGAGGTTTAAGCACCACACTGAGTCCAGGACCAGGTGTGGGGGCTTGGAGTCCAAGTTTGGACGGGGACCTAAACCCCTTGACAGGAGAGTGATGGGTTAGTCCTGCTTGTGCCTGGGGTACAAGTGGGCCATGTGTTTTGGGGTACCCAGCTAGACACATTGATTTGCGAATCGTCGGGTAATCCGGTACGACTTATCTATGATCTAGCACCGTAGTAAGAACTAGAAGATGAAAGATAGTGAAATAGATCTGTTTGCTCAACTCTTGCTTTAAAGTAGAACAAGTGCTTACCTAGAATTGTTAGATAATGAACTAACCATGATTGCTAATAAGAAACATATATAAGGCTTCACTACTAGTATTGCTTTTAGCAAAAAGAAAACCTAGCAAACTATAAAGCTTATCATATCCTTTGGTGTCTGTCGACGAAATATGGTCGGCAGTCTACCTAGGGGTATGCTCAAGGTAGTAGATTGTCGGCAGACAGATGCGCAAGCCACAAACAAGATGGTGACGCAAGACACACGAGGTTTTATCCAGGTTCGGCCGCTAAGAAGGCGTAATACCTACGTCCTGCGTCTGATTGTATTGTTGTATGTCAATGAGAGATGTTTTTTAGAGGGGTCCCCTGCCCGCCTTATATAGTCCGAGGGGCAGGGTTACAGATCTGGAAACTAATCCTAGTCAGTTACAATTGCCATAGATGACCGGATAAGGATTCCTATTCTAACCGACCGAGATCTTGCTTGATCACCAAATCTGTCTTGACTCCTTACGCGGGACTCCGAACAGGTTGGCTGGGCCGCGCGTCGTCTTTTGGTGGACCGGACCCACTGACCCGGCCCGGCCCAATCTTAGCCGTAAGGGTATAGGGGTTAATACCCCCACAGCTAGTCCCCGAGCACCATGTGTTTTGCTGCGACACGCCACTTTAACCTTCTCCGAATAGTAAAGCTTGAGTTTCTGACATTTCTGACCACCGTTATTGCCGGAGAAGTAGGCTGTCCAAAGAATGTATGGTGCTCTTAAGAAAAAAGAAAAAGATTTCCATCCTATGAAGTGTGCCCACTTATATTTCTGAAAAGAAATGTAAGTGGATCCTGAGGCGTAGCATCCTTGATCATCAGAGGCGTAAGGGTCGAAAAACAAACACATTCACCGCAAGGTGAAGTGTGCCCACTTAGTCCTCGAGCCTAGTAGTAGGTGACGTAGGCACGTGGTGCTAGGGTCTAAAAAGAATTCCCAATTAAGTTGAAAACCCAATCGTCGTACAGGCGATACGAGATGCACCGGCAGGTGCATCGTACTAATGTAGTGCCCGAGCTTGCTGGAAGGCGAAGTACAAGCCTCGTAGCAAGGTCTAAATAAATGTCTCTCAACTGTATGTGAGTATAAATCACATGTAGCCGAGGAGAACAATCTCCGAGCAGTGGTCGGGACAGTTCCTGAGCACATTGGTGGTCGGAGCAGTCCCCGAGCACGGTAGTGGTCTAGGCAGTCCCCGAGCACGGTAGTGGTCTGTGCAGTCCCCGAGCACGGCAGTGGCCTGGGCAGTCCCCAAGCACAGCAGTGGCCTGGGCAGTCCCCAAGCACGGCAGTGGTCTGGACCATACTTGAGCACAAGACATGCAGCGAAAAAACGAACGCCGCTTGTACTATTATTTGGTGTATTTATTTATCTTCTTACTCTGTCAAGTCCAATCATACACGTCTGGTCAAAAAAGAAGACAGGTACAACACGTCATACTGTCTTCTTGCCCTTTCTAGCAAACAGTCGTTTGGCACCTGTAAAGAGGTGCGTCAGTGTGGGCCCTCTCAGACTAGCAACGAAGAGGCACGTACACTGGTAACGAAGGGGTGCATTTATTGGCGTAGATCTCGAGGTTGTGAAAACAACCGTCTACAGCGCGCGCGCACATCTCCCAAGAATCTCGGGCGGATGAAACAACGAAACTCTTGGTTATTTATAATATAGAACTGGTAAGTTATTTTTTACCAACCCCCATTATCATTCGTCGCTGCAGCCTTCTTCTTCCTATTGCCAAACCCTATTCCTCCGAAATCATCGCCCATCACCCCTCCACCGTAACCACCCCTTTTAGCAAGGACATATTAATGGCGAAGAAAAACGCCCAGAAGAAAGCCGGAATCATGGCGAAGGAGTGGTGGAAGTCAAGGAGCAATGATCAGACCATCGAAGACCTTGTCACCATGGGAGTGCTCCATAACAAGGCACTTGTGGGATGGCGCGCGCCGGAAGGAGAAAGCTACCCCGATCCACAACCAGGTGAGATTGTGGTTTTCGAGGATTTCTTCAAGCGGGGTTTTTGGGTTCCAGTGCACCCTTTCCTCTAGGGGCTCTGTTTGTACTACGAGATTGGGATTTGCAATCTACATCCCAACTTGATTCTTTTTGTCTCCACCTTCATCCATCTTTGCGAAGCATATGGTGGCTTCCAGCCCCATTTCGACCTCTTTCGCCATCTGTTCTGTCTGCGGAAGAAAGGGAGCGGCGGCTCGAAGATAGCCGGAGGCGTATATCTCAATCTGCACGACGGGATGAAATCCTAGTACTTGCATTGCCCTTGGAACACATCGCTAGATGAATGGTACAAGAAGTGGTTCTACGTCCGCGAAGAGCCGAACACGATCACCCTGTGCGACGTGGGGTTCATTCCGGAGAAGAAAAACAGCTGGTCGGAGAAGCCCGAGCACTTGGAACAGGTTGCAGAACTGCTTGGGATGATCCCATGGGGGAAGCTGGATGGTCCAAGCGTGGTCGAAAACTTCATCAGTCGAAGGATCCAGCCCTGCCAGAGGAGGGTACATCCTGGTTACGAATACCAGGGAAGCGCAGATCCAACGAGGACCAGAAAAGAGGCGCTTGACAAAATCGAAGTCAAGGCCAGGATTGGGGAGCTATTCAACTTAGCAGATCCCAATTATGTCAGGTTAAACGACATCGAGCACGCCTTCAAGCTGGCTCAACCTCCCCCAAAGGTAAATTATGCTTCCTTGTACCTGTAGAGTTATGTTGTAACAGAAATTGACTGTGTTGTCGCCTTTATGTTTCCCAGAGTAATGGTCATGACAGGGCATCCGTGTTCATGTCTCCACCCCCTGGTGTGGATTGGCTGCAAGTTGCCGTCCCAACCCCCCAGACCAGTGCCAGGGTCGAAGACATCGACTGGGCCGTACTTGGGGTTGGAGAGGAGGCAACGGCCAGGGCTGCTGGCAAGCGGCCGGTGGCCAACAAACATCGTCAGGCCATCTTCCCTCTGTCGGATGATGAAACAGAGGATGCAGACATCTTCTGACTCGTCCCTCGAAAGAGGAGGAGACAACTGGAGTTGACGGAGTAGGGTGTCCCCTCTGTGCCAGCAGGGATCGCATCACCGACCACGGCAACACAGATGACAAGCGGCAAGGGGGCCGAGCACCAGGCCCCGGCACCGGTACTGGTCGCGGAAAAAGACCTAGTGGAACCCGTCGAGCATGTGGAGCAAGCACGGTCGAAGAGACGCTCCTTCGCCACATCATTCCGTGCTTCCGAGCTGTAAGTATTTGCAACCTTGATGTAAGCTTACAATTTGTATTGAATACTATTATTTTCTGAACTTATCTCTCGATATATTAGGTCGGCGTCCATCGAAAAATCCCGACCACCGTGGCGGAAAGCAAAGACGCAACCACCGACAATGATGGAAAGAATCGCCAAAGAATGGATGTGGAGGAACCTATAGAAGAAAATCCACCAGAACCTCAGCAGACGAGCGGCCAGACGACAGTCCCCGAGCAGTTGGTCGAGGAGAGAGCCAAGCCAAGTACTAGTGCTCCGAGCACTACCCCTGCTGAGGGGGATACCTCGGCGCCAAGGGGACCAGACCAAGCCGAGGAGCAGCAGCCGGAGGTGGCAAAAAGCACGCTTGTCGATGCTATGGCTCATGGGAAAGCCATAGTGGTCGCAGAGACAACGAACTCCAGACCAGCGCCGCCTCCTGAATAAGAGGCCAAAGAGGACGAAGTAGAAGAGATCCTAGGCCATCCCAAGACAAACGACAACATGTATATGTGTCGCGCTGGCGGAACGACGAGTGGGCTATGCATGAGGAAATCCCAGAGGTCGAAGTGACCCTAAAAGTTGAACGAGCAGCAAAACGTCTGGTGACAGAAGTTTAGGTATGTTTGGCTTGACCACTTGATCCTACCATTTAGTCAAACTGTATGACTTAGCTTATTTATATGCAGGACTTGATGAAGACCGCAGGGTACCAAAAAAGGTGCTTTGACCAGATTGAGGGAATCACGGCAAACAATAGAGAACTGGCGGCCGAGGTGGAACGCTTGCGCCGCCAAATTTTGAAGCCGCCGACCGGGAGAGGACGGAACAAGATGCAAAAACCAGAATCCGGTCGTCCACCAAGAATAAAGAGCGAGAAAGAACAAGTAAGTTGTCGTTTATCACAAAGAAGCGCATGACACGCGTTGTTCCATTGTTGGTAGTGATAGTGTAGCGCGCAGATTAGAAGTCAAGTAACCCGCCTCCAAGAGGAGAATATCCGTGTGACCACAGAGTGTGGTCGCCTGAAGGAGGACAACGAGAAACTCGAGCGCGACCAGTCTCAACTCCGAGACCGCGCAACTAAGATGAAGGAGGAACTGAAAAGTAAGTGTTCCAGACCACCTTGCTCATTCTGTTGCCCGCCCTATCTTGTCATGCCGTTACATTCTGATGTCTTGTACGGTTTGCAGTTTTAAAAATCAATGCCAAGAAACATCTAGAAGATGTGATTAAAGATCGTGACGGCTGGAAGGCGTGATGCCTGGAGACCACCGAGGATTGGGACACATGGAAGAACCGGTGCCAGGAAGTGGCAACTGGCATTTTGCTCGTCCTCGACCTTATCGATCCGGCGCTTACAGAGGAAGCGCCAAGGACGCTGGAGCTCGGACTGGTCGAGAGGTGTCGAAAGGCATGGAGTTGGTTCCAAGAGTTCGTAAAGGAGGCAGGTGAGTACACGGGTGCACATGTGCTAAGCATGGTGCGTGCCCACTACCCCTTGATCGATCTCAAGCGCCTGGAGGCTGGGTACCCAAAGGAGGTAGACCCAGACAAGGCTGAGGAGCTTCGGATGGCCCAGCTGGACCTGTCGTCAAAGATAATTGGCGATATTAGCCTGTGTGGAGGTGGGACAAGAATTTTATTGTGGTGCGCCATCGACAAGTCAACTCGAAACGCCATCGGTTGCAAGCCAACCGACGAAGCTCATGGTCTCGACCAGCCAGCATCGACGGGCCATCCTCTTTAGCTCGACCAAAGACAGAGTCCCCGAGACTCGAGTAGGATATCGAAGCAATGAAAGCAAGAGGTGCCACGCCCCACCACCGACCAATGGAATAGGCTTAGAGCTGTAGAAGGAGGACATAGTTGTGTTATTGTAAACTTGAGCCTCTTCAAGCAAGCTTGTAATAACGTAACTGTATATCATCATAAGCTTGTTTGCTTTATATAAAACATATTTAAGCTTGATACTCATGTTGGTGTAACTAAGCGAGAACATGTTAACGTTCTATTTAGTTGTACCATTTTGCTCGACACGTCATCCCGAGAAGTTTGTACGGCCCTAGTTTGCCATGTGGTCGTAGTGTGAGGTGAATGACATGTGCACACGTCGACGTGGAGAAGTCAAACCAGGGGGGACCTGTCGATCACCCGTAACGTAGAGAACGGATCCCATACACGTGTTGGGAGGAATCGGAGACAGGGCCTGCTCCGAAAACCATAGAAGGAATGGTGGTCGGCTTTTACTGGCTAAGTTAGAATAACCATAAAATTCGAAGTGACACATTAGAGTGGTCGAAGAAATCATAATAGCTTTATTGAAGTAAATCGAAAGTACAAAAGGAGTACATATCTCAGTGGTTAAGCATAAAAACGTCTAAGCTTGTCGATGTGCCACGAGTTTGATACGCCCGTACCGTCCAGGTGAGCTAACCTGTAAGACGTTGGTCGTCTTACTTCCCTGATCATGAAGGGCCCCTCCCATGGGGTTGCGAGTTTATGGACACCAGCCTGGTTCGTCTTCCACTTCAGGACCAGGTCCCCGACCACGAAAAACCGCTCTTTAACAATCTTGTTGTAGTACCTGCACAAAACAGCTAGGTATTTGGCTGTACGTATACAAGAATCGAGCCGCTTCTCTTCTGTGCTATTCACTTCTAGCTCCCATACTTCATTGACCTTGCCTTCGTTGAAGTTCTCTACCCGTGCTGATCTGAAAGCTATATCTGCTGGGAGGACTGCCTCGGCGCCGTAAACCATGAAGTACGGTGAGACGCCGGTGTTACGACTAGGCTGAGTTCTGAGGCCCCAGACCACGGCTGGTAACTCTTTGAGCCATCTTCCGGGAGCTTTGCCATTTTCTCTGTACATCCTCTTCTTCAATGCGTCAAAAATCATTCCATTTGCCCGCTCGACTTGTCCATTAGCTCTAGGGTGCGCCACCGAGACGTATTTTACTACTATGCTCCTTTCATCGCAGAAGTCCCAAAAAGCGTTCCCGATGAACTAAGTGCCCAGATCAGTGATGATGCTGTTTGGTATGCCGAAGCGGTGGATGACCTAGTCGAGGAATGTGACAGCCTTTTCTGAGGATGCCTGTACCAGAGGCATGTATTCTATCCACTTAGAAAATTTGTCGATCAGCACAAAGACGCATGTAAATTTCCTAGGAGCCGGTTTGAAGGGCTCGATCATATCCAGTCCCCAGCATGCGAAGGGCCAAGAGGCTGGTATTGTCTAGATCTCATGTGCTGGTACGTGGATTCTCTTGGCGAAGAACTAACAACCCTCACAGTGGCAGACTAGCTTCTCTACGTCGGCTACTGCTGACGGCCAATAGAACCCTGCTCGAAAAGCCTTACCGACCAGCGTTCTCGAGGCTGTGTGGTTGCCGTAGGAGCCGGAGTGGATTTGGTCCAGGAGACGTTCGCCGTCCTCCCGGGTTATACACTTCATCAAGATTTCCTCCTTTGAGTTCTTGCGCCATACAAGGATCAAGGACCAGGGGAAAACGTCCTGGCTCGGTTATGGCGGCCCATTGGTCTTTTCTGCTGAAGGAGATCTCGCGGTGAGACCAAGGAGGGTGCCGTGGATCGGCGATAAGGTTGTCGGTGTTGGCCACGTTCAAGCAAGCACGGGCGAGCAGCTTGCGTTCTCGCTTGGTCTCGATGGACACTTTGCCTCCAATGATGGTGTGTACGTGATCGGTTGGCTTGACATACTTGTGATGGGTATCTGCGTCGTCATCGTCGTTGTCCTCGTTACACTGTTCCCCTGTATCGTTAGGCTTATCGGACGTATCCGGAGCCTGTTGACGCGTGTAGATAGACTTGAGAACGCGATAGTTCTCCATGGTGTGGTTTGACTTGGGATGGAGCTGGCAGGGCCCCTTCAATGCTTTGGCGTAATCTTCTTCGTAGTTACGACGTCCGCCCCCTTTTTTGACGGTGTTGACTTCGCCATCGTCTTCCCGAGCACGCTTGCCCCTGTAATCGTCACGGCGGTTGCACCGCTGATTACGTTGGTCGCGGTGGTCGCGGGAGTTGTTGCGCTGGTTGCGGCGGTCAAAATTGTCGCTCCGACCACGATTGCCACGGTAGTCGTCGCGGTGTGGGGGGTGGTTGGAGCGCGGAACCCTTGCTGCTTCTTCGATAATTATCTTTTTAGCGTCGTCGGCATCCGCATATTTCTTAGCGATGGCCAGGAGCGCTGTGACCGACTCAGGCCTCTTGCGAAGGAGCTTGTCCCTTAGAGCGTCGTGGAAGCGAAGGCCAGTGATGAAAGCCTCGATTGCCTTGCTGTCGAAGATTGACGGGACCTTGATGCGCATCTCCGAGAAACGCCAGACGTACTCGCGCAGCGGCTCATCTTTCCGATCTCGAATCCGCTGCAGATCATATTTGTTGCCGGGTTGCTCGCAAGTGGCAATGAAGTTGTCGATGAAAGCTTGCTTGAGTTCTTGCCAGGAATCGAAGTAGTTTGCCAACAAGCTGACTAGCCACTGGTGACCTGCATGACCAACAGCTACTAGAAAGTAGTTAGACATGACGTGCTCGTCAGCCATGGCTGATCTACACGAGGTTTCGTAGAGCATGACCCATAATTCAGGGTTCTCCTTGCCGCCATACTTCTAAAGTTTTTTGAGCTTGAAGTTCTTGGGCCATATGACTTGGCGAAGGTGCGGAGTAAACTGCTTCAAACCCGGCGGGCCATGGGCAGTATCATATTCCATACGGCGATAGCTTTCGTGGGATGCACGATCGTTGGCTCTCTGGTTGATGCGATCACGCAGATCACGTCCTCCGAGGTAGTGGCGGAGATCGTTATTGCCATCGTGGCGATCTCTGTTGCCATCCAGATTAGCCCTGTGACCGTGGTTGTCGCGGCGGTTGTCATCTCAGACGTTGCGGCTATTGTCCTATCGACGACGGTTGTCATCTCGACCGCCATCATGGCCACCGTTTCTGCCTTGACGGTTGTCTGATGGGTCGTTGTTGCGCGAGCCACGTAGGTTGGGTGGCTGTGAGCGGCTTGAGTACTAGCGGCTGTGGCTTGACTCGACTGAGACGGAGGGAGCCCGGGCTTGATTTACAATCTCTACGGTCTGGGCCATAGCAGCCGTCAGATAGGCTTGTATTTCATCGCGAACTGCCTGAGTTTCCGAGGTATTGGGTAGCCGTTGCATTGTCGCCATAGCGACAGCTACGTTGGCGCTTGGGGTCCTGAAGACCTGTTTGTCCCCCACCCTGTCGAAAGCATTGTTGAGGTCACGTGGCTGGACCCTTATGCGTCGTGCCTCCTCTTCTGCTTCAGCTTCGATTTGTCGGCGATTAAACTGGTCAATATTACGTGCTTCGCGTGCAATCCTTTCCTGTTCTGTTTCGCCGACTGCTGGTGGTTCATCATTACTGACAACATTGATCGAATCCCCTCGTCTTGGTGGGAAGGACAGGAATTGTGGGAACCCTGGGGCGTGGTCTGGGATATCCAGATCGTATTCGATGCCTTCATCATCGTGACGCTGGAGCTCAGTGTGGTCGGAGGCATTGGATGCGATGCCAGACGAGGAGCTGGAGTCACCCTCTTGGACTGTGTGGACGGATCCTTCTTGATAATCCTCAATCCGGACCATGTTGATGAAATTTCACGGCTTCGACTGAGGTCGACACAGATCCAAGCGGCGTTGTATATTATACGCGTAGTTGGAGGCAGCGTTTCGCAGGCCGTAGGGCTGGGCCTGGTAGTTCTCCATCAAGGCTTCGTACTCAGAGAGCTAGAGACCCGTCGCGGAGGCTGGCCGACGACGAGCGGAGCGCCCTTCAGGAGTAGATATGACCACGAGATCTGTACCAAGTCGTGCAGGACGACTGGCCCGAGCCGGTCGGGTAGATCTATTGTGGGAAGCAGTTACCTGCTCATTAGGTCCACTTTGAATTGAACCTACCAGAGCTAGGGTTTCAACGAGCTTGGTGCCGACCCGATCGATGGAGTCGAGCAGGTCGGTGTTATCGATCTACCTCCCTTTGTAGCGGGGAAGCGAACGACGGATTGTCGGCGTGGCTGGAAGCGATGCGGGCGTGGTCGGAGCCAGATCCACCGCGGTCGGAGTCAGATCCTTTGTGGTCGGAGCCGTATCCACCGTGGTCGGAGCCGTAGCCGATGCAGGTGAAGCAGCGGTCGACGCAGATTGAATCTGCGCCTCCTCCGTGATCGTGGCGATGAAGTCGTCGGAGCCGGTGGTCCAGGTGATCTGACCGATGGTGAACGTGAGGCCGTTCGGCGTAGCCATGAAGCCGGGGATGATGACCATCTTGTTCGCTTGGAGAGCAGTACGCACACCCCCTACCTGGCGCGCCACTGTCGACGAAATATGGTCGGCGGTCTACCTAGGGGTATGCCCAAGGTAGTAGATTGTCGGCAGACAGATGCGCAAGCCACAAACAAGATGGTGACGCAAGACACACGAGGTTTTATCCAGGTTCGGCCGCTAAGAAGGCGTAATACCTACGTCCTGCGTCTGATTGTATTGCTGTATGTCAATGAGAGATGTTTTTTAGAGGGGTCCCCTGCTCGCCTTATATAGTCCGAGGGGCAGGGTTACAGATCTGGAAACTAATTCTAGACAGTTACAATTGCCATAGGTGACCGGATAAGGATTCCTATTCTAACCGATCGAGATCTTGCTTGATCACCAAATCTGTCTTGACTCCTTGCGCGGGACTCCGAACAGGTTGGCCGGGCCGCACGTCGTCTTTTGGTGGACCGGACCCACTGACCCGGGCCGGCCCAATCTTAGCCGTAAGGGTATAGGGGTTAATACCCCCACAGTGTCGAAAAATTATTCTCACTAGTCGGGTAAGTCTTGCGAGTACACTGTGTACTCAGGGTTTATTTA
Source organism: Miscanthus lutarioriparius (assembly GCA_904845875.1). Taxonomy (NCBI): domain Eukaryota; kingdom Viridiplantae; phylum Streptophyta; class Magnoliopsida; order Poales; family Poaceae; genus Miscanthus; species Miscanthus lutarioriparius. The sequence continues at coordinate 22,700,605 of CAJGYO010000014.1, read as the reverse complement.
CCCTGTTGTAGGTGCAGCTTGAAGAGTAGCTGTTGTGTGGAGGATTCTTCTGGTGGGCACAGACGGATCCTTGTATTCTACTGTTAGATGTTTATTGTAATTCCACTGTTTAAATTTCGTACTCTGAAATTAGTACTGTAATAATGTATTTCTAAGAACTCTGGTTGTATGAAATGGACTAAATATTATAAACTCGTTCTCATTATTGGATCCTGGATGAAAAACGTGGATTATTCAAGTTCTCCCTTAGGGTGTGCTCGACGGAATCCGTCTGATGTAGCTTGCTTTCGAGGTGCTTAGTGTCTGGTGGAAGACGAGCGCCTCCGAAGGTGTGTTATTTCGGACGGTTCTGCCACATGACAGGAGGTAAGGAAGGGGAGGGAGCCGGTGATGGGGACGGCGGGAGTGACAGCGGCGCTGGCAGGGGCGGCGAGCGGCGCGGCGGGCACGCAAGTCGTGGCACAGAGGGCGGCGGATGGCACCGGGGTGCGGGCGGCGCAGCGTCGTAGAAGCTTCGCGAGGTGGATTTTTGGTCGATCCCTTTTTTTATTCCTGTTGTTGACCATACGTGAGAGATGTATAGGTATGAGCCCACCGTTGATGGAAATTCTAATGGCCAGGGAAAATGGACAACGTGGTTGTCTGTGCGATCAGATAGGGTAGTATAGGAATAAGGGGAAGGTATAGATATAGCCACACTCTGTTTTTTTGGCCTCACTCGAGTGCAGACTTTGATTAACAGTAACAGCACACACATGGTCTCTGAATATGGCAGAATATATAGTAGCAAATAATAGAGTCGGTTTAGCTAGTTGACTACTGAACTAATAATGTACCACCCTGTATTTTCCATGTGCTTAATAATCCTGGGACCATATAGTTTACTGCTGTTTTAGCAACAATACAAGCTCACTGTGTAGGTCCTGAGAACATATAATTCCCTATTGTATTACTATAACCATAATTCAACAATTGCAACGTTCACTGTAGGTCCTCCAATCAAATCGAATCTCTGTTTCAAGACCATTTTAAAATATAATCCGGTTTCGACTGGTTTTTCTATTTGTGTATTTTATTTTGGCTAAATAAGAACATGATGATGAGGGTAGGATTACAACACTCGACGAGTTTTTTAAATCTATATTTATGGCAGAGTCCCTATATGTAATAATCTAATAAGGACACTGACTTTGATTAATAATCAAATATCACCATAATGGCCTGATTTGATATGATCATATACAGTTTAATTAATCTGGTGTATAGTTGACTCTGCAAATATGTTGATGACAACTAATTTAGTCCCTCAATGTATAGTTGTATGCTTCTGTACCCTTTCTTTATGCGAATTTTTCATGTGCTCTCTTCTAGAATCGATAAGTTTCGATTACATCTTTCTCTTCCATGCACAATTTCCTTGGATCTAAGGCTGGTCTTAGTGTGTGCGTTTCATAGGGGTATCCTTCGACAGCGAGGTGTCAGTCTTACGGAAATGCTCGTGGGGTAGAATGGGTGTGCACGTTCATAGGCATAAATGTACGTGTATGTATAAGTGTATGCTTCTGGACTATGTAATTTGCAAAAAAAAGAACATACTTTAACTAGGGGCATATGAGTCTCTTTCTACCCCCTTTAGTTTGTCCAACAAATTTTACAATCCGCAATATTTAGTGACAAAGGGAGTAACCATTTAACCATGGGTAAGCCATCAATTGGGATACTGCTTCAGATTTATGTAGTGGCCATTAAAGGAAAAATAGGTCATTTACCTAAGTTTGTCCAAATAATCTCTCTGTTTCACCGACTATTTGTGAAAAAAGCAGATAAGTATCTACCTACCATCTAGAAGTACTGAGAAGCCATACAATGTGTTAGAGAAGAAGAAAAATGACCGATTATTTGTGGGAAAAAAAACAGATGTATCTACCCAACATCTAGAAACAGTGTCAAGCCATAGATATGTCGGAGAAAAGGAAAAATGCTAAATAAAAAAGTGTGAACTCATTTTTAGTGATAAAACATAGTTAACATCCAAGATTCTTTGAATATTAATAGAGAAGATAGCATTATGGGTCTTCTTGAAAATTAATGAGCACTTATTGTACTGGAATGGGGTTAACTTTCCCTGTGGTTAGTTCAAGCATTTCAATCAAATCTTTCTATTTTATTATGACTTGTCAAATTATATGAATGAACATTATTTTTTTGCGAGGATATGAATATGAATGAACATCTAACTAAACATCATACAAAAAACAAAACCAAGTAAAGGAAATATATATATGTATATATAATGAGCACACCAACTATGACACGTTCATACCATTTTTCTCACTAGCCATGTTTTCATTGGCAGACTTTTCTCTTATGCGTTACAGTTCTTGCACATTGTATCAAGTGATGAGCTGAAGAAGCTAATTAAAGTTTTAATTGTTCTCATACATTCATATATATGTAACTCACTTTAAAAAATCTTACTACTTGTTTTCATAAACAACACTGAGCCCATCAGGACATAAACAGAATTAGGCCAGACATCCATCCCAGCCATCAGATTTTATACGCTAGGAGCCATCACTACTACAGAAATCTTATTGGAGGCGGGCGTTTTTTATTTCTGGAGGCGGGCAAAGCAACCGCCACCATATGTCACGGTAAATCAAACACGAAAAAAAGAAAAACCCACGGATAGGCCCATCGAGCGCATCCACGAGCCCATCCACGCGCCGCCGCCGCCGCTAGCTGGATTTGTGCATCGTCGCCGTCCCTGGATCCGGTGGCGCCCGCCCTTGATCCACCATCGGAGGACGGGCACACCCTGGATCCGACGCCGGGGGATGCCATCACCCTCGATCCACCGCCGAAGGACGGCCACGCCCTGGATCTGCCACCGGTGAGCCCGCCCGCCCCTGGATCCGCCGCCGGGGAGCGCCACAAGCCTCCTCACGCGTGGATCTCGTCAGCCTCCACCTCCTCACGCCGGATCTCGCAAAGCCACCGGATCTGGATCTCGTCGGGGCTGCGAGCTTGTTGGAGATGCGCTGCCTGCTCCTGGCCAGCGCCACCACCGAGACGCGCGTCCGCGCTGTCGGGGCCGCCTCCGTCCGCGCTACGGCCGCCCAAAACCGAGCCAGGGCTGGCCGCGTCCACGCCGCCGGGGCCGGCCGGCCGCGCCAGCCGGGGCAAAGAGAGAGGAAGAGAGAGATGGGGCGCCGAAGGGAGGGGGAGACGGGAGGGAGCGACGCTGAGGGATCGAGAGGGGCCGCCAGAGGGTGGGAGTGACGGGAGGGAGAGGGGTGGCTCAAGAGGGAGAGACGGGAGGGAGAGAGGCGACTCGGGAGGGAGAAACGCTGAGGGAGGGAGAGGGGCGGCTCAGTGACGGAGACGGTAGAGTGATAGGGATAGTGAGGTGAAACCCTAAGTTGTATTTATATATGAGCCCGATAGATGTATTGACAATGGGCTTTTGCTGGGCCTCATGTGTATTTTCCGAGGTGGGCCTTTTAAGAGGTCCGCCTCCAAAAATGACCTGATTTTTGGAGGCGGGCCTCCGTAAATCTATTTTAGGTGACCGTCTCCGTTAATCAATTTTACGAGGTAGGCAAACGTGACCATCTCGGTAAATAAAATTAACCGTCTCCCTTAATAGCCTAGTATAATATTTGGGTATTGTCTCCTAAAATCATTTGTGTAGAAGTATACGGTGCATTTGCTTGGCAGGGCTGCATCTAAAGAGGCCCTTATTCCGCCGGAGACCGGAGGACGTAAAACTTTTTAAAATTTTCCATGCGAAAATTACCAATCATTTGACATCAGCAATGACAGATGGATCGACAATGATCCATCATGTGTAGTTTGTGTGGGTGTGCGTGCTCGTAGCCATCATTGAGGTTAGGTTTCTTTCAGCGCCAACTGTATCAGATTTTGGTCGCGCTCAGGCCATTAATTAGCAACAGCGACACCTCGGGGTGGAATGCTCTCAAGAGTGTTGGGAGGCCACTATCAAGCTAGCTAACCGGGAGCGTGCTAGAAGATGAGTAAGCAGACCATATATAATGACGACGCTCTTAGCATGCATGACAGCTCCATCAACCCTACAAAAAAAATGTAGTATACATATACTGTTGCGTGGGCCAAATTTGTATAGGGGCCAAAAGACGGTGGACCACATATATTATATATGCAAATATGCATGCATGCAACTAACCAATATATGGACGTACGACTTGTATATATGTTGTAGGGGTAATTAAGGACTTAAGGTACGAGTAATGAATTGGGAAAATCTAATTTATCTATGTAGTGTCACCATTCGTGCATCGACAGCACATATATATCCTCTTCTATGTGTCATATGTATGTTTTATGGAATTACTCCACGCCCACCATCATGGCATCATCACCTATTTTTCATTTTGATCTTCCCAATACCGTCATTCTGAAAATCTTTGATTGTGTAAAGTTTTCTTTCGTCATTGCTGGCCTTTGCCAACAAATTAAATTCAACAAACTGATGATAAATGATTCTCGCCTTCTCTCTTTCTCTTTTTTTTTTTTGCAAATAATGATTCGCCTTCTCTGAAGTGAGCATATATAGCTTGGTTAATTAGGTTACTTGTCGTGGAACCGGCCCACTAGGGGTTTAAGTTATCGACATGACATGAGTGCTCGTATTTTTTGGATTTATTCTAGAATTTAAAGACACTATTGTTCCAATGATAGGTGACGTGCTTGTTGAAAGTGCTCATATGAGTAGGATTTGCATGCATGCGTCGTTATATACGTGTTTATGGTCTTCAGAGGTTCTTGTAACTAAGGGTAGGGTTTGTTTATGTGCATCATTCATAGAGGTGAGTGTACGTACATGTTTGTAAATGTCTATATCTGTGCTTTGTATTTTACATAAATAAAATGAATTTGTCTTTCTATGTAGGTTAAACACTATGCCATAACTACCGATCACCGCCAGTTCAAAACTAGCTTTTATTGCCAGATTTTGATCTGCCAGTGGGCAATCGGCAGTGATGCCTATTTTCACAAAACAAAAAGGGGAAAAAAAGAAAAAGACACTATTAGAAAATTGATTTTAGGAGACAAGCTCTCTTATCAACGGACAAGGACACATCTAGTGACCGTCTACATAAATGGTTAGGGGGCCTCCAGAAAATTGTATGCCTCTGAAAATCATTTACGAAGGTGGGCATCCCAAGGCGACTGCCTCTGAAAACCATCGAGGCAGCCGTAAATTGATTTTCGAAGGTGGGCTTCTTAAGAGGTCCATCTCCGTAAACCAATTTACAGAGATGGTGGTATTAAGATGCTCGTCTTTATAAATAGTTGCGTCCAAAAATAATTAATAACTTTTCATTTAAGCTCGGACGAAGACAAACTTTATGTCAAAATTGTAGCACTCGACACGATCTACAACTTTGTAGTTGAGTGGTTTTTGGTTTAAAATTGTTTAGAGTCTCGAAGTATTATTTTAAGTTGATAGACTTTGAAATTTAAAATTTTCAAACAGCAATGGATATTGACATAGTCTATACCAAAATTATAGTTCTCAATACAATCTATAACTTTTTAGTTGAAAAGTTTTTTATTTGAAGTTGTTTAGAGTGGCCGACTTGAACTAGACACTATTTGAAGTTGTTTATAATTTTTGCAATTCAAAATTTAGAATTCCCAAATGGCCTTGAATGTTCACATGGTTAATACTAAAGTTATAGCGGCCAACTTAATCTACATTTTTCTACTGATCTGTTTTTTATTTGAAGTTATTTAGTGTCTCAAATATTTGTTTTAAATTCACATATTTTGAGATTCAAATTTTTGATTTTTTTTTCAAATAATCTCGGATGGCGACACGTCCTATACCAAAGTTGTAGTGCTTGACAAAATTTAAAACATTGTAGTTGAAACTTTTTTTATTTGAGTTTATTTAGTAGTTAAAATATTCAATACAAGATTGTGGAATGTTTGTACATAAAGATAGAATCATACATATACTCATAAGTGATTCAGTGGTTCAGTCCTGGGAAACACTCTGTTAACTGATTTATGGCTTTCGTTAATCGATTTTCAAAGGCGGACATTCCGATCGCCTCTGTAAATAACGATTAACAATGACGTTTGGTTAAAAGCGGACAACCTGCCCATCTCTAAAAATGATTTTAGTAGTTGTGAGGCACCTGTGTCGCCCACCCACGCTGGGTAGCCGCCCCACCCGTGTCGGTCCGACACACATACCGATGTCGGTGCCGAACCTGTGCTCACGCTGTGCCCCCGCCAGCGCAAGTTCGCCGCAAGTGTCGTGGTTAGGTGAGGAGGAGAGGAGAAGGGAGGGGAGCGGAGGACAGGAGAGGAGGGAGAAGATCCCCGGAGTTGTGGAGAGAGAGAAGATAAGGCTAGAGGGTGAGGGAGAAAGGAGATAAGAACGTGGACATGAACGACACTGAGAGTTAAACACATTGAATAGAAACTTTAGGTTCCGGGATCTATGTATCACTGCTAGTTTGGTAATATAACCCTATAGTGATACTTATCACCGTCGGTGCCAGGTTATATTACCAACCAGTAGTGATAATTATCTATCACTGTCGATTGATTTTAAATCCAAAAGTGATTGTTCTGTTACTTACGATTAGCAGGGATACATCTGTCACCGTTGGTTTAAAATTGTCTGGCAATGATCGCTCGTTCTGTAGTAATGAAATAAAAGACGGCAAGGCAACAAGACCATATTATTATTTTTAGGAAGATTACCGGAGAGGATTGATGGGAGAAAAAAAAAAGAATTCACACAGAGAATAATACGCTAGATAGAGCTAACTTGCGGTTAGTTAATACTAGTACGTAGGACGTGCTGATTACTAGTATGCAGGGAGGCTTGTATATATCTATCTATGTATATATGCATAGTGAGCCAACAATGACTATGCATGCACGCAGAGGTACGGCATGTTACTGTAGAGGAAACAGTAGGGAGATTCAATTCAATCGATCTAACCAACTTGGTACGTTAGATTAATTAATTATCAAGTTACCGGCGCTTAGTGTGATGCTTGGCTGTACATCCAGTACGTGCCAGGGGCCGGTTAAGTACGGCCAACTCATAATGCAGAGAGCCGAAAAGTAGATAGTAGTACTTAAAATAACTAACTGGACCGACAGAGACCTCTTTTCTGTTGCACCGTACCCTTGCCAATCACACATGCAACAAGAATGACACCCCAACCAACGAGTGTTTTCTCCTATCTGTCATTGAAGAGAGAGCTTAACGTCGCCAGTTCTTTACCTTTGTTTTGAGAAATAAAACTGTTAATGTGGCACTGTGGCTGGTGTCTACTAGGCAAAGTTAAATTCGTGTTTTTTTTAAACACACTACACTGCACTCACGCGAATTTCGGTAATTTCGGTGGTAGCCGAAAGAAAAATCCAAAATTTTGTAATATACTAATACATGTGCTATATAACTCTTCGACCCATATTTTCTATTGTTTATATTACATATTCTTCTATTTAATAGATGTTTAGTCATAAATCATGCCAATATTTATTTAGATCTAAATTTTTCTAGAAAAGGCATACTTCATGTGCTAGTCTCTAAAAAAATTTCGGCCGAATTTCGCGAAATTCGGTAATTTCGGTGGTGGACGATTTTTTTGCAACATCGAAATTAAAAACCCTGGCCACACATATACATCAATCCTTATGAGCATTGAGCCAAGGCTGTTTATGAAAAAGATCAAGTCACCACAGTGATGTGTGTTTTAGAAGTAACCGTTACTGTTACCAACATTTCAGGATATATATACTGTGGCAGTGGTGGAACTAGACAAGATAGATAAGAGTAGTGCTGGACTAGACAAAAGGTGATTTTAGATTAATTGAAAATAGATTGCATTTTGACTTTTAAGCTTATTTTTTTTGCTGGAAATAGACTTATATTTCTCTTAATTAGCCATTCTACTGCCGAGGCCGGTACAGCAAACTTGACAGCACCGGTCCTTGTCCCTCCCTGGCAGTCATCAACTACTCTCTCCATCCACAAAATCTCTCCATCCACGAAAGAACCTAACTATAAAATTTATGCAAGTCAAACTAGTTTAACATTATTAAATTTATAGTAAATAGTATTAACAGTTATACCACCAGCTAGATTTATTATAAAAATATATTTTTTATAATTAATTTAATAGTACTTATCTTGTATCATAAATATTAGTACTTTTTATATATAACTTTAATCAAACTTTAAATTATTTGATTTATTGAATAACTCAGAATTACATTTTTTTTATGGACCGATGGAGTATATGGTTAGCGCACCGTAGCAGCCTCCTACTGCATGCATCAGATTTTCGAAGGTCGCGCTTCAAGGAATGTGCTGATATATAACACACTGATTTTGCCACTGAGCACAGAGAGAGAACATTCAGTGGACTGCTTCGCTCCATGTTTTTCAACAAACAGTTTCGGCTCCACGCACTCTGCTCGAGAAAAAAAAAGTGAAGTTATGAGAGCCCCTAAAGGGGTGCTCCGTAAACTCAAGGTTTTTTTAGAGCTGCTCCACGTTGGAGTTTGTGGAGCAGTGTTCGTGAGCAGTCCCAAACATGTCCTTAAAATATGTGCAAGAGCTTAGCTCTCGATTAAGACCTAGTTTTTCTTTCTCTCCTATAAAAATATGAAAAAATGCTTAGAGCATGGACTCGAGAGATATAGGGTGTGTTCGGCTGATCCGTTGCGCAGTAGATTTCGGATTATTTCGAATGATTCAATAGTGTTCTGTGAGAGAGAATAAACTAAAACAAGCTGGAAGATGAGCAGCCGAACAAGCTAATCTCGTACATTTATGATGCATCTCTCTTACAGCTCGATGTTCAAGGTTGCTTGTTGTGATTTCTCTTCTTAAAACTAATGCTAGGTAGCTCATAACACTACCGGAGGCGGTTTCTTTGCCGACAAATCCTTTGCCGAGTGTAACACTCGGCAAAGGGCGTTCGGTAAACAGTTGATCGGCAAAGACCTCTTTGTCGAGTGCACTTTATCGGGCCTTTGCCGAGTGCTAATCTGACACTCGGCAAAGAAAAGTCGCCGTGACGGCGAGCGCCACCGTGACGGCGGCTTTGCCGAGTGTCAAGGTCAAGCACTCGGCAAAGGTGGCCTCTTTGCTGAGCGCCATTGACTCAAACACTCGGCAAAGATGGCCACTGTGCCGAGTGCCACCGGCAAGACACTCGGCAAACAGGCGACCTTTGCCGAGTGTCTGGCCCGTGGCACTCGGCAAATCTATGATGTTTGCCGAGTGCAATGGCCTGTGCACTCGGCAAAGCATGTTCCCAGGTCGTCACTTTGCCGAGTGTCATGGCCATTGCACTCGGCAAAGTGACTGAAATCAGTCTTTTTATTTGTTTTTTACATTCCATCCAAACAAACAGAAGATATATATAACCAACATCACATATATATCATCAACAGCACATATATATCACCAACACCACATATATATCACAAACGTCACATGTCTCACAATATATCACAAATAAGTTCACAAGTAATCAAAGTGCTCCATCATCTTCAACAACAATTGCAAATAGAAGTACCATTAACAACCACAAGTATCATGACTGATTTGATGAAGGATTATTTGAAGCATGAGGGTCGCTTCGATGTCAACATTGATTCTCGCACAAAGGAAAAGATAAATATATACCATACATGAATAAAACTTTCATACTCCACTAGGTTTGACCGTAAGCATGAACATACAAATTAAAACATTTATACTCACAGGAGTAGAATTTTGAGGAGGTGGAGGTGGAGGTGGAGCGAATAGCGAAGGTGGCGGAAGTACACCCGTGGCGGCGCCAAGACTTTGCATATCTTGAAGAATCTCCGCCATCCTCTCTGCCTTTCGGCCTCCCACTCGGCTCGCTCGGACTCCACCCTCTCCATCTTTGCTGCATCTTCTCCGCATCCTCCTCTCTTGTTCCAAATTGGGCCTACAATATATTCACCCCAATGTTACAATAATGCAAAGGAAAGGTATGAAAAAACCAATGAACGACGAATAAACCAAGAATAACCTCGCGTGCCTCCACCCGGTGGTGTGAAGTGTCCTGCCGAGGTCGTATGGCCGGGCTCCTGCTCGTGCTACTTGCTCGAATCTAGGAGAGACTAGGAGTAGCGGCCGAGTCGATTGCGCCGTCGCCAATCCAGTACCGCCCATGCTTCTTGCCTCCTCCCACCCTCATGACGACTTCTCCATCAAGGTTCTCGGTGCTCGGATCGTACTGTGGCCCATGGACCTCCCTTGCCATCGATGTGTACTCACTGAGGCGGTTGTGGATGGTCACATTGTTGTACGCCTCGGGCCCATCCTTCGGGTTGTAGTCGACGTCGGACGTCGCCTTGCCCTTGTGGGACATAGCAAATGCCTTGAAGATGGAGCAAGGCCGGCCACCATGTGACGCCGACTGCGAGAAAAACAGCAAGATGATTAGAAATCATGCAGAATTGAGCGTTAGAATAAATAAATAAATTCGTGTACCCATGTTTCTGCGTATCCGCTAAGGCTGCGGCTGCCTTGATGGTGTGCTACACCTGGCATCATCAAACGCCGCTCCTGGCACAAGTTGTGCGTCTCCTCCCACTCGCGTGAGCACCACTTGTCCACCATCTGTTCCCAGCACTGGGGATGCGCGGTGTTCCCAGCACTGGGGATGCGCGGCGCACCAATAAGGAATCATCTCCAGGCCATCAAGTACATGACATATCAGAAGATAAAATTAAGCCTACTTAATCTCAAAAGAAATCAGTATTAATATTCTGTATTTACCTGCAGGTACTGGTCCTGGCTCAGCGTCATGCTCCTTGCGTCCCTTTTGGTGACCTTCATTTCAAGGACGGTCCCGTAGTAAGTTACGACGACCTGGATGCGTGCCACGTAATGCATGTCCACGATGAGTTTTTTGCAGCATTTGGTAGCGACCGCATCCGCCCTGGCCTCATATCCGTCCTGGCATCTAAAGAAATCCTGCATACAAACACGATGTATCCATTCATTATTTCAAGAATGTCCAATGAACGATGTATTGAGCAATGTAGTGCGAGGAGGACTTACCCACAGCTCTTGCTTCACCTGCTCCACCTTGTTGTTGAATACCCTTGGGGCCCGATCTGCAGCATCGGGGGCGACGGCGTAGTGGTCAAACGAGTAGGCCGGCCCCGTCACTCCGGCGTACTCAACCAGGCCAGGGAAGTGCTCCTTGCACAGAAGACCGAGGATGCCATTGACCTGGCGTGTGTGACCACCTCCACTCGCCACAATCGTCCAGTTCTTGCCCAAGTGATTAAGAAAAATTCTTAGTTTCTATTTTGATTTTCAACATATCATATAAAGTAGTGATAACATCTAAAGTTACTTACTTTTCCCCCTCGAGTCAAATCAGCGGGCGTCTCTCACGAGGTATCGGTCGCTGAGGGAGGCTCGCGGGACCTCGCAAGTAGACGCTCGACGAACTAGAGGAAGCGGAACCCCCTGCTGTCGCCTCCTCCTCGGCGTCCTCCTGGGGCACCTGCTCCTCCTCCTCCTCACGCGACGGGGCGGCAGGCGACGGCTCCCTCCTACGGCTGCTCCTCCTCGTTCTCCCACCGCCCACCGTCTTTTTGTAGTGTGCAAATGCTGAGATTCATGGGAATAATTCCTGAGTTGATCCATAGTATTTCGATATATAGCAGTTTTGACTATAACTTATATATGTAGCCCATGTGACCATATATACGAAGAATGAAATGAGCACAAGGAATGGGAACCAAATTTTCCCTCCCATAAATAAGACACAATCATCTAATGGTGCATAATAATATATACACACATAGACATATTAACTTTACTAAAGCTACAAAGCACATAGGCAGCATATTTGTATCTAATGGTCTAACAGCATGGTATGGGGCAAAGCTGATTATTGATAAAGGATATGAAGGAGGTCAGGTTGTAAGTGTCTGGATGGCATTCATGACAGGCGCAATGTAAGTCATCAATACTCATTGAACCTTGCTCTAAAATGTCATATGCATATATTTTCTTTCTTGATCAATTAATTCTTGTGCAAGGTGCATAGACACAATTCTATAGTCCTCAACTACAATTTTCCAGTATTTTAAATTTGAATCCATTGATTACATACTAAGCTAGCTAGCTTATAACTACTTAGTTGCTTATATACTAAACTAGCTAGCTACATTCGGGTGCAATTGTATGTGTGCAAATTTAACATCATAGTAAAAATAAATTGGCAGTGTAATTGTGCATAATAATATATACACACATGATATATATATCTGCATGTAAAATAATGCATCTAAGCTCATGCAAAAGTGTCAGTGATTGAATGTGCACTCTAGCTTACCTTATAACAATTCAGTGTCTGAATGTATATATACATATGCAATGGCTAGCTTATAACAACAGTTATTTCATTCCAATCAGGTTGAAATCTCTAGCAAATTTATCCTTGTTTTCTAATGGAGAATGTACTAGATTTACCTGGTGCCGCCTTCGCCGTAGGCCGGGGCGTCGGCGAGAGCGCTGCCAAGCTCTTGGCCTCCTCCTTCTCCTCCTCCTCTCTTTCTCCTCCTCCTCCCGTGCACGGCAGGCTTGTGATCTTGCTGTGGCGGTGGCGGCGGCTGCTGTGCGCTGGCGCGCGTGTGTGGTGTCTTGTGGTGTGTGTGGGTCGGCCCAGCCGACGGGGTTAAATCCCCACTTTGCCGAGTGCCCCCGATCTGGCACTCGGCAAAGGTTTTTTAATTTTTTTTAATTCTTTGCCGAGTGCCACCTGGCCTGACACTCGGCAAAGATGGTTTTTTTTTAAAAAAAAATTCTTTGCCGAGTGCCCCCGATCTGGCACTCGGCAAAGTATTTTTTAATTTTTTAAAATTCTTTATCGAGTACCAACCGGGCTGGCACTCAACAAAGAGGGGTTTTTAAAAAATTTTAAAAATCTTTGCCGAGTGTCTTCTCTTGACACTCGGCAAAGAGGCTCCTTTGCCGAGTGTCATTTTTTGACACTCGGCAAACCATATTTTTTTTTCTTTTTACCTCCAAACTTTTTCTGCAGTCCTCATACAATATCTGGTACTCCATGTTCTAATGTGGCACATTTCTCAGACTTTTTCTATATTTCTTTAATTTATTTTATTTAATTGAATTTTCTTGGATAATTCAAATTATAACTGCTAGTCATTCAAATAATGAAAAAAAATGAATGGAAAAATGATATTCATGCTATTTATTATAATGTGAGGCCGTATCTAGGAACAGACCACCAATTTCGAACATCTTGTTCACGAAACATGACTACGAACTTGCAGTCGAGTTATTTTTAAATTCTATAAAAAGCAAACGAAGTCCGAAAATCATGAGACTTGTCAAGATGTCAAGATATCATATGTAGAGGCTATGATAAAAAAATTGAGGAGGTTTCGCGCAAGTTTATCACGTACGATGCTTACCACCTTGTCGGCCTTTTCACGAAATCATGAAACTTCTTCGGAGATTCTTCGGTTTGCAAGCATCGTACGTGACAGCTTGCGCGAAACCTTCTCAAATTTTTATCACAACCTCCACATATGATATCATGACATCTTGACAAGTTTCATGATTTTCGGACTTCGTTTGCTTTTTATAGAATTTAAAAACAACTCGACCGCGAGTTCGTGATCATGTTTCGTGAACAAGATGTTCGAAATTGGTGGTCTGGTCCTGGATACGGCCTCACATTATACTAAATAACATGAATATCATTTTTTCCATTCATTTTTTTCATTATTCGAATGACTAGCAGTTATAATTTGAATTATCCAAGAAAATTCAATTAAATGAAATAAACTAAAGAAATATAGAAAAAATCCGAGAAATATGTCACATTAGAACATGGAGCACCAGGTATTGTATGAGGACTGCAGAAAAAGTTTGGAGGTCAAAAGTGAAAAAAATATATGGTTTGTCGAGTGTCAAAAAAAGACACTCGGCAAATCACCACTTTACCGAGTGTCAGAAAGAAGACACTCGGCAAAGGGTTAACAGCGTCTGCCGGCCGTTAACAGTGGCGGCCCTTTGCCGAGTGTCAGGAGAATAACACTCGGCAAAACCAGTTTTGCCGAGTGGTATTGTTTGCCGAGAGCTCGGCACTCGGCAAACCACCTCTTTACTGAGTGTCAGTTGTTTGCCGAGTGCTTTATCTCTGCCACTCGGTAAACAGTCTCTTTGCCGAATGCCCGATAAAAAGTACTCGGCAAAGTGTGAGACACTCAGCAAAGAAGCCATCTCCGGTAGTGTAATATTGAAAACGTCCTTACTACATCGAGCGCACGTTAAAGATAGCTTCATGCTTAAGCACGCAGTGACAAATAGTAAAAGTGATGAACCCTAAGGGTACGGTACCATGAATAATGCAGTTGCAAGGAAAAGGCCTCACGCACGCACGCTGATGAATTAATGCAAGTGATTTCCGCCCCTACTTACGTACGGCGGCGTAAGTGTCACTTTAATCACTGCGTGCGTGTATAGTAGGCGCATCAAGCACGCACGTAAGCACTTTCCGCCGTGTTTAGTTCAGGAAGCTAGGAATTTGGGCTACGGTAGCATGTTCGTTTTTATTTGTCAATTAGTGTTCAAATATAGACTAATTAGGCTCAAAATGTTCGTCTCGCAATTTTCCACCAAATTGTGCAATTAGTTTTTTTTTCGTCTACATTTAATGCTCTATACACAGGCCGTAAACATTCGATGTGATAGGTACTGTAGCATTTTTTTTTGGGATTTTGACACGCGCTTCATTTATCGTAAGAGGACAACGGCGTACACGTACGTACACCAGGTACGTACTACGCTGGTATTACTAAAGCTTCAGCACCGTACGTACGGGTACAGCCAGCTAGCTCCTTACTCCAGCTGATGGACCGGTCAAATTATTAAGGTCATTCATCAGGCCGCCAGAGGTGCAGGAGAGGTCGGTGCGGGCAAAATAAACCTACATCGATGACGGTCGTTAATGAATCATCGGTCACTAGCTCCTGGATTCAGTAGTGCTTTAATTAAATGGTGAGTTAATTATATAGTGGATCAGTTTCAGTGGCTGAGCTATAGCAGATCAGTTACCGTGGCTTTACCGGCTCTGCGAGAGAAGGAGAAAGCAGAGAGGAAAATGGATCCTGTGAAAAGTGCTGAAAAGTGCTTGTGTCGGTAGGAGCCGGAGCCGGTAGAAACCGTACCAAAGGAGGCCTAAATAGTGGGCTATAGCAGCTGAGCAGAGCTCTTTGCTAAATGTTATGGACCGCTATCTGAAACATTGCTTGGATTCAATGAAGAAACAAACCATGGTAGATACATATATAGAAAGGATGTATGATTGCTTACTTACTGTGGGGGCAGTAGTACTTAATTAAGTGCAAAGTAGAAATGAAATCAGCTAGCGCAGCGAGACAGGGAGCACAGCAGCTCGTCCTTGATCATTGGATTCTTCACATCCAACACACTCATCACCGCCGATGGAGTACACGTGTATGTGCCCACGCACTACTACATAAAGTTTATTGGAGGCGGGCGATTTGGGTTTCCCGCGGCGGGCAAAGCCGTCCGCCGCGGCCTACAGGCCACGGTAAATCGTGGCTTAACCGCAATGGCGGCTTTGCCGCCATGCAATTAATTTTACAGCGGCGGGCGGTAACGCGTGCCCATTGCGGTAAATATATATTACCACGGCGGCACGCGTTACACGCCTCGCCGCGATAAATAGTTAACATGGCGGGCACCTTTTGTGGCCCGCGCCGTGGTTATGTTGATTTGCCGTGGCGGGCTTTATTATTTGCCCGCCTCGGTAAATTATTTCTGAATTAAAAAATAAAAGCAGGCATATATATAAATTCAAATAAAATACATCAAGCATATAAATTCAAATTCAAATTCAAATCACATCCAGATTTCATGATTAAACTTAAAAAGTATGCGACATTACACATGAAATAATATACATGTATATATATATATATACATTCACTTAGTCGTTCTTGTCATCGTTAATTCATTACAGGGAGTAGTAGTAGGCAGTAGTAGTAGTATACAATAATAGTATAGCAGTAGTATAGGAGTAGTATAGGAGGACAGTAGTAGCAGAGCGGTATAGGAATAGATTAAGTAGAAAATAGGTAGCACCACCACCAAAATAATATCAAATTTGGCAAAATTGCAAAGAGAGTGGCCAATTCATCTCAAAATTCTCACAACTTTAGCATGTGATCGGTTTAAAGGCAAGGTGCATCATAGGCGGGTGCCATATGCTCGAAATTTTGTCACAAATTTCTTTGGCATCATAGGCAACAAAAAAAATTGAATTCAAATGCTACGGTTCAAAAAAAGCATCATAGATCAAGAGTATAGCAGTTCAAAATTCACCAAGTGTAGTTTATCCTGTACAATTTTCAGTCATCCATTCCAAAAGGAGTTTACTATACCCCCTTGTTCACAAAGAGGTCATCTCAAAATTAAGTATAGGAATAGATTAAGTAGAGAAAGTAGTAGGCGGTAGTAATAGTATACTACTAGAAATTGCAAAGAGTGACCAATTCATCTCAAATTTCTCACAAATAGGTTGTTGGAGACAATCTTTGTTGAGATTCGATCTTCATTGGAGACAACCCTGTATAAATAGGTCACAAATTCCAGCTAAATATGGAAACAAATTCAACCTCATTGGAGATAAGCCTATAAAGGGATTGTTAAAAAGACAACCGTGTTTCATGGCTAAATATATGGCGATATTGAAAATTCCTATCCACGAATTATGTGACTACATATTCAAAGTTGCTTGGCATAATGAGCATATAATTTATAACTAAGCTCGAAAAAGCTTTCTAAGAGCTCTATGAAACAGACCCTAACTGAAAACCTTAAACACTAAGTTAACGTAAGAATTAGAAGACTCCTCATCATACACGAAGGAAAGATAGTTTTGCATTTTCACGATGAGCGAAACAACGTAGTGGAACCTAGAGAAAGCTAGGATAGCCCAAATGTGAATCTCTAATTACATTTCAGATGGGGAAAATATAGCAGTTACTACAAGAATAAAATTTGAGCTTTGGAGACAGCATTGTAATTACAGAACCAAGGTACTACGTAGTTCTTACCTCGGCCTAGTTCTTACCTCGGCCTGGGCGCAGCAGGTTCCAAGTGAGGAGGTAGCGGCTAGAGCCCGTCTGTGCTCCGAGAACGGGGCCCGGCGTGTGGACGGTGACCGGGGAGGAGGACGGGGACGGTGACCGGGGAGGAGGACGGGGACGGTGACCGGGGAGGAGGACGGGCCCAGCGTGTGGGCGGTGATCGCGAGGAGAGCTCGGTGGCCGGTGCTAGGGTTCCGGGGCCAGGCCCAGCCATGGAGGAGCTCAAGGGCGGCCGGAGCAAGGGTTCCGGGAGAGGAGGACGGGGCGGGCACGGCACACTGGGAGGAGAGGGCAGGGCGCGCGTCTGGTGGCTGGCAGCTTAGGTTCCGGGGGCCAGGGCCCAAGGAGGAGCTTCAAGGCCCAGCGCCGGAGCAAGGGTTCCGGGAGAGGAGGACGGGCCCAGCCAAGAGGAGCTCGGCGCGATATTTCTCAATGGCCGGCGCTAGGGTTCCGGTGACGAGGCCGCCGAGGAGCACGGGGCGGGCGCGGGCAAGGGAGAGGAGGACGGGGCGCGGACCGGCACGGGGAGGAGAACAGGGCGGGGTTTGTCGGTCTGAGGAGCTCAATCGGCCAGTGGAGATGGTGGCGGCGACGTGAGATTTTGGCAGCCCTTCTTCGGGTTAAAATCCTGAACATGCGAAAGACCGAATGTTGAGGGTGGGGACGGCTTATATAGGTTATGATTAACCACGGCGAACAACGTAACAGCCCTGCCATGAAAATGTTTACCGCATGTCTTGCGGTTAAGTTGCCCGCCGCTGGTAATCTATTAACCGCAATGGCTCTGCTATATGCCCGCCATGTAAAGAAGTTCGAATTCATTAGCTATTTTAAGTCTCATGAAGATGAAACTAGTCTATACTAACATAATTCATTAGCTAATTCATTAGCTATATTCATTAGTCTATACTAACATAATGCATTAGAATTCAAAATCGAATACAAATATAAAAATAAATATAATATCAATGATATCGCTCCATATCCGATATATTTGCATCCCTAACAAGTAATAGGGACATTCGCACAACACTCAACAACCACCTATCTATAAGCTACCGAGTGATAAAAAAGAACCCTTGGCTTTTTATTACATATATGTCTCTCGATACATATAGAGTCCACTACATTATTACATATATATATATATATATCTCGGGATACATAAATCATTTTGGTGCAGTGCTTTCACCGTCCTCTTCTCACCATCGGGCGGGGCCCACCACGGCATCATCCTGGACTTGTTGAATCGGTCCTCGACGGCCTTGATCTTCTTTAGATGATCGGTAAAAAGCTCGAGCTCTCTGCGTAGTTGTTGTATTGTTCGGGACTCAAAGACCCCATCACCTCCCACAATCCGCCGCTTTCGAGACACAACCACATGCTTTTTGGGTCCTCTGCATATATATAGTAGGCCACTTGCGCGACATTGGTTGCTAGTACCCACGGATCATCTTTGTAGCCGATACTTTTGAGGTCCACGGTGGTTAGCCCATAATCGTCCCATCGCAACCGCATTCGGTTTGACCCACAGGCAACGAAGACGGTTTATGCGAGGTTTTGGCCGTAGTCAAGTTCCCATATTTCTTCGACTTGCCCAAAAAGACGATCCCCAAATGCCGAAAAAGCAAATCACTCTACTTTGCTAAACGGTATTTTTAGAGTGAGATTCTCTGCTGATTGTGTGAAGCGATTCTCTAAAATAAACTAAGAGGCTAAGAGCTAAAAAAAAGTAGCTTCTTCTAGTTCGTGAAAATAAACTAAGAGGCTAAGGCTAAGAGTTTATACTAAAGAATAAAAAAATCATTTGTAACCTTATTATCACTCCACCGAAGAACAACGAGGAGCGATGCACACTCTGCGAAACGAACAATCAAGAACCGAAGACCCGTGGAGAAGATGAAGTAGGCGGCGTATTTATAGAGGCTTTACCGCGGCGGGCAGTTTAAACAACCCGCCACGGTAAATACTATTAACCGCGGCGGGCAATTTATACCGCCGCCGCGCATGGTAAATATAAATTTCTGCGGCGGTCAGTTAATGTGGCCCGCCATGGTTAATCTTATTAACATGACGGGCCATTCATACCGCCACCGCGGTAAATATAAATTTCCTGCGGCGGGCAAGTAAGGTGGCCCGCCGCGGTAAACCCTTTTCCAGCAGCGGGCGCCTCGGTGGCCGGCCTCGGTGGCCGGCCACCGGTTAACCGTGGCGGGCAAAAGTGGTGCCCGCCACGGAGCCCATTTTGGCCACGCTACGCAAATTGATTCGTGTAGTAGTGACGACCTTTATTTGTTGGCTTTTTCAGGGAAACTAAATCTTCAATCTGCATGGCGAGCCTTCAGTTCCTACATGTATTCAATCAAGCCTAAGCTTAGATTTCCTGAAACTCCAAATTATTCTGTCGACATCGGCAGCGAGATATCTTTTTTAGTTTCTCCGCGAGGGTTTTTTCTTTTCGTGCGCCAGTTTGTCTTTCCATGGCTTACATAGCCACGTAGGGATTAGGGATTCGCTAGTTAGTGAACGGAGGACTAGCGGTAGACAGTGGTATAAGATGCGTCGAAACAATATAATGATGACATAGATGTTAGGAGAACGACGAGTGGACAAGGGTTATTAGTGGTGGCAGAGGAATATATAAAACAAATTGGTAATTAGCGTCGAAGCTGTCGTGAGATGGATCAGGATGGGGACACCATTGGATAAATTAAATGGTTGAAAATATGGGTGTAAATGGGTCAGATATGAACGGATATCTATGAATACGAATTTATATAATCGTTTTTTCTTCAAATTTGGAGTTAGATACGAATAGTGTCGACTATCCACCCCCTGCGGATACAATTGGAAACATTGACTGAGCCGTTTCTCGGGTTCAGATTTAGTTTGAAACATTGACTGAGCTTAGATTTATTGAAATACCAAATTATTATGTCTACATCGCCAGCAAGATATCTTTTTCAGGTCTCGGGAGGTTTTTTCTTGGGGCAAGTTGTGTTCCCTTGCCTTTCATAGGGATTATTCCTAGGCAATGAATGGACTAGCAGTAGATAGTGGTATGGAAATTGCGTCGAAACAATGGCGCTATAGATGTTAGGAGAATGTCAGGTGGACAAGGATTAGCGCTGGCAGAGGCATATATAAAACATATTGGTAATTAGCGCCGAAGCGGTCGCGAGATGGATCCAGGATGGGGGACACCATTGGAGAAATTGAATGGTTAGAAATAGGGATGTAAATAGATCGGATATGGACATACATCTATGATTACAAATCTAGATAGTTTTTTTCTTCTTCTTGAATTTAGAGTCGGATATGGATAGTGCGAGGACTCAACCTCTAACCGTCCAACTTACCCCACGTATCGTCCTCTCGACCAAAGCGGAACCAGTCAAACACCTGTGAGGGTCCCTAGAGTCGCTATGCCACGATCTCCACTAGCACAGTCAACTAGGGTTTGACCAAGGACTTAAGGCAGTCCATGGGTCATTCACGGATAATACGTGGATCCACTCTAATTTGAATTCTAGTTTGATGCTAAACTTGAGAGCAAAGTGAGCTCTAGGGCTCTTCTCCAATTTAGAGGGCCTCTGGGGTCCTTAGTGGGATTTCTCTCTTCCATGCACGTATTGCGCCTGATGTCGAGTGGTTACGCCTTAACTTAGGGTTGACCATTGCTCGGGAGCACGTGCATGGAAGATGCATGGAAGATACTACATATAAATTCTCACCCCCACTGTGAAAAAATTATTAACGCGAATGAAATTAGCTACACCTATATATTCTGAATATTTATTTTTGAAACACGATGAGAGATCGCTCTGTCGGTCCATTAATAGGTAGGAGTCGTGGTGACGTTATCTCTTGAGTAAAAGCATGGTGCTTTGCAACCAAATTAATATTTGCGTGCCCATGACCTTTCACTAGACTACTAGGCTCTCTGCATCGTGGGCGGCCCTAACTAGAATGGGCGCATGCATGCATGCAACGTAGTACATCACGTCCGTACACGTGACGTACCCATCGTGTCTGCCTCGACTCCCATTTCAGCACACACATATAACTACAGATTTGATGTGCAGTACATGTACTGATGCACAGTTACGTACGTACGTGCACGGGCCGGGCGTGCATATGTGGCTATTTATATAGCATGGTCCTGGTCCTCCATGGAAAACGAAGGCGCCCAACCATTCTGTGGACACAGAAAGATAGGTGCCGGCACGTACAAGAGGAGGAGGAGAGAGAGAGAGCAGGTACACGCCGTCTCCGAGCTCGCAGCTCACTTTTTTTTAACGAATCCCTGGCAGGAGCTAGAGATGCCGATTATTTTAAAAAGCAGATGGAGCCCAAACTAGGCAAAATAAAAAACAATACAACTATGGTCGGTTGGATTGGGCTATCAACATGCCAAACTCAAACTCAAGAGAGGAAGAAAAACAACTCTGGTCGGTCAGAACTTAACATCGACACGAGCCACACAGGCTGAAGCCCAACACAGAACACCGGCTCGATCGCCTTCAAAAACTACAAGCCGGTCACCACACTACACCGCTAACAACCGGCTGACGGAGTTGTCAGGACGAAAATGTCGCCATCACCGCTTGTATTGTCGTTGCCAACGCTGACCCACATCGATGTAGCCCGCTGCCGAGCAGGGCTAACCGCCGTAGTCTGCTGCAAGTCGTACCTGCCTCTGGTGCTCATCAAGCCAGCCCCGTCACCAAGATCTAAGCGCGCACACCGTAGCTTCCCAATAAAGCTTAGCTAGCCAGCTGTACGTGTACGTGAGCGAATAGAGATGCATGTGTACGTACATACTGGTCTGCCATAGTGCCACGCATGCATGCATGCATGCAACCATGCATCACCAGCTAGCTAGCTAGCTAGCTAGCTCGATCGATCGAAGTGCAGTGATAGTAGTATATAGCGCAACCCACAAATTTATATATCCAGCATAAACCTCTAATCTAAACAATTAATGTATGCTAGCTGTTGCATTTGTACCTAACGAGGTATACATATGTGATATGTCCGTGTTATCACGGAAGATGGAGATCGACCGGAGACCCATCGTCGATCCAACAGCATGCCTGGCGATTTGTCATGTTCGATATATAGGATTTGTTTGATCCCAACTCGTGAACGAACGAACGAATGAATTAAGCATCTAGTTAACCACCTCTACTTTGAGACATGCCCCTTGCATTTGGTCTTTTGTACGTGTACTTATGGCCCCCCACTTCTCATCTAATAAAGCTGAAAACTGATTAATACACGTACGTACGGGTACGGCCCCAGCTACTGGTACGTACTGGTACCTACTAAGAACATGTAAAATATAGTTTAATTTAACGCAAAGCCTAAAACTACGTACAGTTTGTCAGACAAATGTTTTTTTTCGTGTAATTTTGGTATTAGTAAAATTTGGAATATATCTAAGTGCGTGAACATGCATATAGAAATAAAACAGCATATATAGTAATGCTGGGCGGAAAGCACGGGTCAGTTTATTACATGTTTTCTTTCTTCGTTCAAACATGCATGGCTCATCTCTCTGTTGTCAACTTGTCATCCTTTACCCCTCAAAAAAAAAAACTTGTCATCCTTTACAATTTAATTTATACTTATTATATATATAAGCAAACCAATGCGATTTTGTTTCAATTTGGGGACCATCGTTTTAGCTTTACATGCATATATAGATCCTCCAGGAGAGGGGAAAAAAACACCACTTGGCCGGTCTATTAACATGCATAGTCGTCGGTCTGTTGGGTTTTGGCGGTATTCATGCACGTGCAGCTGCCACAATACCGCCCCGGAATAACACTGCAGAAAGGATGATTACAAAAAGACGTTAGACGTGGTGTATATATCCAAAATTCCAAACACACAATATAATGGTCCCGGCTGATATTCGTTGGATCCCATCAATGTTCCCATAAAGTAGTGTATGTAACAGCTAGCCAGTTTGACCTTGTCAAAAAAATGCAGGGAATTTTAGTTCTTTTTAATTTTGTGGTCGTAAGTTGAACTTGTCTAAATTTGGCAAATAAGCATATATCAATATAGGAGTATTAGACTAAGGGCCTGTTTGACCCATTAGCTGCTAATAGTTAGCTAGCTAATAGGTCTCAACTATTATTAGCTGCTATTATTAGCTACTTTGGTTCAACCAATGAAACAGTTGTTAGTTGTGTATTCAGCTAACAATTACCTAAACTAGCTATTATTAGCAGCTAACTATTATCTATTTGGATCAAACAAGGCCTAAATTAGACTAGGTTAACATCAAGTATATCAAATAACTAACTTTCGGATTCATATAATAGAGCAACGTTGCACACACACACACGTACGTGCCCTTGTGTCTCGCGATGGCAAAAAAAAACAAAGAAGTTCTTTTTCGGTGAGGGGAATACACTTCATTCACCGTCGTCGGTCCATGACCAAGTCGGTGTAGAAGGCAGTGGTGATCGTAAAGACAAACTAAAGATCAGACGACTGAGTGTATGTGATCGGACAGCTTGCGTTCTGAGCTACGTACTGCTGGAACTCAAGGGGAAAGAAAAAAAAACCATCGAGCAACATGTCTCACCCGGCGTCATCTCTAACTCTAAAGGACATGCATGCATATGTGCATGCAAATGCAATCATGCATGCACGGCAGGATACCTGCGTGGCGGCAGTAGTGCGTACTGTACATGCATGATCACACTTGTGGTACGGCAGTGTGCGTCCTACAGTACTGCTATATTGTGGATCCATCCATGCATGCATAGACGACAGTGCACTTCTAGTCCTGACAAACAATATTCAGCATGTTCGTTTGTTGGTTTCAGCCAGCCAACAGTATTTTCCTCTCACAACCAAACAGCACCGGCCGAACTTATCAGCCCAAAAACTAACCAGCGAACAGACCGAATATAGAATATAGAGTATATACGCCGAAGCTCTTTTGGTTGAGGGACGAGGACGATGCATGCACACAAACACAAGCAAGCAACAGTGCAACACTTTTTTCCAAGCCCTGCATCTGGCTACTGAAGTACATGGATGCAGCATGCTAATCTGGCCGCCTTCGCATGCGTGATTCTGATTGATTTGGCATTTGAGCCAAGAAGGCCTGCAAAAAGCTTTCAAGAAGTGGTTTTTATAAAATAAAGCTACAAGGATCTATATATGATGACTACCTTTTCCATTTTCTTTTAAAGACCACTAATAAGCTTTTTTCAAGCTCCAGCTAGGCCCCTTAAACTTACTTACAATCCAGCTGCTAATTTTGCATATGAGCACTGCCCAGCTGTTGTGGCTGGCCCTTGCCGGCATTGTCGTACGTACTTACAACAGGCTATATAAAGTACTAGCAACTTGCAAGCTGAGGTACGCCCGGCGAGGCCGGTGCTGTTAGTGTTCTGTGGTTAGGGCATCTGGGCATGCATGCACCAGCTGTATCACCGGTCGGCCGTGTAGGAGGCCGAGGTGGCAGCAGAGCACCCAGAGGTGTAAGCAGTGAGGTCATGCATGCACGGCCATGAGCTCAGGACTCGAGATCTCAGACGACGATGGTCGATCGATGGCTGGCAGCTGGCTCAGGCTCAGATCGATCAGGAGACTTTGATGACCAGCCGGAGCGCAGGACTGAACACTGAAGTCTCTGCATGCATGGATCAGTGTGGAGCGAAACGCAAGTCTGATGCATGAATGCTGTCGCGTTGCGCATGAACCCAACCTGAATGTTTCCGGGGATAAGGATCAAGTGAATCCGGTTGGTTGACTTATTCCGGTTAAGTTCGATTTCAGACAAGGAATCATTCCTTCCCCTGTTCGGTTGCACAAGAATAAAACCTTCCTCACTTCAGCATTAATCATTCATCAAGTTAATGCATCCTCTCTTTTTTTGACCGAGTCAGCAGGACAGTCCCCTACCTATTTTTTGTTCTTTTCAATTGAATAAAAGAATGTAAACTACAAAGCTTAAAGAGAGAAGGAAAAAAAGACAAAAGACAATTACAAGGCATAATTAATGCATCCTATAGAATGGATCGCTCATATACCAGATATTGCACACTCCTTACAAGTTCACACAAAGAAACATTGCACATCGGTGCTCTTGATTTTCAAATTGGCCTGAACTCACATGCATGTTCATTACATAAACATACGAACATATTTGAATCTTTTATCGTATACTATCAAACAAACTGAAAATAAATACCTAGCTACGAGTCTTTACATAAGAGACCTCCGAAACCAACACATGAACAAACATTGGTAGAGAAACATTAGTTCTTTCACTAGTTTCGTCACGTCATCACATCAAACATTGGCTGCATGCCTGCAACAAAATAGATGGAAATGGTAAGCTCCATAAAAGTTGAGTCTCGCCTGACTTCTTAAACTAGCTAATTCAGCTCATTTCCGATCCAAAAAAAGAAAAGAAAATATATGCTGATAATAAGATGGTAGCAGCATCGATTGTTCATGCAATGCAGCATGTCATCATGCAGGCGAACTGACATGCAGAGAGAGGTTCGTCAAGAGAACAGACCTTTCATCCGAGGTCAAAATGGGCTCTAGTCCCGGCATTTTTTGCGCCCGGGACTAGAGAGACCTTTAGTCCCGGTTGGTGTCTCCAACCAGGACTAAAGGTCCCTGCCCAACGGCTACTACGCTCGGCACAGTGGCAGGGGACCTTTACTCCCGGTTGGAGCCACCAACCGGGACTAAAAGTCCTCAAACCTTTAGTCCCGATTGGTAACACCAACCCGGACTAAATGATCCTTTAGTCCAGGTTGGTAACACCAACCGGGACTAAAGATCCCTCGATGGGTTAGTTCAAAAGGGAAGCATCCCATCCATTGTTAGATGTGTTGTGTAGGTGGGGTGGTAAGCTACGCGCGAGGCAATGCATGAGGTCTTGGGTTCGAATCTCACAGGACGCAGCGGTGGGAGACATCATTTTTTTTAAAGCTGGGAGGACCTTTAGTCCCGGTTGGTGTTACCCACCGGGACTGGTTGCTGACCCGAGACTAAATGACCCCCCTTTAGTCCCGGATGCTTGCTCCCGGGTGGGGAACCGGGACTAGAGGGGGTTCCCCACCGGGAGTAAAACCCGTCTATGTATTAGTCACATCCTCAGATCACATCCTCAGATCACTCTCACATAGTCACAGTTCCTTCCATTCTAAACTAGTACAATTAAAACCCCAGGAACA
Organism: Miscanthus lutarioriparius; assembly: GCA_904845875.1. NCBI lineage: Eukaryota > Viridiplantae > Streptophyta > Magnoliopsida > Poales > Poaceae > Miscanthus > Miscanthus lutarioriparius. The sequence goes on along the minus strand of CAJGYO010000014.1, from coordinate 22,674,161 downwards.
ACTTCCCTTCCTGATCCTTAAACCACTTGGTTCCCCATAATAAACTAATAAAAAGATCACCTTTATGCAACACTACAGTCTACTACTTGCTAATGAAACAGCTAAAATCACTACCGGAAACCGGCTCTTTGCCGAGTGCTGAAAAAAAAACACTCGGCAAACAAGTAAGTTTGCCGATTGTTTTTTTTTTGCACTCGGGAAAGAAGTAAGTTTGCCGAGTGTTTTTTTTTTGCACTCGGCAAAAAAATAAGTTTTTCAAAGTACATCGTAACAAATTTAGAAAAACACGTTATGGAAAAGAAGGAAAAGGAGGAAAAAAAGGTTTGCCGAGTGCCCCCCCAATCTAGCACTCGGCAAACACTGCTTTGCCGAGTGCCAGATCTAGGACACTCGGCAAAGCTCCTATACTATAACTCTCGGCAATGCTCCCCGGCCCCAGGCTTCTAGGCCTCTCGCCGCTCTTCCCCGGCTTTTTCTCTCATTTATTCTCTCTCCTCCCATGCATCGACACAAACGGAGCTGGCGGCGGCTTCCCCACGGTTTTCCCCGGCGCCACCCTCCACACCCCAACCCACCGGTGTTCCCTCGGCCTCCCCACCGATGGCGTCGATCTCGTCATCCGCACTGTGGCGCCGACCTCGTCATCCCCACCGGCAGTGCGTCGATTCGTCATCCCCATCATCGGCGGCCCCTGTGGGAGTACCTTTGCGCCTCCCCCCATACCTTCGCCTCGGCGGAGGGCGAGGTGGGCGGCATCCCCACGGCTGCTCCCTCCCTTCCTCCCCCTCCCTCCCTCCCGGTGATGGCGGCGACAGGGGACTGCATCCGGCGGCACCGCTCTCTCCATGCACACGACACCACCGGCAAGGCCCACCTCACCCGATCCAAGCAAGCATGGCGGCACTCGGTGGTGGGGCTACCGATCCAGCAGCAAGACGGGCGGCCCTTAGTGATGGCGCAACCCGATCCGCGCGCACGACCGCTCCCTCGGCTTTTCCGCCTCGGTCCGCGACTCAACTGTGCGGCACGTCGGCGCCCTGCTCCGCTCCCTACTCGGCTACCCAAAAGGGAGCAGCAACCAGCTCCTCAGGCAGGCCTTGCGTCTCCTTGGCCTATGGTGCGGACGCGGCGCACCAGCGAGGCGGTGAGGCGATGCGATGCGAATGCGGTCGCACGACCGTGGCACGGGATGGCTACCGGCGAAGCCAGCATCCACGTGGGAGCCCTCCTAAGTAAGCCAGCATCTCGTCCGCAGGAAGACTTCACATCTTCCAACTTGGATGTGTATGGTATGTCGTCGTGCATCTCTTCCAACTAGTAGAGAACAGACCTTTCATCCGAGGCCAAAATGGGCTCTAGTCCCGGCATTTTTTGCGCCCGGGACTAGAGAGACCTTTAGTCCCGGTTGGTGTCTCCAACCGGGACTGAAGGTCCCCTGCCACGTTGGAGCCACCAACCGGGACTAAAAGTCCTCCAACCTTTAGTCCCGGTTGGTAACACCAACCGGGACTAAAGGTCCTCCGATGGGTTAGTTCAGAAGGGAAGCATCCCATCCATTGTTAGATGTGTTGTGTAGGTGGGTGTGGTAAGCTACGCGCGTGGCAATGCATGAGGTCTTGGGTTTGAATCTCACGGGACGTAGCGGTGGGAGGCATTATTTTTTTTAAAGCTGGGAGGACCTTTAGTCCCGGTTGGTGTTACCCACCAGGACTAAAGGTCCCCTTTAGTCCCGGTTCCTGACCCGGGACTAAAGGACCCCCCCCCTTTAGTCCCGAATGCTTGCTCCCGGGTGGGGAACCGAGACTAGAGGGGGTTCCCCACCGGGAGTAAAGCCCATCTCTGTATTAGTCACATCCTCAGATCACTCTCACATAGTCACAGTTCCTTCCATTCTGAACTAGTACAATTAAAACCCCAGGAACAACTTCCCTTCCTGATCCTTAAACCACTTGGTTCCCCATAATAAACTAATAAAAAGATCACCTTTATGCAACACTACAGTCTACTACTTGCTAATGAAACAGCTAAAATCACTACCGGAAACTGAGGCTCTTTGTTAGAGTCTTTGAAAAAAAAAACACTCGGCAAACAAGTAAGTTTGCCGATTGTTTTTTTTTTGCACTCGGGAAAGAAGTAAGTTTGCCGAGTGTTTTTTTTTTGCACTCGGCAAAAAAATAAGTTTTTCAAAGTACATCGTAACAAATTTAGAAAAACACGTTATGGAAAAGAAGGAAAAGGAGGAAAAAAAGGTTTGCCGAGTGCCCCCCCAATCTAGCACTCTAAGAAACATCGCTTTGCCGAAAGTGCCGATCTAGGACACTCGGCAAAGCTCCTATACTATAACTCTCGGCAATGCTCCCCGGCCCCAGGCGTCTAGGCCTCTCGCCGCTCTTCCCTGGCTTTTTCTCTCATTTATTCTCTCTCCTCCCATGCATCGACACAAACGGAGCTGGCGGCGGCTTCCCCACGGTTTTCCTCGGCGCCACCCTCCACACCCCAACCCACCGGCGTTCCCTCGGCCTCCCCACCGACGGCGTCGATCTCGTCATCCCCACCGGCGACGTCGACCCCGTCATCCCCACTGGCGGTGACCCCTGTGGGAGTACCTTTGCGCCCCCTCCCCCATACCTTCGCCCGGCGGAGGGCGAGGCTGGCAGATCCCTATGGCTGTGCCCTCCCCCTCCCCTCCCCTCCCCTCCCCTCCCTCCGGTGATGGCGGCGGTAGGGGGACCTGCATCCGGCGGCACCGCAGCTCTCTCCGTGCACACGACAGCACCACCGCGTGCCGCTGCCTCACCGATCCAAGCGCGACGGTGGCACTCGGTGGTGGGGCTACCCGATCCGCGCGCACGGCGGCCCTTAGTGATGGCGCAACCCGATCCGCGCGCACGACCGCTCCCTCGGCTTTTCCGCCTCGGTCCGCGACTCAACTGTGCGGCACGTCGGCGCCCTGCTCCGCTCCCTACTCGGCTGCCCAAAAGGGAGTAGGCAACCAGCTCCTCAGGCAGGCCTTGCGTCTCCTTGGCCTGTGGTGCGGACGCGTCGCACCAGCGAGGCGGCGAGGTGATGCGATGCGAATGCGGTCGCCCGACCGTGGCACGGGTTGGCTACCGACGAAGCCATCATCCACGTGGGAGCCCTCCTAAGTAAGCCAGCATCTCGTCCGCAGGAAGACTTCACATCTTCCAACTTGGATGTGTACGGTATGTCGTCGTTGTACGTACAACTTTCTGAGCATCATGGCGGCGGCGGCGTGGAGGCGGGGGACGGCGTGGTGGTGGCGGCAGGCGGCGTGGTGTTGGCGGCCTGGTGGCGTGGTTTTTTTTTTATATTTTTCGAAAATTCTTTGCCGAGTGTCGGTTTAGCACTCGGCAAAGTGTTTGCCAAGTGCTCGACAAAAAACACTAGGCAAATATAGCTTTGCCGAGTCTTTGTTCGCCGAGTGGCGTTTGCTCAGTGTAACGCTCGTCAAAGCCTTTGCCGAGTGTTTTTTGGGCTTCGTCGTGTGCCCTGGACACACGGCAAAGCTACTGATTCCGGTAGTGAATCTTACGTGACTCTAACACTAGAGTCTAATGATATGGAGGACATGGGCCATGTTTAGTTCCCCATATTCCTAAATTTGGCACTATGCAAAAAGAAGATTTCCCGTCACATCAAATTTGCGGTACATGCATGGAGTACTAAATGTTGACGAAACCAAAAACTAATTGCACAGTTTGGTTGTACTTTGCGAGACGAACGTTAATGAGGACATTCCTAGCATTCACTCATCTTCAAATGCAACTCCACTTGATATAGCTGGTCCAATTACAAGAAGTAGAGCTAAACAATTGGAGAAGGAAATTCATTCTCAGGTGAACGCTAACCTTATGTTTAATAATCGCTTATGTTGAATGAGCATATGCTTTTGAGTTCTTGTTCCAATGTCCTTAGGAATGATGGAGTGTACGAACCAAAGATGGATGAAGATGGATTCAAGCCTCTGGACATTTGAACCAAGAAGCCTATGGTGTGCAAGAATAAAATGGTGGTTCATCACCTTTGCATGGAAATGCAACCGGAAGCTAGATGACTGATACATGGTACGAATTCCAAGCATCACCATGACAGAATACAAGGAGTTAGATGGTGTTCTATATGTGGATGGAAGCGCCTTCAAGTCTACTTTCCAGCCCATCAAACGGCTCATTATTTGGACTTCCCAATAAAGAGTTATGCTTATTTTAGTAACTCGCTATCGGAAAATGAAAGACGCGCGAACCAGCCATGAAATCCAATCGGTGCATGCGCATGCTGCCATTTACTCCAAGTGAACGTCCCTATCCCTATATATATCTTGTACTATACAATGAAAGGTCGATTTGATTAGCTGAATTCGAATACACAAACTCGTGGAGTTTTGTTTATGCGTGAGTCTTGAGAGGCTTGCAACACTTGTTCTTTCGATTCTCGAGGGAGTTGTAGAACGCCGAACTGCGGTTCACCCAGTTCGTGCCTTCACGCCTATAGGGCGTGATTGCGTGGGCTGTTTCGGCTCGATGCGTGGAAGGGTGATTGTCTCGGTAGTTCGTCAGCATGGACAGCCTCGCGGTGCAATCGCCTCTTCACCAGTCACGCAATGACAAGTTATCAAGTTCGCGGATCCTACGAGAAGATCGGGCCACACAACTTGCTACACGCGTTGCATAGGCGTGTACATCATCTGGTACCGTAGCCTCCGCTTACTCGTTAGGATTGTTCTTGTTTTTGGTAGGATAGAGTTTATATACCTACTTGTCCACTAATAGCCAAAAAAAAGAAAACCTATAGCCCAAATTCATATGTGCTATTGATTTTGTAGTTTGCTTTATCGAGTTTTAATCCTTTAAGATTTGTCTAGTTGCTGAATTTTTCTTTTCCACATCGTTCTAGTTGTTATCATTGTTCTAATCATCAAATCGCTTGCTGCATGTACCCACCCATCCCACCCTTGTTCTGATCGTTATTGCTTGCTGCATATATATAAATCAAAAAAAACCACCCGTCCCACCCTTGTTTTCTACCCGCCACAAATTCCCCAACCGAAGTTTCTTGTTTTTGTGTCATACCGGTCCATCTTAGTTGATCCTTATGTGCCCCTTTAGTTGAAAGTTGTGCTGCGCTTTCTCACAAAGGTTAAAAGAAAAGATGTATATGGGTCAAAAGAAGGACTGAAAACAACGAGTTCTTGTTCAAAAAAAGGAAAGAAAAAAAAAAAAGAGAATTGTGTTCAAAGACACCACAAAGGGGTTTGGGCAAAGAACAAGTTTCGGTTGGTGCAATTGGTGTTCATCTATCCACTTCCTACATCTTGTTCCTTTCTTTGAGCATCTTTTCCTTTATATTCAAAGAACTTAGACTTGAGTTCTTGGATTATTATTCGGTTTTGCATTACTACATTTCAAATAAGCATTCCATTTACATATTACCCCACCAAGCTCCACTTCAAAGCACCGTGAGTCACAGTAATCAGTAGTCTCTTCACTCTTCCACTACAGATTGCAGCCCCAGTTCTTGCCCTTTCCAGAAGAGAAAGAACTTGTTCAAAGCAAGTGGTGAGGGAGTGATTCCACATATATTCCACATATATATTGTCCTTTTTCCCCTCTACTAATATGGCGGGACGTGGAGATGGTGCCATTGCTTTGGTGGAGGAATTCCGGGAGCTGCGTACACAAATGAATGATTTGATGCAACAACTACAAACTCTCCAATTGAACGTGCCTCATAGAGAACCACCACCAAATGAGGATGATGACAATGAGGATAACGAGGCACCACGTCGTGTCTACCGGTCATGGACATGGACGTGGTGGGTTTGGCCATGGTTTTGGTCGTGTTTCTCGGCGCGTTCTAGTTGGAGGTAGAGATTATGATGGTGATGATGATATGTTGTCCGACATGGATGATCATCGACATGGTGGTGGCCATCATGGTTATCGTGACCGCCATCGTCGTCGTAATGATGATGGTTTAAGAAACGTGAAAGTGTCTATTCCCCTTTCAAATGGACAGAGAATGTTGATGCTTATTTTGAATGGGAGACCAAGGTGGAACAAATATTTGATTTGTATGAATACTCTGCTGAAAAGAAGGCAAAGCTTGCAGCCATTGAGTTTAAAGGCTATGCCATAACTTGGTGGAATCAGTCCGCCGTCTTCAATATCGTAGAGTTGGGCATGTTCAGTATAACTTGGGAAGACATGAAGAGAGAAATGCGACGTCGCTTTTGTTCCAAAGATATTACTCTCGTGATCTACATTTGAAGTCAAACGTCTTGTGCAAGGTACTCAGATCGTTGATGAATATTTTCAAGAATTGAAATGTGTGTACTTCAGACAGGATAATCAAGATGAGGAATCCACAATGGCTCGGTTTCTAGTTGGCCTCAATAAACCCATTGTTTGATAAAGTGGATATGACAACCTACACATGTCTCACCGAGTTGGTTCATTTTGCAAAGAGGGCTGAAAGGCAAATTGCTACGCCTTACAAATACAATGCTTCATGGCGTCATTCCCAACAAAGCAAGGGGATGTCACGCCTCAATTCCAACAAAGAAGGAGTCACAACGCCCAAATCTTCATCTCGTGGAGCAAATAGATATCTTCCAACTTCTTCCAAACAATTGGATGTGAAAGGTAAAGTCAGAGTTCAAGTCAGCCCACTTCTTCTACTACTGCATACACCCAACGTAAGACAAGCAAGATTGAGTGTTTTAAGTGTGGTGGTCATGGGCATAAGCAAGTTGAATGTCCCAATCGTCGTACTATTATTGCACTTGCCGATGGTTCTTATGATTCCCAAAGTGAAGAGGAGGACGAGTTTAACAATGTATTTGCAGATCTTAATCTTGACACTTGTGAGTATTCAGCAGAGGATGGTACATTTGAGCTAGGTCTAAATTGTTTAGCCATTCAACCTATTCCAACTTTTGCTCACAATGACCTATTACAAGATGTTGTTTCTCCATCTTCGACGAGATTACTAGTGATGATTTTGATGAGTTGCTTGCTGATTTTCCCGATTTGACGCGTTCTATAATGAACACACCATCTCCTTCTTTGGTGGTGAGGCGAGTTCTTTCCACTCAATTTGTTGTCACTTTGAACAAGGACAACGCCATAATTTGTTTCAATCCAGATGCAAAGTGAAAGGACAAGTGTGCCGTTTCATCATAGATGGTGGGAGCTGCAATAATATTGTTAGTGCTTTGCTTGTTGAGAAGCTTGGCTTGCGTACCACGCCGCCATCCACATCCATACCATATGCAATGGTTGAATAATTCTGGGGGACAGCTTAAGGTTTCAAACCATGATTCGCTTGTCATTTTCCATTGGTGATTATCATGGAGAGGTGGATTGTGATATTGTCCCCATGCAAGCATGCCATTTGTCGCTTGGTCGGCCCCGCAATTTGATGTGGACTCGGTGCATTTTGGACGGTCTAACAAACACACTTTCATTCACAATGACAAGAAGGTGGTTCTTATTCCATTATCTCTAGAGGAGATACATGCTTCAGATATGGCTCGCAAGAAAGAGAGGAATCGACAAAAAGAAAATTGAGTGAGATCTCCAACACAAGTAAGGGAGAGAGTTCTAACCCATCCACCACATAAAGACTCATGCCAATCCTAAATGTACCACGCCACAATCGAGTGTCTCTTTGTGAGAGCAAGAGTGATATGAGAGAAGTGAGAAATACCACAGCCCCATTCTTTGTGCTCTTGCACAAGGAGGTCCTACTTTCAACTAACGATTTACCTTCATCGCGCCTAGTGTTGTTCTTGATCTCTTACAGACTTCAAGATGTTTTCCCCGATGAGATACCACTGACTTCCTCCACTCCGTGGAATTGAGCATCAAATTGATTTGGTACTGGTGCTTCTCTTCCAAATCGTCCACCCTACCGCACTAATCCCACAGAGAGACAAAGGAAATTCAAAACAGTAAAAGAGCTTTTGGACAAAGGGTATGTTCGTGAATCCTTATCACCATGTGCTGTTCCTGCTTTGTTAGTTCCAAAGAAAGATGGTTCTTGGCGTATGTGTGTTGATTGTCGTGCTATCAATGCTATAATCTGCTCGATATCGCCACCCTATTCCAAGGCTTGATGACATGTTAGATGAGTCGAGTGGTTCAACTATTTTCACCAAGATCGATTTACGTAGTGGTTATCATCAAATTCGAATGAAAATAGGTGATGAATGGAAAACAACATTTAAAACTAAATTTGGTCTCTATGAATGGCTTGTGATGCCCTTTGGTTTGACAAATGCTCCTTCAACTTTTATGCGCGCTTGATGAATCATGTGTTAAGAGCTTTCATTGGCAAATTTGTTGTTGTTTATTTTGATGATATTCTGATCTATAGCAAATCATTTGATGAACATCTTGATCATATCCGTCAAGTACTTGCTGTTTTGAGGGAAGAGAAATTGTATGGAAACATTGCTAAATGCACATTTTGCACGTAGACTGTGTTGTTTTTCTTGGATTTGTTGTTTCTGCAGATGGAATTCAAGTTGATGAAGAAAAGATTAAAGCAATAAAGGATTGGCCTACACCTACAAATGTGAGTCAAGTTCAAGTTTTCATGGTCTTGCGTGTTTTTACAAAGCGTTTTGTTAAAGATTTCAGCACCATCGCCGCACCCTCAACAATTTGACAAAGAAGGATGTTCCATTCAAGTGGGGTGATGAACAAGACCAAGCCTTCAATGAGCTGAAAACAAAGCTTTGTGAAGCAATCATTGCTACAACTTCCCGATTTTGGTAAGACATTTGAGATCGAATGTGATGCAAGTGGTATTGGCATAGGAGGTGTACTACTTCAAGAAGGTAAACCTGCTGCCTACTTTTCCTAAAAGTTGAATGGTCCACATCTGAATTATTCTGTCTATGATAAAGAGCTTTATGCCTTAGTTCGAGTTTTGGAAGTTTGGCAACATTATTTGTTACCTAAAGAATTTGTCATCCATTCTGATCATGAAGCTTTGAAATATCTAAAAGTCAAGGCAAACCGAACCGTAGACATGCTAAATGGATTGAGTTCATTGAAACATTTCCCTATGTTGTAAAACATAAGCGTGGAAAAAGATAACATTGTTGTTTGATGCCTTATCACGGAGATGTGGTTTGGTTACACAATTAGATACAAAAGTGCTTGGTTTGGAATCCATTAAAACACTCTATGCAAATTGATTCTCGATTTTAAAGAACCTTTCTCTCATTGCATTGCCGGAAAAGGCTGGGACAAGTATTATGTGCATGATGGTTTTTTATTTCGACTAACAAACTATGCATTCCAAATTTCGCTTTCGATTCGTCAAGTTCTTTTGCAGAAGCACATGCTGGTGGCTTAGCTGGTCATTTTACGCCAAAAGACATTGGACATGCTCTCCGATCATTTCTTTTGGCCACATATGCGACGTGATGTCCAAATGATATGTTGCACGCCGTTGCATAATCTGCTTGAAAGCTAAGTCCATGTAATCCCCATGGTCTTTATACTCCATTACCAGTTCCGAATGTACCTTGGGAAGATATATCCATGGATTTTATTTTGGGGTTACCTCGGTGTCGAGAGGGGAGGGATTCTATCTTTGTTGTTGTTGACCGATTCTCTAAAATGGCACATTTTATTCCATGTCATAAGAACGACGATGCTTCACACGCTTGTTGATTTGTTTTTTTTAGGGAGATCGTTCGTTTACATGGAGTACCAAGGACTATTGTTTCGCATCGGGATACAAAATTTCTAAGCTATTTTTGGAAGACATTATGGGCTAAACTTGGTACAAAGTTGTTATTTTCCACCACTTGTCATCCGCAAACCGATGGGCAAACTGAAGTTGTCAACCGTGCCTTGTCCACCATGTTGCGTCTTGTGTGTTGAAAAGAATTTGAAGCAATGGGAAGACTGCTTCCACATGTTGAATTTGCTTATAACAGTAAGTGTCCATTCCACAACAAACTTTTGTCCATTTGAAATTGTTTATGGGTTTAAACCGCATACTCCCATGGATCTTTTGCCTTTACCTTTACAGAACAAGTTAACTTGGATGCAAAGAAAGAGATCGGATTTTCTCAAGAAGCTACATGATGAGACAAGAAGGAATATCGAGAAGAAATCAGCACAATATGCAAAGCAAGCGAACAAAGGTAAGAAGAAGGTTACATTCCAGCCGGAGACCTCGTGGTGGTTGCATCTACGTAAGGATCGATTTCCCCAACAAATAAGAAGAGTAAGTTATCTCCTAGGGGTGATGGTCCGCTCAAGGTTTTACACAAGATAAATGATAATGCTTACAAAATTGAGCTGCCACCTGAATATTCCAATGTGAGTACAACATTCAATGTCAAAGACTTGCTTCCATTTGTTGGTGAGCTCTGAGTCGAGGACGACTCCTTCTCAAGAGGGGAGGCTAATGAGGACATTCCTAGCATTCACTCATCTTCAAATGCAACTCCACTTGATATAGCTGGTCCAATTACAAGAAGTAGAGCTAAACAATTGGAGAAGGAAATTCATTCTCGTGTGAACGCTAACCTTATGTTTAATAATCGGTTTATGTTGAATGAGCCTATGCTTTTGAGTTCTTGTTCCAATGTCCTTAGGAATGATGGAGTGTACGAACCAAAGCATGGGATGAAGATGGATTCAAGCCTCTGGACATTTGAACCAAGAAGCCTATGGTGTGCAAGAATAAAATGGTGGTTCATCACCTTTGCATGGAAATGCAACCAGAAGCTAGATGACTGATACATGGTACGAATTCCAAGCATCACCGCGGACAGAATACAAGGAGTTAGATGGTGTTCTATATGTGGATGGAAGCGTCTTCAAGTCTACTTTCCAGCCCATCAAACGGCTCATTATTTGGACTTCCCAATAAAGAGTTATGCTTATTTTAGTAACTGCTATCGAAGTCGAAAGACGCTGAACCAAATGCATGAAATCCAATCGGTGCATGCGCATGCTGCCATTTACTCCAAGTGAACGTCCCTATCCCTATATATATCTTGTACTATACAATGAAAGGTCGATTTGATTAGCTGAATTCGAATACACAAACTCGTGGAGTTTTGTTTATGCGTGAGTCTTGAGAGGCTTGCAACACTTGTTCTTTCGATTCCCGAGGGAGTTAGAGAACGCCGAACTGCGGTTCACCCAGTTCGTGCCTTCACGCCTATAGGGCGTGATTGCGTGGGCTGTTTCGCTCGGATGCGTGGAAGGGTGATTGTCTCGGTAGTTCGTCGCGTGGACAGCCTCGCGGTGCACTGCCTCTTCACCAGGTCACGCAGCGACAAGTTATCAAGTTCGCGGATCCTACGAGAAGATCGGGCCACACAACTTGCTACACGCGTTGCATAGGCGTGTGCACATCAAACGTTTTGAGCCTAATTAGTCAACGATTGGACAATTATTACCAAGCAAAAACAAAACGCTACTGTAGCTACAGTGTAATGATATGGAGGACATGGTAGTGGCTACTAGCAGTTCCAGTGACCCACAATTAGGCTTAGGCTAGCTACCACTTTACATGTTATAGGTTTACTAAAACTGCTATTTTTCTAATTCAGCTTACAGGATTACAGTCAAATTCAGCTCAAAACTCTAAACCTTAGCCATTTTTTCTAAAAAATAGTTCTAACCTTGATTTCACAACAGCATGCCTTTTATTTATGTACTTGCAGTTGAGCAACTAAATGAAGGCTGCCTACTGCATTCATTCTTATTATCCTGAATGATGAATGAATGATATATTGTGTTTCACCCGGCGTCATCTCCAACTCTAAAGGACACGCATGCAAATGCAATCATGCATGCATGGCAGGATACCTGCGTGGCGGGCAGTGGTGCGTACTGTACATGCACGATCACACTTGTGGTACGGCGGTGTGCGTCCTACAGTACTGCTATATTGTGGATCCATCCATGCATGCATAGACGACAGTGCACTTCTAGTCCGGGCAAACAATCAGCCTATTCCCTCATTCGTTTCGGCCAGTGTTTTACTCTTACAACAAACAAGCAACCGCTAGACTTATTAGCCTAGAAATCAACCAAAAAAAAAAGCCGAATACAGAGTATATACGCCGAACCTCTTTTGGGCAAGGGACGAGGACGATGCATGCACACAAACACAAGCAAGCAACAGTGCAACACTTTTGTCCAAGCCCTGCATCTAGCTACTGTAGTACATGGATGCAGCATGCTAATCTGGCCGCCTTCGCATGCGAGATTCTGATTGATTTGGCATTTGAGCCAAGAAGGCCTGCAAAAAGCTTTCAAGAAGTGGTTTTTATAAAATAAAGCTACAAGGATCTATATATGACGACTACCTTTTCCATTTTCTTTTAAAGACCACTAATAAGCTTTTTTCAAGCTCCAGCTAGGCCCCTTAAACTTACTTACAATCCAGCTGCTAATTTTGCATATCAGCATTGTGGCTGGCCCTTGCCGGCGTTGTCGTACGTGCTTACAAAAGGCTATATGAAGTACTAGCAACTTGCAAGCTGAGGTACGCCCGGCGAGGCCGGTGCTGTTAGGCCTCGTTTAGTTGGTCAAACCTAGGAGGTGCAAAGTTCGTACAGTGTAAGATTTTTCATTGTAGCATTTTGTTTGTATTTGTGAATTATTGTCAAACATTGACTAATTAGACTTAAAAGATTCGTCTCGCAAAGTACAATCAAACTGTACAATTAGTTTTTTATTTTGTCAACATTTAGTACTCCATGCATATACCGTAAATTTGATGTGACGGAAAATCTTCTTTTTATATAGTGCACTTTTCAGGAGTCTAGAAAAAACTAAACATGGCCTTAGTGTTCTGTGGTTAGGGCATCTGGGCATGGATGCACCAGCTGTATAAACGGTACGGCCGTGTAGGAGGCCGAGGTGGCAGCAGAGCACCCAGAGGTGTAAGGGTCTGTTTAGTTCAAAAAACTTTTGCACAGTATTCATCACATCGAATCTTACGGTACATGTATGGAGTACTAAATGTAGATAAAAAAAACTAATTGCATAATTGGGTGAGAAATCACGAGACGAAACTTTCGAACCTAATTAATCTATAATTAGACACTAATTATCAAATACAAACGAAAGTGCTAAAATTTTTACATCTAAACGCGTCCTTAGTGAGGTCATGAGCTCAGGACTCGAGATCTAAGACGACGATGGTCGATCGATGGCTGGCAGCTGGCTCAGGCTCAGATCGATCAGGAGACTTTGATGACCAGCCGGAGCGCAGGACTGAACACTGAAGTCTCTGCATGCATGGCAGTGTGGAGTGAAATGCAAGACTGATGCATGAATGCTGTCGCGTTGCGCGTGAACCCAACCTGAATGCTTACAGGGACAAGGTGTAAGGGACCGTGACGTCTAAGAGAGAGATAAATTAGGTAATTTAAAATTCTACTTCTAACTAAGATATTTTTTTCTACCCAGTGAAAACCTATGTAAGAAAGTAATCTAAATGTATAACTACGATTTTAGTAGTGTGTTGCTATCTCTACCGTAAAAAAGAGTTATGCAACCTAGATTTCAAACCTATCAACTAGCATATCACTGAGCTAGGAAAGTAAAGCACAAACCAAAATTGCAATTTAAATATGGAAGCTAAAGAGTAGGTAGAGATATGCAAACTCCCATCGATGACTTCGGAATTTTTATCGATGTATCGAGAAGCGCGCAAGCATCCCTTAGTCCTTGTTGGAGGCCGTCACAAGGGCCAAGCTCCTGGACCGGTAACTCCGTGGATAGCCCCGGACCTTTTTCACGCGCAAGTGGGTCTCCGGTGTGCCTTCCGGCAAGTCTCTTCTGGACCGCTCTCCGCCGTTTTCACTATCAAGCTTCCGACCAAACCGCCGTGGGCCTTGTTTCCTTCGGTACATGGTGATGGCCACACCACAAACGTGGTTGATGTGATCTCGCAAGACTACAAGCCCCTCCGATGTACAACAATGGTGCGCGCAAGCACCGAGTGGTAAGATGTATGCAAACCTCACTAAATACTAGGCCAAAACCTAGTGCAAGCGCATAAGCGGAGATCTAATTAACCTAAGCACTTCGCAAAGCACCTACGTTAATCACCTAATGAATCACTAAGTACTATACAAATGGAGATCACTAAAATGGTGTATCCACACACTTGGTATGTTTCCTCAGCTCTCCACATCTCAAATGGCCGGTTGGGGGGTCTATTTATAAGCCCCATGGAGAAAGTAGCCGTTGGGGACGAAACCTAGTTTTATGCTAGTGATCGGACGCTGCTGTCGTCCTGACCGGACACGTCTAGTCGTCCCAACCGTTGAGCGCGCGTGTTGATCGGACTCTGGGCCGAGTCCGGTCCCACTCGATCGGACATGTCCGGTCGCGCTGGCGTCGCTCTGGAACCTTTCTGGACTCGATCGGACGCCACTACCTAGCGCGTCCGGTCGTCCACAGCCGCTGCGTCCGGTCACGCTGAATTATTACCACGACGATGAACAGTAAAGTCCGTGCGTTCGGTCACTACCTCGCTCAGCGTTCGGTCGCTGTTGCTGACGCCTGCTGTTGTCGAGCAACTGATCGGACGCGTCCAGTCACTCATAGGGCCGCGTCCGGTCACCTCTATGGAGCTCATTTCTTCGCGATCTTGCGTCCAGCTTGGTTCCCATCTTCGTGCTTGGACTTTGCTTAATATCTTGGGTCTTCTCTTATGCTTCTATGGTCTTCCTTATGGTGTTGATCATGAGATCATCATGTCGCCTTCGTCCAAGTCACGTCTTGCACCCTATTGAACAACAAAACAATTACTTATAAATTTATTAGTCCAATTTGGTTGTGTTGGTCATCACACACCAAAATCTAAAGTAAATGGGCCTAGTGTCCATTTTCCTTACAATCTCCCTCTTTTTGGTGATTGATGACAACATGACCAAAACAAGCAAATAATAAATTTTTTGAAATTTAAAAACTATTTACTTACTAGGATGCAATGCAAAGGGCAATGTTATATGATGCTAAAAGATACCACATGTAAGCACATATAAGCTAAAGATACCACAAGTAAGCTAATGCATATCACATGTAAATATCTTTGGAAACTTATCTTGCCCTTACAAATGTTCTCATGTGGCATTATGGATTTAAGTCTCCCCCTAACTCCATAATCCACTATACTCCCTTTCTCGGACCATTACCACATGTAAATTATTACTATTACCACTTGTAAATTATTATGATCGAGCTTGTTTTTGGTCCTACAAATTTTCCTCCTTTAAAATCAAATACAGAAAAGGAAGACATTAGCAGCACAAGGGAGGGTCAAACTTTGTGATCCTTTGTATGTGGAGTGGAATAGGTCACAAAATTTAACTCTCACATTACATAGACTAAGCTCCCCCTAAATATATGCATACATATGATGGAGAATGTAGTTTATGCATAATTGACAAATTAATGCTCAAGGGAGTTTAATCACTTGCAATAGGTGGTGGATATTTTAAGTATGGTGCTTAACTTCGGGGACTCCATTTTCCTTGCAATAAGACTACTACACGCATGATAAGCTTGATAAGGTGTTAGTCTCAAAGCATCCAACTTGTAGAGTAACCTCCTCCTAAATTTGTGCACACAAGTATGGAATACTTGTAGGAGACATGCACATTGATTTTAGAATAAAAAATACCACTTGAAAGATGACATTACATGAATGTGAGAATCATTTTTGAAAGTGATATTTGGGAGAAATTATCTATAATTTGGACTTTAGCACATATTAGATGAACAATTGTAAAACAAGTTATGTGCCGTACTCCTAAACAATTTAAACCATGTAGGTTTACTCTAAGGGTTAAGAGTGAAACCGAGCAAGCCTACCATAAGATATACCTAGTGTATGCAAAACAAAAGATTAAACATGCAAATACAAACTTAGGCATGAAAATGAACTAGATGATAATTGAAATTGCAAGAATTTAAATCTAGTTACCTAACATGGGAAGGAGAATTTGGGTCCATAGTATTCACTAACCCACTTGGCAATTACCTTGTCCATAATGATGCACCCCATAAAATGCACCCATACTTTGCCAAGTCTCCAAATTCTCCGAAGTCCATCGGACTTCTCACTTTCCTTTCGGGATCCAAACCTTTTTGGTGCTCTTCATGTTGGAAATGATCTCCTTTGGCACTCAAACGCATTTGGCCCCATTGTTGGCTTGCTTGTTCACCTTGATGGCCACCACCTTGTCATTGTTATTGTTTTTCAAGAGATAAGGTGTGGAGGCCTTTTTATCCACCTTGTTGGTGTAGGTGTTAGAGAGCTTGCTTGTTTCCTTTTTATTTTTCTCTTTCTTCTTAGCTCCTCCCTCATTCTTTATCTTGCACTCATAGGACTTGTGGCCTTCCTTATGACACACGTAGCAAACCACGGTTTGTCCTTCATCAAGCTTCTTCACTCCCTTAACGGTGTTATCTTGATGATGTTGGGCTTCCTCCATTTTGCCTTTTACTTGAGTCAAGTCCTTGGTAAGGCGAGCCACTTCTTACTTGAGTTGCTCATTCTCCATTGCGACCTCTTGTGTGCATGTATCTACAACAACTTTCTCAATACAAACTTTTTTGCATACGGGTGAGTCTAAACATAAATCATTGCAAGAAGTAGAAACATCCTTTTTAGGCATGTCAAAGATAGAACTTTTCTTTTTAGGTGCCTTGGTGAGGGTTGTACCGACGGCTTTAAGATTAACAACTTTATTAGTCAGCTCATCACAATGTTTGCATATGATTTCTATTTTAGTAAGCAAACTTTTATAAGCATCTTGTGAGACAGCTAACTTTTCTTTCAATTTTTTATTTTTCTTTACAAGTTGCTCATCATTGAATGTGCATGCATTTGTTGTTGCACTAGCCTCAAGTTGCTCAATTTTAGTAGATAGTTCAATATTGAGATTAGCAAATGTCTCATATTGTTCAAGTAAGGTTTTATATGCTTCTTGTGAACTATCTAGCTTTTCTTGCAATATTTTTAGCTTCTTTTGTTGGCTAGTGCAAGCCTTAGCATATTTAAGATTTTCTTGCACAAGTTCATTAAGAGAAGACATTTCATCATCACTATCACTCTCACTAGAGGATGAGCTTTCGTTACCTCGTGCCATAAGGCACACACGATAAGAGCTTGATGGTAAATGTTTGTGGCCTTGCCTCTTGTGATGGTCTTCTTTTTCACTTGAAGAATCATCGCATGACCTTATTGATGTGAGGGCTTTATCCTTACACGCCTTCTTCTTTGTCTTCGATGTGGGCTTGTTTGGACAAACTTTCACAAAATGCCCCAACTCGTCGCATCCATAGCATCCTTTCTTTTTTTGCTTATTTCTTTGATTGGTGAAGATGAAATCTTGAATTTGGATGGGCACACCCTTGACATTGAGCCTTTGGATCATCTTCTCCACCTTGTTGATAAGTTTGATTGATTCTTGATCAAGGTCGAAGGTGGAGGAGGAAGATTGATCATCATCACTTGAATCTTCTTCTTCATCATCATCATCATCCTCATCTTCTTCTTCATCTTCACTTGAGGAGCTTGAGCTTGTCTCAACTTGCTTGCCCTTCATCTTCTTTTTCTCACTACATGCGAGAGCTTTGCCTTTGCTTGATTACGAGGCTTCTTATTGGCCCATCTTCCGTGATATTTCAAATGTCACTATCTTGCCAATGACTATGGTCGGGGTCATGGTGCTCAAGTCCTCCATGTTGTGAAGGATGGTGATGATGCTTGCATATTTCTTTTATGGTAGCACAGAGATGATCTTCCTCATATGTCCGCATCATCTAGCTTCATTAATCCTATTGAATAGAACTCATTGATAATTAGATTCAAACGAGAATATATATCACGAATAAGCTCATCATCATTCGTTTTAAAGGAATCATAATTTTGTTTAGCTAGACAATGTTTTTGCTCACGGACATTAGTTGTGCCGTCATGGAGCTCTTGGAGTTTTAACCAAATTTTATGTGCCATATTTAAAGTGAACACTTGGTTAAACACATCCATGATAAAAAATTCAAACAAGCAATTTTTAGCTCTAGCATTGAAATGAATTTCTTTTTCTTCACTCTGTCGAGGTTCTTAATGAGTTTCATCCCGTCACGAGTGACTCTCCAAATACCCAAATCTACCGCCTCAAGGTGACAAGCCATTCTAGCTTTAGAGTAGGGGAAGTTAGTGCCGTCAAAGTGCGGAGGCCTAAAGGTATCCATCCCAAACACTCTAAATAGCGTCGGCTCAACAATGGTGAAGTCAAAGGTGCAAATTGAGCCAACCGGCTCTAATACCACTTGTAAGGGACCGTAACGCCTAAGAGGGGGGGGGTGAATTAGACAACTTAAAATTCTACTTCTAACTAAGGCCTCTTTTTCTACCTAGTCAAAACCTATGCAAGAAAGTAATCTAAATGTGTAACTACGGTTTTAGTAGTGTCTTGCTATCTCTACCGTAAAAAAGAGTTATGCAATCTAGGTTCTAAACCTATCAACTAGCCTATCACTGAGCTAGAAAAGTAAAGCACAAACCAAGATTGCAATGTAAATGCGAAAGCTAAAGAGTAAGGTAGAGATATGCAAACTCCTGTCGATGACTCTGGAATTTTTACCGAGGTATCGAAAAGCGCGTAAGCTTTCCCCTAGTCCTCGTTAAAGCCCCTCACAAGGAATCCCTCGCAAGGGCCAAGCTCCCGGTCGGATAACTCCATGGATAGCCCTGGGCCTTCCCCACGCGCAAGTGGGTCTCCGGTGTGCCTTCCGGCAAGCCTCTCCCGGACCGCTCTCCGCCATCTTCACTATCAAGCTTTCGGTCAAACCGCCGCGGGCCTTGTTTCCTTCGGTACACGGTGGCGGCCACACCACAAATGTGGTTGGTGTCATCTCGTAAGACTACAAACCCCTCTGATGTACAACAATGGTGCGCACAAACACCTAGTGGTAAGAGGTATGCAAACCTCACTAAATACTTGGCCAAAGCCTAGAGCAAGTGCATAAGCGGTGGTCTAATCAACCTAAGCACTTCACAAAGCACCTACGCTAATCACCTAATGAATCACTAAGTACTATGCAAATAGAGATCACTAAACTGGTGTATCAACACACTTCATATGTTTTCTCAGCTCTCCACATCTCAAATGGCCGGTTGGAGAGTCTATTTATAAGCCACATGGAGAAAGTAGCCGCTGGGGACGAAACCCAGCTTTCTGCTACTGACCGAACGCTGTTGTCGTCCTGACCGAACGCGTCCGGTCGTCCCGACCGTTGAGCGCGCGCGTTGATCGGACTCTGGGCCGAGTCCGGTCTCACTCGATCGGACGCGTCCGGTCGCGCTAGCGTCGCTCTGGAACCTTTCTAGACTTGATCGGACGCCACTGCCTGGCATGTCCGGTCGTCCACGGCCGTTGCGTTCGGTCATGCTGAATTATTGTCATGACGATGAACAGTGAAGTCCGTGCGTCTGGTCACTACCTCGCTCAACGTCCGGTCGCTGCTGCCGACGCCTGCTGTTGCCGAACAACTGATCTGACACGTCCGGTCACTCATAGGGCCGCGTCCAGTCACCTCTATTGAGCTCGTTTCTTCGCGATCTTGCGTCCAGTTTGGTTCCCATCTTCGTGCTTGGACTTTGTTTGACATCTTGGGTTTTCTTTTGTGCTTCTAGGGTCTTGCTTATGGTGTTGATTATGGGATCATCATGTCGCCTTCGTCCAAGTCACGTCTTGCACCCTATTGAACTACAAAACAATTACTTGTAAATTCATTAGTCTAGTTTGGTTGTGTTGGTCCTCAAACACAAAAATCTAAAGTAAATTGGCCTAGGGTCCATTTTCCTTACATAAGGATCAAGTGAATCCGGTTGGTTCCCTTATTCCGGTTAAGTTCGATTTCAGACAAGGAATCATTCCTTCCCCTCAAAATCATTGTTTGGTTGCACAAGAATAAAACCTTCCTCACTTCAGCATTAATCATTCATCAAGTTAATGCATCCTCTTTTTTTTTGACCGAGTCAGCAGGGCAGTCCCCTACCTTTTTTTTCTTTTCAATTGAATAAAAGAATGTAAAGTACAAAGCTTAAAGAGAGAAGGAAAAAAAGACAAAAGATAATTACAAGGCATAGTTAATGCATCCTATAGAATGGATCGCTCATATACCAGATATTGCACACTCCTTACAAGTTCACACAAAGAAACATTGCACATCGGTGCTGTTGATTTTCAAACTGGCCTGAACTCACATGCATGTTCATTACATAAACATACGAACATATTTGAATCTTTTATCGTATACTATCAAACAAACTGAAAATAAATACCCAGCTACGAGTCTTTACATAAGAGACCTCCGAAACCAACACCTGAACAAACATTGGTTCTTTCACTAGTTTCGTCACGTCATCACAGCAAACATCGGCTGCATGCCTGCAACAAAATAGATGGAAATGGTAAGTTCCATAAAAGTTGAGTCTCGCCTGACTTCTGAAACTAGCTAATTCAGCTCATTTCCGATCCAGAAAAAGAAAAGAAAATATATGCTGATAATAAGATGGTAGCAGCATCGATTGTTCGTGCAATGCAGCATGTCATCATGCAGGCGAACTGACATGCAGAGAGAGGTTCGTCACATCCTCAGATCACTCTCACAGAGTGACAGTTCCTTCCATTCTGAACTAGTACAATTAAAACCCCAGGAACAACTTCCCCTCCTGACCCTTAAACCACTTGGTTCCCCATAATAAACTAATAAAAAGACCACCTTTATGCAACACTACAGTCTACTACTTGCTAATGAAACAACTAAAATCTAACGTGACTCTAACACTAGAGTGTAATGATATGGAGGACATGGTAGTGGCTACTAGCAGTTCCAGTGACCCACAATTAGGCTTAGGCTAGCTACCACTTTACAGGTTATAGGTTTACTAAAACTGCTATTTTTCTAATTCAGCTTACAGGGTTACAGTCAAATTCAGCTCAAAACTCTAAACCTTAGCCATTTTTCTAAAAAATAGTTCTAACCTTGATTTCACAACAGCATGCCTTTTATTTATGTACCTGCAGTTGAGCAACTAGATGAAGGCTGCCTACTGCATTCATTCTTATTATCCTGAATGATGAATGAATGATATATGCATTCATTCTTACAATATAATTCGAGAACAAAGCTACTACATATATGCAGGAGCAAGCAGCGCATATCATATATGCATTCATTCTTACTATATAATTAAAATAGTACTATATGCTGGAGCAAGCAGAGCAAACAGGGGAACCTGCTGCCACTTCCCAGCTGGCTACAATTTGTCTCTTCATAATTCAAGAACAAAGCTACTATACATGCTAGTACTTGTAAACAGGATCAGTGTTATTTTGGAAGCCTAATAATACAAAGATAGTACATCATTTACACATACTTGCCCCCCTGAGATAGTGTACATAAGCACGCTCGTGAGATAATTTGTGGCAACTTTTGGCATGCACCGCACGATCATGTACTGAAATAGTACGTCATATCATACCAGGAAACAAAATATTCATGTTGGTATTAGTGGCGGAACCAGAACTTTTGAATAATGGGAGACGAACAATACGATGACATCTCATAAGCATGATAAATATGTACAACAAATATATATCTCAATAGCTTTTCAATGTTTTTACATATATATTTAGTATTCATAACGAAAAAGCACAATATTTATCATCAAACTAGAGTGAAATAATAATTTTTTAGCTAGGCAATTGAATTTTCTATAGGTATTTAAAAAATCACTGTGCTTGAGCCCCCCCTTCAGAACTTGTAAAGTTGGTGGACGTCATACAATTACCCTAGTTAAGAGAGCATAGAAACGTATTTGCATCTTACTATGATTTAGGGGCCATCAAGGACATTATCAGAAACGAACTGAATTGCTCCGGAATCAAAATAGAGAGATAAAGAACTTTGTGACATGAGTATTGAACATATACCTCGCGCACCTCTGAGATAATAAATCTGAATCACAGACAATACGGCCACTACCCTATGGTTGAACTATCCTTGCTCTGATCTCATCGATAATAATCGACGGAAGCCCCATGAGGCACAAGTACCCCTCCGCAAGACGCCCAATCTTGAGCGATAGCTATGTTGAGATCGAAAAGATCATCTAGGGTTAGGTCTAGCGGGTTCTCTTTACTGTGAATGCGATATCGAGAGTAGAGAGACAGAGAGGACTAGAAGAAGAACGTGTCGAACCTGACACCGCAGAGGGAGATGGTTCAGAAGCCACCATCTCGTTCGTCGGTGAAGTCTGCGCACGGGCAGCGACGTTCGGGGAAGAGGTCAATGAAGTCGTCGACGTCGGTGGAGCGGGGCGGCGCGGCTGGTGGCTTCCTGTCACTGGCTGCGCCCCTCTCTGATCGGGATTAGGGTTTAGGTTTCGGTGGGAGCTCGGCTCACGGTAAACCTCGTACTCAGAGCCGCCGGCCCCCACCTCTATATATAGCACAGTGTGACAGGGGCCCTCCAGCCATAGTGGGCTAGGCGCCCCCGATCAGGGCACGGATCAAAGGCCCAACTGGGCCGTTGAGCCCAGTTTAGGATTAGAGATCAATCTAACAATCTCCCCCTTGATCTCCTACCATCTTTCAATTTCATATCATTTACTTTTGTTCATTCCATTACAGATTAGCGAATAGAGCATGTTTCATCGTCACGGCCAATTGCCGATAGATTTAACAACTACAACACACCACTCTGTTCTAAAATAGATACTTAACTTTGGGCCTTCTTTTGTCCAGGAATTATAGGCTTTCCCTTAAACCCATGCCGGCTACATGTTCTCTGAACACATTGAGCAGATCCGTGAGCATCTTTTCGGTACTTATATGCTCAAGACTTATGACATGATCCCGAACTTTATCTTGCACAACATAATACTTTATGTCAATATGTTTAGCAGCACCACTTGACTTATTGTTGTGAGCATACTGTACTACCGGATTATTATCGTAGTATAACTTAAGTGGTCTATAGATGTCGTCAACCACCTTAAAATCGGGTATGAACTTCTTTAACCAGTTCACCTGCCCCGTTGCCTCATAACACGCTACAAACTCGGCATATATTGTGTACGATGTAGTGACGATTTGCTTTGAGCTTTTCCCTGAAATAGCTCCCCCTGCGAGAGTGAATACATATCCAGACTGGATTTTCTATCATATCCCACATAATCAGAATCTGAATATCCCACTATATGGAGTGAATCTGATCTTCTATACGTCATCATGAAGCTTTTCGTTCCTTGCAAATAACGCAAGACTTTCTTTACTAATTTCCAGTGTTCTATTCCAGGATTGCTCTGGAATCTGCCAAGTAACCCGGTAACAAATGCCAAGTCAGGGCGCGTACATACTTGAGCATATTGTAAGCTTTCGACAGCAGAAGCATATGGAACCATTTTCATTTGATCGATCTCATACTGATTCCTGGGGCATTGAAAATCTCCATACCTGTCGCCCTTGACTATAGGAACATGTGATGGGCTACATTTGTGCATATTGAATTTCTTTAAGATCTTTTCTATGTACGCCTTTTGTGACAGTCCTAATACCCCTTTACTTCTATCTCAGTGAATCTCGATCCCTAGAACGAATGAAGCTTCATCAAGATCTTTCATATCAAATTTTGAGGACAAAAACTTCTTTGTCTCTAGTAGTAGACTGACATCACTACTAGCAAGTAAGATATCATCCACATACAGGACAAAGAAGATAAACTTCCCATTCTTAAACGTTGCAAAGACACAATTGTCCTCTACATTCTCTTTAAATCCAAAATTCCTTATTGTCTGATCAAACTTCAAGTACCACTGTCTTGAAGCTTGTTTTAATCCATAAATGAATTTCTTTAGGTGGCATCCCATTCGTTCTTTTCCTTCCATGACAAAACCTTTCAGTTGTGCCATGTAAACATTTTCCTCCAAGTCCCCATTGAGAAATGCCGTCTTTACATCCATCTGATGTAATTCTAAATCATAATGTGCCACTAATGCCATTATAATTCTGAAGGAATCCTTACATGAGACTGGAGAAAAGGTCTCATTGTAATCAATGCCTTCTCTTTACGTAAAGCCTTTTGCCACAAGTCGTGCTTTATATCTCTCTATATTCCCTTGAGAGTCAAGTTTTGTTTTGTAGATCCATTTATAGCCTACTGTTTTGGCTCCTTTAGGAATTATTTCCAAGTCCCAAACTTTATTGGTATTCAGAGATTTTATTTTATCTTCCATAGCCTCAAGCCACTTTGATGAATGATCACTTCTCATGGCTTCTTCAAATGAGGTGGGATCATCCTCCATTTGAAATTCCTCAGTGTTGTAAACTTCATAGTCAGCAGGAATAGCTGATTTTCTAACTCTTTGAGACCTTCTAGGGGCCTCCACATTTGGCACATCTTCTGTTTCAGGCTGTTGTTGCTCCCCCTCATGTGTGGCAATAGGTTCTATAGGATCCTGAAGAACAGATTCCTCATTGTCATTCATTGTTGCCACAGGTGAAATAACAACAGGTGCTGGCACCACAGTATCTTGCATTGTCGGTGCAGCGATAGCAGGTACTGAGAAAAATGGCTCATGAATCATCAGAGTGGGCGTATACACCCGCTTCTCCTCAAGGTCAATTTCTCGAGCTACCATGCTCCCCCTCATCATTTCATCCTCTAGGAAGACAGCGTGTCTCATTTCCACAAACTTTGTATGTCTGTCTGGATAGTAGAAACGAAAAGCTTTTGACTTTTCTGGGTAGCCAATGAAATGACAACTTACTGTTTTGAGATCTAGCTTCCTAATGTTTGGGTTAAATACTTTAGCCTCAGTAGGACTCCCCCCCACACGTAAGTGGTTTAGTGAGGATACTCTTACTGTCTACAACTCATACGGTGTTTTGGGCACTGACTTACTTGATACTCTATTGAGAATATGAATGGCGGTTTTTAACGCCTCCATCCACAGGCTCAACGGTAAGGTGGAGTAACTTATCATACTGCGCACCATATCCATCAGGGTACGATTGTATCTTTCAGCTACTCCATTCTGCTGAGGTTCGCCCGGTGTAGAATACTGGGCTACTATGCCATTCTCCTGTAAGAACCTTGCAAAAGGTCCAGAAACTTGGCCATATAAGGTATGGCGACTGTAGTACTCCCCCCCACGGTCGGACCTAACTATCTTAATATTTAAATTATGTTGGTTTTCAATTTCTGCCTTAAATATCTTAAATTTATCCAATGCTTCTGTTCTTTTTTTGATTGGATAAATGTAGCCAAAACAGGAGTAATCATCTGTGAATGTTATGAACGAATCATAACCATCCACACTCTTTACAAGAAATGGACCACATATGTCTGTGTGAATAATCTGCAAAATTCCTGTGCTTCGTTTGGCATCTTTCTTAATTTTCTTTACATACTTTCCTTTTATGCATTCTCTGCATTGTTCTAAATCTGAGAACTCTAATGGAGGAAGAATATCATTCTTAACTAGTCTTTCTATTCTCCCCCTCGAAATATGGCCTAAACGACAGTGCCATAATTTCGACGACGCATCGTGAGCTCTCTTTTGTTTTCTATTTACATCCGCAGACGAGGATACATTCTCATTGTCGCACGCAATGTTCCCATCATCGCATACAACATTCACATTATCACGTAGTGATAACAAATAAAGTTCATTTTGTAAGATAGCAAGACCAACACATGCATTATTAAATGTTATCTTACATTTGCCATTTCCAAAATGGCAATCATATCCATCATTGTCCAGCATGAAACACTAATCAAGTTTCTCTGTAAAGAGGGAACATAAAGTACATCTCTAAGTAAAAGTGTAAAGCCATCAACAAGCTCTAGAGAAAGATCGCCAACGGCTTCAACATCGGCTCGGACTCTATTTGCAACTTTAACGTGTCTTTCTCTTCTTTGCGTAGTCCTCGTCGAACGGAATCCCTGTAAGGAATTAATAACATGAACAGTTGCACCTGAGTCAATCAACCAAGTAGATTTCGAATACTGTATATACAGGGATTCATTTATGAACGTAATAATATTCTCACCTTTCTTTGCCATGATCATCTTTAAGTAATCGGGACAATCTTTCTTATAATGTCCCGTCTTCTTACAATAGAGACAATGGTCTTTCTCTATTGTAAACTTGTTCTGCTGAGGCTGATGCAGCATGGGACCCTTACCCTTTGACTTTGAGGAGTTAGGATTATTATTCTTTTTCTTGTTGTCTTTCACATAATTGATAGTGCCACCATTGGCAGCTTTCATTCTCTCCTCCTCTTGCACACACATAGCCATGAGCCTCTCTAAGTCCCACTTCTCGGGCTGTATGTTGTAGTTGACAACAAAAGTGTCAAATTCCTTTGGCAAAGAAGCAAAAATCAGATGGATAAGGAACTCTTCCTTGAGAGCCAGATCCATTGGTTTTAGCTTAGATGCCAAATTGCTCATCCTTAGTATGTGCTCTCTTATGCCACCATTTCCAGAGTACCTCTTTGTCACCAGCCGCTTTATCAGCTGGGTAGCATATGTCTTTGAAGAGCCCGTGAACTGACTCTTTATTTTATCGAGGTACTCGGTGAACGCGTCACACTCTGGGATTGAGTCCACAATTGCAGGCTCAATCGTGTTCTTTATCACAGCCAAACATTTCTTGTTGGCAGTGACCCACTTCCTATGCTCAAGGTCATATGACATCTTTTGGGATTCAAAATCCCTCTCTCTAGTTGCCCAAGCGGCATCAGCCTCGTTTGTCTCCCTCACCGGTGCCACAGGCTCAGTGGGACACGGTGAGGTGACTACCCAGTCCACCTCAGCCAAGATGAAGGCCAGGTCAATCTTTTTCTTTCACTCCGTGTAGTTGTCACCTTTGAGAGTGGGGATCTCTTTGATACAACCCATCAAGTTGTATCGGCCTGAAAACACAATTCATATAGAGTGAGAACATAAATAATAACAACAACTGCATGCCTTCATTTCAACGTTGGTCAAAATTAAAACATACAACTGTTTATACATTAAATCTACATCACCGTTGGGCAGAAAATAAAAGTAATGCATAAAATCATTAAAATTATGATATTGTTATTAACAACGTTGATCAGAAAATAACAACATCATAATCATGTTAAAATCTCTTTTTCTCCAATTAAATATCACGTTGGTTCAAAATAACTGGAGAATAAACTATTTCTTTAGCAGCGGAAAACGTAAAAAAAAATTATCTATTTTTCAGAAGCATTTAAACTTTTGTCAAATATTCTCTGAAAAATTATCCAGTCGGTTCAAATTTTAACAGAGATATTAAACTAGACAAAATTCATCGAAATCTGCTTCTAAAAATTAAATAAACTCAAAACTTTGTTTACTGTTCATTCTGGCCCGGCCTGCAGCAACAGTAATCGGCCCAGCAGCAACAGTGCGTGGCCCGGCCTGCCACAACAGCCCACGCACGCGCGCTCGCGGCACCTCCCCGCGCCCAGGCCACAACCTGGGCCTAGGCCGTCAAAGTCGCCCGCCGCGCTCGCCCGCCTGGGCCGATTTCGGTCCAGTCGCGCTCGTCCGTTCATCCAGATCCAACGGCGACGCGCGTGGATCGGGGACATAAAAAACCGACGCCGTGGTGACCCCGGTGAAACCCTAGCCCATTCTCTTCCTCGCCTCACTCCTTTCTCTCCTCAGCGCAGCAGCAGCGAGCAACCGAGCAAAAGAAAACTCGAAGACGGTGCCGTCGCCGGTCCCCTCACCGGCGTGCGCGCTCCCCAGCAGGTGAGCACGCCGCCATCGAGCGTTCTGGGTGGCGGTGCCCTAATCCTCTCTCCGAAACCCTAAATCTGACCCGGCCGCTTCTCCTTCTCTGTCTCATCCCCGCGATTGCATGGAGTGAGACGATGACGGCACCGTCACCGGCGCACGCGCTCCCCAGCGGGTGAGCGCGCCACCGTTGAGCGGCCTGGTCGCGGCGCCCTTGACCAGAGCACGCGCCCGCGCGCCGACGAGGCGGCAGCGCGGTGCAGCGGCGAGGTAGGCCTCTTCCCCTTCCCCTTTTCTTCTCTGATTTGATTTTCCTTTCTTCTCTTCTCGGATCTATTCGATTTAGGGTTGGGGATGGGGTTAGGATCAAGATTAGGATTTAGTTAGGGTTAGGATTTCGTTCACTGTTCTTTTTCCCCGAGTTTGATTCGCGGGTTAGGGTTTGGCTTTGCGTGCCGAGACCCCTTTCTTTTCTTTGTTCTTCACCCGATTAGGGTTAGAATTCGGTGACCCTCTTCTCTTCTCAGATCCGAACAGATCTAATCTGTTTCTTACCCCTGACATGATCTACATCTAGACAGACGGTTCCGATAGGCTAGATCTATACCCAGTGAGTCTCTGATACCATTGTTGAGATCGAAAAGATCATCTACGGTTAGGTCTAGCGGGTTCTCTTTACTGTGAATGTGATATCAAGAGTATAGAGACAGAGAGGAATGGAAGAATAACGTGTCGAACCTGACACCGCAGAGGGGGGTGATCCAGAAGCCGCCATCTCGTTCGTCGGTAAAGTCTGCATATGGGCAACGACGTTCGGGGAAGAGGTCAATGAAGTCATCGACGTCGGTGGAGCGGCGCGGCGCAGCTGGTGGCTTCCTGTCACTGGCTGCGCCCCTCTCTGATCGGGATTAGGGTTTAGGTTTCGATGGGGAGCTCGGCTCACGGTAAACCTCGTACTCAGAGCCGCCGGCCCCCACCTCTATATATAGCGCAGTGTGATAGGAGCCCTCCAGCCATAGTGGGCTGGGCGCCCTCGATCAGGATGCGGATCAAAGGCCCAACTGGGCCGTTGGGCCTAGTTTGGGATTAAAGATCAATCTAACAAGCTAGCCTTCCTCGGGACTGCCTGCATGCCGGTCAGTCCTTGTGGATGTCGGTGGTGGTGGAGTCCTACTCATTGGCCCACCCAGTGGCCAACCCCAAGGATGCGGTGCTGCTTCGTCGGCAACGAGTGACGGATCTAGCGAGGATAGAGCGCAAGGCAAGCAAGAACACTAGCACCGGTGAGAACCCTAGCAAGAACCCTAGCGCTGGGGAGAGAAGAGGGCAAGGAAGATGAGGGCGATGCGTTACCGGCGAGAAGGCGGCGGAGAGCGTGGACAATGGATGGGAAGCGGTCCGTCGCCTCACAACGCGCCGTTAGCTCCCCTCGCAACGCGCCGCGCCGTCGCCTCTCCTCGCGTCGCCAGGCTAGAATCCTGACGTACCAGAGAGTCCGTCTCCATTCTGGGCCAAGAGGGGGAAAAAGGCCCGGATAGATCACTTTTTATTTTGGGCCGCATCTAACCGAACAGCCATTTCTGGTCGGATCTGACTTCGAATCAGGCCATGTCGATTCGGGCAAAACAGGCCACGTTCCAGACCGTTCCAGGCCAAAACGAACGAGGCCCAGTGGATCGACCGATCCGGTTTGACAGCAAGATTAACGCCAAGTGGCGCAGCAGGATTTGCTGTTTACCACGTACTTCTACCTATAATAATAATAAGTACTGGCAGCAGGAGTACATTTCACTCGTGTTTCTCCCCATGCATTTGCATGGTGCATCGATCGATAATATGTAGTAGTACGATATATATCCATCAGCACATGCACGTATTATAAGCCCACCCGGAAAAGGCGGACTCGTTCTTGCCTTTTTCCCGCGAGAAAAAGCATCACTGAAGCTGACGACTGATGCGTTTAGGAGTAATGTACTGTCGGCCCACCCGATCAATGCCCTTTTTAAAATAGCGATCTCTGCCTGACTCGAACCCAGCCCGCATGAAACAACGAAGCCCAGCCCATCTAGTTACACTTCTAGAAAAAAGGCCGTGCGGTGATCAAGGACATGACAAAAGTAGAGCCAACATTATTACGACGCCATGACTATTCTTAACGTGTAAAAAAATCAATAAAAAATAAATCATAACTGTTTCCTGATATGTTTTCTGGACGTGATAAATTTATTAAAGCAACCACTTACAAAAATAAGCATAGTTTATAAATTTTATAATTTTTAGACAAGTTATACAGCCTACGACAATACTACAACAGAAGCATAAATTAAACGAATTTATATATAAACTATTTGAGCTTTCTAGGGCATGAAACCTTTAATGTGGTGTCGTACTAACATGTATAACTAATTATAACTTTTAGGTTGTAAAAAAAATAAAAATAATTTTGTTAAGATTTATTAAAAACAAAAATTGTATTAAACGGTTCTAAGGATAACATATTAGTAATTATTTAGAAAACTCCGGATCACAAATACATGATTTTCTACTTCTACTGTGTATTTTTAGTAAAGGCAATTCTAACAAAATTCGCTCCATTATTTTTGGACCAAACACTGATTTTATAGATTCAAGAAAAAAAGAATAAAGTCTAATAAATGCTCTTTTGCGCAAAGGCTATTAACTATTCAGTGACAAAAACACCAACAAGTAGTTAGCCGTTATTAACTATTAGAGCTAATAGGTCTAAACAGGATCTAAGTTATATTTTGGCTTTTAACTTTTGCTCTTATGAGTTGTTCCATGTTTTTAACCATGTGTTAAGTTCAATTTTTAGTGCTTCTATCTTCTATTCGAAATTACCTTTTTTTTATTTATATTCGTCTCTCACTTTCTCCTCCTTCCATCCATCTCTCACACCTCTTCTATTTCTTGGTCCGACGTTCTTTACTCTCGCCCTTCGCGCTTTGGGTTAGTTGCAAAATCTTTGTTGGCGCCCCACCACTTGTGTCATGGTTTAGCCGACCGAGTTTGTTCATGTCTCGACGTGCGCACGAGCATGCCGCTTGCCCTCCATCTTTTTCTTAAACTCACAAAACAAGTGCAAACAATATCCATCTATTTAAATTGAGTCAATTTCCTATAAATTTTTCCATATGGGATTAATCCTTTATTGCATTAGCATTTATTAAGAGTTTTGAAATCTATTTGATTTAAGATTGGGCTAAGCTCAATTAAATCCAATAAAAAATAGCTAGCTCAGTATCATTGGCATGAACACTACACAATACATTGTATGTCCCATTGTAATGTATACATGCATGTTTCATATAGTTTGTTAAAAAAAGATTATAGGTCCTACACTCCGCATGTAGTTACTACAATTATTTCCAGTTTGCACCACGGTAATCGAGGGGAGGGGGTGTTGATCCATGTATCATCATTTGCACCGGCGGGTGCAATGTTGCACAGTGGAACGGGGCTTCCAAACAACCATATTTCATAGTTAGGGACGGGCAGATGCAGGCCCGTTGAGAACCGAGCATCCAAACACATCCTTAAAAGGAGAGGGTGTTGGGCTGTCGGGAACTTGGCATGAAGTATCACCCGTTTATATTACAGAGTTTCTAGATATCTTCCGACAGTTTTTTTGTTTATGTTTTCTTCCGCTTTTGTACGGTGGAGATGTTTGTTAAGATTCGTGCTCAGTCAAGTAATATTTCCCCGTTGCGCTCTGTGCTGTGAGCCGTTGTCTTTGTTTACAGTTATCCCGCTTCGTTTTGTATGTATCTAAAAACCAGATAAATGCCCGTACGTTGCAACGGGAACACATAATACCACGATAACATATGTATGAGCGTGTGTTATATATTGTTACCAACATCAAGGCATGAATATTATTGCGGAAGTGCATGCCTAATGAACACCCACCTATCGACAACCTAGTTGTGTACCGATCTACACGCTAGACAGACACCATGCTCCCCAAAATTCACATGTCTCTCTAAAAAAATAAAATGGCCATGAGTTATATGACATTTTATGAAGATTACTTCATAAGAGCAGAACTAAGCCGACTAACTATTGTACTATGTATTAACTTACTTCATTATCAGTCTATCACATAAATCAATGTATGACTAACCACACAGTAAAGAAAGTCTATCACATAAATTAGTATATGATCTAACCACACAGTAAAGAATGTATTTGAAGTCACACCCTGAGACCCTGGACTTTTGTCGTTAATTCTGCATTCCAAAGAATAAAAAGAAAAGAACAATAATTAGTAGGATAAGATACAGAGTAACAATTCAATAGGATATCAGATTGTACAACAAGCTTGTAGAGACATTGCGATCTTCCCTTTGACAAAGACATTGCATAATTAACTGCACAATTATGAGACTGACAACCATTGTAGCATAGCCTATAACCTTGCAAAGACCCCATAACTTCACACCTTGAAATGTAAACTTATTTATCTTTACTGATTTCACTCTTCTAATTATACTGCTAGAAGAAACTATTCTTATAAGAATTAAAGCAAGCACGGAATTGAAAAGCAAATGTGTGCTTTAAGATAGTTACTCCTGATGTTGAACCAAATAAGAAAACCAAGTGCGTGCTTTCAATAATCTGGGAACTAACCTAGACCATGAAACACGTCGCCCCAAGCATCTTTCAGCGTCTTCCCTTGCTCCATAGTGATGTTCTCTGCAAAGCCTGCGAGAGAAAAATGCTTAGCTTCTAAAATCAATTTCTGAATGAACAATATGACAGTTAGAAAGCTCTATGTTTTTATAGATGGCCTACAGAACAGTAATACAATGAACTTCAAATACATTCTTTAAGCCGGGTGATCTGGGCGCGAGCGGCGTTTTTTCGCACGTAGGGCGACGATTCCCTTACTAATCTTTTTAGTTGTTTTTATTCATTATTTTTAGAGTCCATTGAGCAGTTTATAACTACATTAGATTCATGGTTCTTGTAAGTCCTAGAGTGGAAGGAGGATGTAGTCCTTAGTAATCCAACTGTTAATTCTATCATGTTATCACTTTCCACTTTGAAATGTTCAGAGGCATATTACAACCATTAAACAAACCATTTGTATAGCACAAACAAAGGCTTGGAATGCAAGCAGACACTAAAACGATTCATCAACAGTCAGACTGGCAGCAGCAACCAATGACATAAAACAAACAGGTGGTGGGCATGTAACCAGAGGCTTACCTGCCTGGGTGTCAAGCCTTGATGAAGCGACGTCCTTCCGCATGGACGCAACATGATCAGGCTGTCTCTGTTCGCCTTCGCGTCGTGCCGTCCTTTGATCAGGCGAGATTACGAATGACTTCCTTCATCATTGGCTAGAACGATGAGGAAACACATATGATGGAGATCCAGAAGAATACTCACCGAACAACATTTGTAGCAGCCGCTACGGCCTACGGTGACGCCTCGCGCTCCTGTGGATGCGGATTAGAGTGTGCGACGCCGATGCTGACCAGAAGACACGACCACAACGTGGATCGGCCTGATGGACATGAATACCTAATGATCTACGTGGGGCGGGGCAAGGACAACAGAGCTCCGTCATCGGGCCTTCTCCTTCTCGGCACGGTGTTGCCGCGGTGGTGCGGGTGAGGGTGGACGCGGTGCGCGATGACGGCGAGGGTGGAGAATGGCAGCGCGTCGCGTTTTAGGTTTGCCTTCTGCCGATGGCGTCGCCGCGGATCTTTGTACGTGATTGGAGGCTGCTTCCTTACGTGATTGGATTGGAAGAGGAGATCGCGTTATTGGAGGAGGAGATAGCGCACGCGGGGGAAGCGAGTGGGGAGGAAATCATGCATGCGCCAGGGAAGCGAGCGGGCTAGCTACCGAGCATCGTACATGGCCAGGAAAAATCATCAGACCGGGTTTTCACACGTCGGGTGATTTGGGCGCGAGCGGCGTTTATTTCGCACGCCGAGCGACGATTGCCTTACTAATCTTTATACACACACACTGTTCTCGATCGAAGACGGGTGTGGCCTTGCCGGCGGCGGCGGTGGTTTTGTCCGCGGTGGTGGCGGGCGCGTGTAGCCGGCTGTCGCAGCTGCCTGGTCCTCCCTGCTCCACGCGCCTCGACGCACTCTCGAGCTCTCCCTTCTGCGTCACAGTTCGTACTCCGCCCCCGTCTGTCGTTGTCTTTTGTGTTGTGCCGCGGTCACCCTCGTCGCGGTGCCCTCGTCCGCCCACAGGTGAGTCTTCGTCTCTCCCTCCCTCCTCCTCTATCGCATCTGTCTCCCCCAAACGGTGGTGGGCGTCGATTGCGCGGTGAGTAGTCGGCGATGCGAGCGCGGGCAAGCGTGTCGCGGAGCAGCGGCGCTGCGGTGGGCGGGAGCAGCGAGGCGACGAGGTGGAGCGAGGTGGTCTACGCGTGCGCTTGGCGGCGCGCGGAGGCGACGGCGGCGTCGAGGGCCGTGACAGCGGCCGGGGTGAGGCACTGCCGCGCGGCGTGCACCGGCGTTGGCATGGCCGGGATTGGATTGGGATTAGATTTGTCTGGGCATGGGCGCCAAGTTTAAAAATGAGAGTAGTTTATTGTTCGAGGTTCAGTGGTTCACTACCGGAGACGACTTCTTTGTCGAGTGTCCCACACTTTGCCGAGTGCTTTTTATCGGGCAATCGGCAAAGAGGCTGTTTACCGAGTGCCAGAGAAAGCACTCGGCAAACAACTGACACTCGGCAAAGAAGTGGGCAAACAAAAACACTCGACAAAACTGGCTTTGCCGAGTGTTATTCTCCTGACACTCGGCAAAGGGCCGCCGCCGTTAACGGCCGGCAACCGTCGTTAACCCTTTGCCGAGTGTCTTCTTCTGACACTTGGTAAAGTGGTGATTTGTCGAGTGTCATTTTTTTGACACTCGACAAAGCGGTTATTTGTCGAGTGTCATTTTTTGACACTCAGCAAACCATATTTTTTCACTTTTAACCTTCAAACTTTTTCTGCAGTCCTCATACAATAACTGGTGCTCCATGTTCCAATGTGGCACATTTCTCGGACTTTTTCTCTATTTCTTTAATTTATTTCATTTAATTGAATTTTCTTGAATAATTCAAATTATAACTGCTAGTCATTCGAATAATGAAAAAAATGAATGGAAAATGATATTCATGTTTTTTAGTAAAATATGAGGCCGTATCCAGGACCAGGCCATCAATTTCGAACATCTTATTCACGAAACATGACCACGAACTCGTGGTCGAGTTGTTTTTAAATTCTATAAAAAGCAAACGAAGTCCGAAAATCATGAAACTCGTCAACATATCATGATATCATATGTGGAGGTTGTAATAAAAATTTAAGAAGGTTTCGCGCAAGTTGTCACATACGATACTTGCAAACCGAAGAATCTCTGAAGAAGTTTTATGATTTTGTGAAGAGGCTGACAAGGTGGCAAGCATCGTACGTGACAACTTGCGCGAAACCTTCTAAAATTTTTATTACAACCTCCACATATGATATCATGATATGTTGACGAGTTTCATGATTTTCGGACTTCGTTTGCTTTTTATAGAATTTAAAAATAACTCGACCACGAGTTGGTGGTCATGTTTCGTGAGCAAGATGTTCGAAATTGGTGGTCTGGTTCTGGATACGGCCTCACATTATACTAAAAAACATGAATATCATTTTTTCATTTATTTTTTTCATTATTCAAATGACTAGCAGTTATAATTTAAATTATCCCAGAAAATTCAATTATATGAAATAAATTAAAGAAATATATAAAAAGTCCAAGAAATGTGCCACATTGGAACATGGAGCACCAGCTATTGTATGAGAACTGCAGAAAAAGTTTGGGGGCAGGAAGAAGAAAAAATAAAAACGATTTGCCAAGTGTCAAAAAAAAACACTCGGTAAAGAGATTGGTTTGCCGAGTGTCAAAAAAACACTCGGTAAAGAAGGGATTTGTCGAGTGTAAAAAAAAACACTCGGCAAAGAAATAAAATCTTTTTTTAGAAAAAAAGGAAAAGAAAAAAAAAAGAAAAAAAAACTTTACCGAGTGCTCAAATTAAAACACTCGGTAAACCCTGCTTTGCCGAATGTCAGATCTAAAACATTCAGCAAAAAAATAAAAAAAAATTATTTATCAAGTGTCAGATTAAAACACTCAGCAAACATTGTTTTGACAAGTGCTAGATCCGAGACACTCGGCAAAGCCGCCACCCGCCGCACACTTAACACGCACGCACGCACACCCCCACTCCCCTCTCCCTGCCCGCCGCTCCCCTCCTCTCCCAGCTGCCTCCGCGACCCTCCCCTCCTCCCGCTGGCGCCACCGGCCCCTCCTTCCCTGGCCGTCGCCCCTCCCTCCCTCCCCTCCTCCCTTTCCGGCGCAGGCGCGCCCCTCCCCTCCCTCCCCTCCTCCCTCTCCGGCGCCGGCGTGGCCCCGCCCTTCCCTCCCTCCCCTCCTAGGGTTTCCGTCGGCGTTGCGCAGGGCGGCGCGCCTCCCGGAGGTGTGGTCCCGGCGCTTCCCCTTCTTCCCCGCTACCCAGGAGGCAGGGGCGTCGCGCCATGCTGTCATCTCCCAGGCCAAGGACGCCGCCGCGGGGGAGATGCTGCTGCACAAGATCGAGGAGGAGCAGGGTGTACGCGATGACCTCCGCCCCGGCCACCGCAAGATGCGTGGGCCAGCTCCACCACGCCGCAAGGCTGCGCACAGGCATGCTCCGCCGCGAGCCGTGTAGGCGAGCTCCGCTGCTCCTCCCCGGCTGCCACAAGCCACGCAGGCGAGATTCATGCAGGTGAGATCCGCTTTCGTTTCTACTATTGACTGCTAGCTTCCTGTTTCGAGTTTACAATCTGTGTATTTTATCGCAACTTGCATCTGCTAGTTGAGCATGACTGAAACTGTGGTGATTATCATTAATTTTTTTGCTATTCAAAGAAAAAAAATATATGGGTGTGCATATATCTAAGGTAAACAAGAAGCCTTTGTAGCTGCAAATTGCAATCTGTATTTAGTGTTACCAGGAGATAGCTCGGTTCGATTCAGTAATTTTTTATCTGCACTTACCTCCCTATTCTGATTTCGATCTTACTGATATTCTGCAGGCACAACCATATCCCTTCAGTAGTTTGGTTTTGGAATTAGCTTCCCTTTATACATATTGTCATAGTAGATTGAAACAGGAGATATGGAAGACAGTTTAGGAAATATGGAGACTCATAAAATAATGCTACGATGTATAGTTTAGCATGTTATATGGATATGGTTTGTTGCCATTGATGCAGTAGGTGCGATATTAATTTGTCGTGTGATATTAATGTCTGTTTGTATGGATTGTTAGCTTAAATGTTATCAATTTTTTTTCCAAAAAATGTTTAGTTTCACACTAATTGAATTGTATAATTCTGTATCAAAATTGCCAAATTGTTGATCTGAAAATAGGGGTAAAAATACAAATATGAAAATAAAACAGGGGCAAAAACGCATGGGCAAAGATTCTTGGTAGCATAGTTTCTGTTAATTTCATGGACACTCATGTTATTTCTGTTAATTTAGTTTTCCTATGCATTATGTATAATCATGAAGTGCCTTGATTTCACTTGAAGTAGAGCAAGAACATTCAAATTCTTCAGTAATGTTAGTCTCAGCTGCTGTTGCCATAAGGTAGCTACAGCCAGCCACAGCAGCTGGAACGCCAGCCGAACTTAGTAACATACGCAGCTGAGTGGCTGGGGAGGTAGATGCGGCGATTGGCTGGTGCTGGGCTACTAATCGGGTGCGATTTGATAGATCCAGTGGTGCTGATTGTCTGATTCCGCTTTCCGTAGAACCCTGATTCTCATAACCGCTTCCTTGTTATCCAAGCAGGTAGTGTGTAGTTGCGTACTTGGCGTTTGATTTACTGATTATATATTTTGTTAATGAGTGTATCGTGGAGTATGTTATATATGTTTGGTTATTATTTAGCCATCGAATAGGGATGCTGTAGCCAATCATTTACTATTAGAACTGTAGTTTACTTGATGCTTGTGATCAATTTTTTTCTGCATTTTCACCTTTCTAGTGTCTAGTATCCAACTGGTTTCATATAACAATATATCCTATGGGTTTATTTCCCGGATTGTTGAAGTGCAATTTGCACAGTTTTGCGAGCAAATGTGTTACATCAAATTGTTATATGCACTAGTTAGGTTGACATAAATCATTCGTTGGTATATGGATACATATATTTCTGCTGGTACCTAGCTTAATATTGTATGATTTTTTTACTTTAGTTTGTACTGAACTAGTCCTTGCTTATCTGTTACCCAACATTTTACAGCTCTTATATGTTTACTCAGTTAATCCTTTCTGGTTTTTGAACAATTAAGCATGCTGTTTAATTGTTATCTTCACTATAGATATTGACAGAGACCACTTTTATAAGCTAGAGCAATCTGAATACTTGGCATTGGAAAGCAGGCCTTTATTTGTTTGGCTGTCATTTTTTTTCATCTGCACGGTAAAGTGCCTTTTATGGCTGGCATTTTTTCCCCTAAAATGCAGGTGATTGAACAAAGATGGTGGGCGGTGGGATGAGGAAGCTAGCGTCCTTGTACCGAAGGAAAAGGACCGCTGCACCGGGGGAGAGTAGGAGGAGGAGCCACCGCAGGAGGGAGCTGTGGCCTGCCGCCCTGTCGCGTGAGGAGGAGGAGGAGGAGCAGGTGCCCCAGGAGGATGAGGAGGAGGAGGCGACAGTTGTGATATATTGTGATATATTGTGAGACATGTGACGTTTGTGATATATATGTGACGGTTGCGATATATATGTGGTGTTGGTGATATATTTGTGATGTTGATGATATATATGTGATGTTGGTGATGTTTGTTGTATATATCTTATGTTTGTTTGGATGTGATGTAAAAACAAATAAAAAAGATGTTTTCAGTCACTTTGCCGAGTGCAATGGCCATGACACTCAGCAAAGTGACTACCTAGGAACATGCTTTGCCGAGTGCAAAGGCCATTGCACTCGGCAAACATCACAGATTTGTCGAGTGTCTTGCCGGTGGCACTCGGCACAGTGGCCATCTTTGCCGAGTGTCTGAGTCAACGCCGCATGGCAAAGCGGCGACCTTTGCCGAGCGTTTGGCCTTGACACTCGGCAAAGCCGCCGTCACGGTGGCGCTCGCCGTCACGACGACTTTTCTTTGCCGAGTGTCAGATTATGACTCAGCAAAGGCTTTGCCAAGTGTCCGATAAAGTGCACTTGGTAAAGAGGTCTTTGCCGATCAACTGTTTATCGAGCGCCCTTTGCCGAGTGTAACACTCGACAAAGGCTTTGTCGAGTGTATATCGGCTTTTGCCGAGTGTCTAAGGCACTCGGCAAAGAAGCCGCCTCCCGTAGTGGTTCTTGATGTTGATGATTGCTATCAAACCTAGGAGGCATCTCCTTCAGAGTGGTTGGATTGTTTTTGTTATTTTGCAAAAGGCTTGTTGCTGGAGACGCCTTCATTTTCGTCAGTTCTGCTGTGTTTCCTGCCTACCCAGCATGAAAGCAATTCCCAATATGTGGTTCAGTTTTAGTAATTTTTTCAGTAATTATTTTGTTGAAGTTCAGGTTAAGTTAAGTGTTGCCTATTTTTCAGTTTAAGTTTAGTTTTAGTGCAGCAGAATTTATTTTTAGTTTTACTTTTTTGTTGAGTTCAATTTCAGAGTTCTCTCTAAACGCTTGCGAATGTCTTAAGTTTGACAGATAGTATGTAACTAAGAAATTGGGTGCTATTTTGGCTACATGTGTGCACCATTTTCTTCTAAGGGAAGCAAATCTCTTTGCGGCCTCATCAATGCAGTGTGTTTATAGATTTTTCAGTAGTATAGCAGGACTATTATACACTATGGGAATTATTGAATTGTGTTTATATAACATGATCTGCAATTATATGCATACTGCTTTGAAATAACCCACCTCAGTCCTTGTTTGGCTACACTCTAATTCACATGTATTGGGATAAAAATCTAGTTAATTTTCTATCCTAATACACCTCAATACATATAGATTGGGATGAATTGTAGTGCTGCCAAACAAGCCTTCAGGGTTATTATGCCAAAGTGATTACTGAATACTGATTACTAGGTTATACTTCAGATTGTGGTGATCATGTAATTGCATATTTGATGCAGCGGTGAAGGAAAGCTTGAAAAGCAGTTCTGCATGAGCTGTGTGGGATGTGACCTTTTTGTTTGTTACTGATCAGAAGAGGATCTGGAGGCTGCCCCTTTCATATATGTTGTTGATGGAGCACTGAGTTTAGTTGCAGCTGAGACAAAACCATCAAACAACTATTTAGTTTTGCCATCAAACAAAAGTTCCAAATAAACCAACCAAAGTATTCTGGTTATTTATGCTTAGTTTCTCTTTTATTTTTAGTTGGTCTAGCTTTTAGTTTCCAGAAATCTGCCCGTAACTCGAATCATCATTAGTCCTGCTCCTGCAGGTCCAATCTATCAATGTCCTGTGTTTACACGACGACATGATAGAGATTAGAAGAGAGGAGACCAAGTCATCTCAGCTCCTCCCGTTCCTTCGTTCTCGACCCCACTAATGTACTAGATTGGTCCGTGGATTGAATAGGTCATCTGTACATTTTTGTTGCTAATGGACACGTCGTGGCCTATCAGTCGGTGGAACTGGAACTTAGATATGCAGTGTACTTGTGGACTCCAACTTAGATATGCATTGTTGCCTATTTTTCAGTTTAAGTTCAATTTTTTTGCAGTAGAATTTATTTTTAGTTTTACTTTTTTGTTGAGTTCAATTTCAGAGTTCAGTTTGTCCATCAAACAAATCTTAACCTATTTTTTGTTAAAGTTCAGTTCAAGTTTAGCAGAATCATAAAAGTATTGAGGAGTTAGTAAAAATTATTATGAGCTGCTAGTTTTCCAAAGCAAACCTAATGACCAACACTTGTTACACAATGCTATTTAGGGGTTCCTACATAACAGTTCGAGACAAAAAAACCAAGCTGCATAACTGAAACAGAGGCAAGCAGAGAAAATTTAGAAAGGAAATTGCAGCCCGAGTGTCTTCCAGAAAGTAGCAGCAAGCCAATACAGCTTGCATATGTAAAATTCAGTTATAGTATTTTTTTTCCTTGAGTGTGTTCAATTTCTGTTTTTTTTTGCCTGTATTCAGTTTAAGTGTGAAGGGCGGGCCTGGTACAAGCAGTAGAGTCTTACCGCCTGTGACCGGAAGGTCCTAGGTTCGAGTCGCGGTCTCCTCGCATTGCCCTAGCGAGGGT
Organism: Miscanthus lutarioriparius; assembly: GCA_904845875.1. Classification (NCBI taxonomy): domain Eukaryota; kingdom Viridiplantae; phylum Streptophyta; class Magnoliopsida; order Poales; family Poaceae; genus Miscanthus; species Miscanthus lutarioriparius. The sequence goes on along the minus strand of CAJGYO010000014.1, from coordinate 22,633,030 downwards.
AAGGCTTGCCACTGACACCCTTCCCTAGACCCCGCACAGAGCGGGAGCTCTCTGCACTGGGTACGCCATTTTTCAGTTTAAGTGTGTTATCTGTCCGTCTTTGGTTCTAAGTCCAGTAGAATCTACGGGGTAATTTTTCTCTTGTTTTTGCTCAAGTTTCTTTGGTTTAAGTCCAGTATAACTAGCATCCTGGTTCATATCATGTTCATTCCCTTTTGAAGAAATATCCATTCAGTAATTGTTTTTATTGTAGTCTGATTTTATTTAAAATTGTTTTACTAGGTATGAGAAATATCGTGGATATTATGGAGGGAAGCAGGAAGCAAGAAAGTCCAACTACACAGATTTGGTAATAGGGCCTTTTAAAGAGATCTTTTTGTTTTTTTACAAATTTGATGCCCCTTGTTCTAGTTGTACCGTAGGTTTTTATATAAACTGCAGCTGCTACAGCTAAAAAGATTGCCGCGTTGCAATTGTGCTCAACTAGATTTGCCTTCAGGATAGATGTTATTCTAAAAATAATGTGAAGTATTGGCAGGCCACATCACTCCTATTAAGTATTAACAGATCCATGCTGTTGAAACTGTTTTTTTTATTGTTTGGTGTTCCGTTCAGGCAAATCGTCGGCAGTCCTGGAGCCAGCGCAAATCAAAGGCCCAGCAAGACTTGTTTAGAATAGCTTATTGGGCCAAGATCTTAGCTTAAAAGCTAAGTGGGCCAAACGGGTAGCTTCCGATTAAGACATTAAGTCATGGGAGGTATTTGGTGCTGGCGCATGTTCTCTGCATTGATTGATATCTGCGCAGCCCGAGCCCTTTCGAGCCTGTAAACTCCGGACATGCATCTTATAGCTTGGTACAATAAGCAACACACAAGTAACTCTTAACGAACCCGTATCATGCATATCTTAACCATCGATCTGGACAACGAAACAAACCAACGGTAGTAAACAGCATGCTTCATGATTAGCGCTTAATTAGTTCGCTGCAGCACGAATATAATATACACGTGGACATGCATCTAGAGAAAAAAAACTAGTGAACTACTTAGTAAGAACTAAACAGCAACTCAGCAAGCTTGACGGTTAGCTTAACTCCGAGCTTAGGCACGACTACTGCAGAAGAGGTGGGCATCGGTATGTACTGCATGCGCTTGGTATGGCGGGTGTGGCGGCGGCGGCAGCAGAAACCCCAAACAATCAGGTGGGTGAGCAGCAACACTCGGAGGAACGTGCGCAGAAAAAATCGATGAGGAAGACGAGAGAGTCGTCCAACCTGGCCGCTGTCGTCGTCACCGCCGCTGCCGTCGTCGCCCACGACGTCGATGGAGGAAGCAGCGTCGCTGGCGTTGTTGCCGTCGACACACCCCACGTCGACGTTGGAAGCAGCGTCGTTGTCGGAGGGATCGTAGGTGCGGCGCGTCGCGTAGCGTGGGCTGCCGCCTTCCATGTAGATGTAGTACGCAGGGGCCGCGAGGTGGAGGTGGCCGGAGGTGGCGGTGCTCCGTCGCGTCCACAGTTCTCTGGTGACTGAGGTGAAGTGGCCTCGCTCGCGCCCTCGGTCCCTCGACTGTGGTATGGTGACTGTAGGTGAGTAGCCTCGCACGCCGGCCAAACGCACGCTTGCGTGCCCCGGGGCAGATGTACCACAACCACATCCACGTTGTCGCTTGCCGTCGCTCAACGTGCACGGGGCACGATCCTGTAATATGTTTTTAGAGCATCTCCCGCAGTCCCCGATACTTCATCCCCAATATGTTATTGGTGGCCACTAATAATACTACTTTTTTAGATTATTGGGGGAGATGTTTCAACATATCACCAAAAATCTCCCCCAATACGTGAGACTCACCTGTCAGTAACAAAAAAAATTTCCTTTTCTTTTCTTTTCTGCACCGTTCATCTTCTCCCCGCATCGCATCGTGTCGCATCGGAGGCTCCGCTTGTCGCGGGCCTCGCGGCCTCGGCTTCGGCGTCCGCCACCGCAACCAGAACCACCTGCCGCGTTCGCGCAGCCAGCCATGGTGCCCCTCCGCCCGACCATGGCCTCACCGGATCTACGGGCGAAGGAGGCAGGCGAGGCCACGGGCCACGACGCGTTGTCGTCGGTGCCCGAGAGGGAGAGGTGGTGGGCCACCCACCGCGCGTAGCCGAGGGAGCGTGCACTCGGCGGCGTAGGGAGAAGGCCATGGCGGCGCACACTCCACCACCGTCGCCGCGGGTGGCGCGTCCTCCGTCGGCGCGTCCTCGGGTGGAAAAAGCGGCAGTTACTGTGGGCCCCAGACTATTGAGGGAGATGCAACTCCCCATTCATTTGAGGGGAGATGGGCAAGATATTGGTGGCCACAAAAAAAATGGAGGGTTATTGGGAGACCGCTGGAGAAGGAAAAGTGGGCTATCTCATCCAATATGACAGTTTTACGAGGATGAGGGGTGAGATTGGGGGACTGCTTGAGATGCTTGGGGACTGGGGTGAGGTTTGGATCTCTGACAATGGGTTGTCCTGGCAAAAACAAAAACAAAAAGCCGAAAGAGTCAGTCTCATGATCCGTAAGGAAAAATATGGTCCAAATGCGAATTACAAGTTTCTAGTATTTCTTTCTTATAAGCATATCCTACACCTTAAAGCTGAAGAGTGAAACGAACAGGCCCAAGTCGCCGTGTTGACATCAACATTCAGCCTTCTGTCCTGAATCTCAACAGCATTTATATTAGCCCAGCTCATCCACGAGACCACGAAAGAGTTCCTCCGAGTGATCTCTGTTTTAGTACCTCCGCCCTCTGATCCTTCTACACCACATGCATGTCACCGACTGACAATCAAGCAGCTGGTTTGTTTCTCTAGGACATCGATCAACTCCAGTTTGCAGTGCTCCGAGCAAGGTGAAGTCGCCGTTCGGATCAACAATGTTTTGGATCTCAACGGCATTCTCCCTCCATCCAAAAAAAAAGTGTCCCAGCATTAAAAAACGGATTAAGTCCACTTTTGATCCCTTAACTATTGTCTTAGTCTAATTTTAACCCTCAACTACAAAACCGTTAGTACTGGTACCCCAACTGTCAAAACCGTTCACTTTTAACACCTGGGCGGGACAAAGCTGTTTTGACTAACGTTGAGTGGTTTTGACCACGCCACGCTGGCGTTGACCGCCACGTAGGACGCTGGCCTGCATCTCAGCGACATGTGGGGCCTGCACGTCACCCACTCATTCCCTCCCTCTCCTTCCTCCAGCTCTAGCATCCTTAAAAAACTGTCCCACGGATAGTGTCGTTTTAGCTTTCGTCGGTGAACCCCATGACTACCGAGCCTACAACCTTTCTCTTCTCTCTCCCACCTCCCCCTCCCCCTCCGCTCGCCCGTTCTCTCACCATTCGAGGAAGAATGAAGCAGAGTGGGCTGCCGCCGGCAAGGCCCGTGCCCGTGGCCTTCCTCCTCCAGCCGGCAGCCCCCTCTTCTCTTCTCGTCGCGTGTTGGTTGAGGCAGGAGGTGGAGCAGCACCCCATATGAGGCCGCTGGCCGCCACGCGAGGTTGAGGACGGGCAAGGACCCTACGCGGGCACATCGTCGCCAAGATCCGCTCACCGGGGGAGCCATCCCCTAGATCCGCTGCTCCACCGTCGGCAGAGGGTAGACGGGCCCAGGATGGAGGCGTGCTGCTGCTCTACCGCCGGATCCTCCGCCCTTCGCTCCTACTGTGCCATGCCGACGACACATCGGCTGGTGGACGGAGGGAGGATAGGAGTACACTGGTCATGATAAAACCCTATCCATCTCTACTCCCTCGGAGCTGAAATACAAAAAATTGAAGTTTCAATTTTATCTTAATTTACAAGATATTTCTGGATTACTTAACCCCATCCATCCATTTGTGCATGCTTTTGAAACCCCACCCTTATTCTTACAGCCGGGTTCATCCTTATTCTATTCTTGAACCGGCAGTGATCCTTAGTCTATTACTGCCGGATTTGTCCTTGAACTGTATCATGTTGCCGGGTGGATCTGACAGTGATATGCAAGCCCCATCATTGTCGATTGCCCTCTGCCGGATCTATTTGCTAGTAAAACTAATATGAGAGAGCTTTTAGTATAAATCTATAGATACCCAATGGATGATATGAATTATGAAACTGGTCAGGCGTCCCATTCCACTTCCTTGCATTTTGTACGTTTACCATCTCTGGTCAAGGCGGCACCAATATGAAACCTTTGTGGTCGGCCGAAAGCAACCCGCAACTTGCATAAAATGAATGATCACGCACCAAACCCGACAAAGCACCAAACAAATTTAGTTCGTCCGATCCATTTGGCAGAACACGTTGATAGATAAACTAACAATAAAAGATAAAATTACCCCATCCATGAGCATTTAGCACAATACTCTCCCCCTTGAAGAAAACAACAACAAACCAAGACAAACTCACCTGCTAGTTGCATAATATATATACTCCATCCTATCCCAAAATTAAGTCCGTTAGGACATTGACACGATCTCCAATACTCCACCTTGACTATAATATTATTGTTAGGAAACGCGGGTATGCTACTCGCTAGCACACAATAAAATAACCGCGTAAACAGGATCAATTGCGAGTAGATGATCATAGATTATACCTTCGCTCGCCGCGCGTCGCAGCGGAAGTCTTGATGAAGCGCGAGTAGTCGATTTGATCGACGTCGAGGAGGTAGTCATACGATCTGACGAAGTGCGCAACCGAGCGACACCTCTACGGTAGTCCACACGTACGGAATGGAACGACGAACCGGAGCGTGCTAGCACTCCATGGCACGTACTCGAAGATCCCCGCGATCAACCTTTGATCCGGTTGCATGTGGGCAGGAGCCCCTACGCGGCAGGCAACAGCAGCCCTGCAGCAGCAGGCTAGTGCGGCAGAAGAAGTTTCGTGCGGCAACAAGCTAGTGTGCGGCGGCTGGACAAAGGAATCACCCCTCATTAGGGTTAAAATCTAATTAGTATTTATAGGCTGCTAATTGGGCCAGCGCTAATTGGACCAAGCCCCTCTTGGGCACCCAACAGTCTCCCACTTGCACAAGAGTTAATTATGCAAGTACCCATGTGTTCCAATCCCTTAAGTGTGTGACCCCGTAGGTTCATGCAATCTACGAACATGACTCAGAAACCATTTCCGATCAATAGTTAGCATTGGCCTCTAGCAAGGCGTACTGACTCCCGAAGGTTCACGAATAAAGATGTCAACGGGGCCCGTTCCCCGATTCCCCGCGGGGAATTCACCCATTAGGGGACGGAGATGGTACAAATCTTCTCCTCATGGGAAATTAAATGGAGAAAAAAATCATCCCCATCAGGTATGATAGGGGCGGGGATGGTATACATGCCCCCGTCCCCGTTCCCCTTGGGGACCCAAAATGTTTAAGGCCCATCTGAGAAGGCCCAATTCATGTGTACATATATATAAGGCAATTTGTAACCCTAACCTTATCCTTTCCATTCGTTCCCAAATTCCCAATCCCATCCCCTGTCCCCCCAGCTGCCGCTGCCACCTCCCACTCCTGCACTCGCCCATGCTTTCCTTCGCCCTCCCTAGCCCGTGCCTGCGCACGCCGCGGCGGCGATGGATATGGAGATGGAGGACGCGGCGGTGCTGGACGCGCGGTTCTGCGCGGCGGACACGGCGACGCTGGCCATGGCCAAGGCGCTAAGCATGTCCAGTAGCGACTTCACCGTCATGGACGCGGCCACGGGCGCCCTCGTGCTGCGCGTCGACAGCGTGCTCTTCAGCCTGCGCCGGCGCTACGTCCTCGTAAACGCCGACCGCCGCCCCGTCCTCACCGTCCAAGAATCAGTTTCCTTCTTTCCTCATCTATCGCTCGATCTGTTTCCTCATGTCCTCATGTCCTGATGCGCGGGCGCGGCTGCTTGGAACGCAGGCGCTGATGCTGAACACGTGGTGGAAGGTGTTCCGGGCGACAGCACCCGCCGACGGGACCTCATGTTCACCGTGGTGAAGCCATCCGTGATCCAGCTGCGGGGGTCCACCAAGGTCAGCGTCTTCCTCGCCAGCAACGACGCCGAGCAGGCCTGCGACTTCAGGATCACCGGCAGCTACCACAACGGTGCCTGCGTCGTCTCCCTCGGCGACTCCGGCTACCACGACGGAGAGCCGGACCGACGGCTGCGGCGAAGGAAAGCATGGGGATCCCCGCGGGGATTAAATCCCCGAGCGAGGACGGGGATGGGGAAGAAGTGCTCCCCATGAGCCTTCACGGGGACGGGGACGGGGGAAATTTGCCCCCACGAGGACGGGGATGGGGCAGTAACCCCCGACGGGGAATTCCCCGTTGACATGACGATTCACGAAGATCATTTCTTGCATAACCTATAACACTCGCCAATATTATATCCTTCGGCCACACGACACCTAGCCAAGTGTAAGGCGAATGAAGTGCTACCCTTATTCTTATCCATTTCTCGCTCAGTGAAGAACTTTTTTGATCGAGTAACCTTTAGTTGAGGCATGGCCATGTGCTTTCAGTTCATCACATCGAGCGAGCCTAGAGGAGTCTCTCCCTGAAACAGGAGGGGCAGATTCCTTCTTGACTTGGTACACCCTGCGACTTGCTTCAACCACATCCGAAAGCTGCCTTTATAACTACCCAGTTACGGAATAGCGTTTAGCAACCCCAAAATGTGATGCTCCACAATCCGGGACTCTGTACCGATCTTAGGTCTAAGGACGTAATATGCGTGTCGTTACGAGATTCACCGATAGCAGTGTATTCGCGGTGTCTCGTTGTGGGTCTATCCGGCACCGTGTTCCTAACACGTGCCTACATTGTTGGTGCAATATCCCATATTGCCATGACCTATGAAACAAGATCATCCACCCAACACATGTACCAGCTTATCTCTACGTCACAGTCCTGCATGACGGATGGAAGCTGGGGACCATTTTTAGTACAATGTCAATGTTGTATCATGGAGTTTCACTAACGAATCACGTATTCGCTAATCACATATGATGACAAAGTCATGGAACATATCACTGAAAAATGCAGATTACAAACGTTGACACGATGTCATCATCTTATGACTACCTTTATGGAATACATCATCATAAGCCTCCCACTAGTGCTAGTCAGTTATGCCAGCATCTCATGCCCATTGACTTTGTATGCATCTCATGCTTTGCTTGTGGGAGTGGCTTAGTCAACGGATCTGCAATGTTCAGGTCGGTGTGCACCTTGCATATCTTCACATCTCCTCGATCGATGATTTCTCGAATCAGGTGATATCGCCGTAGTATGTGTTTGGACTTCTGGTGTGACCTAGGCTCCTTTGCCTATGCGATAGCACCACTATTGTCACAATAGAGGTCTATCGGACTGGAGCAACTAGGGACCACACCCAACTCAGAAATAAATTTTCTGATCCATACAGCTTCCTTTGCAGCTTCCGAAGCTACAATATACTCGGCTTCTGTTGTCGAATCTACAACTGTCTCTTGCTTGGAACTTTTCCAGCTCACTGCACCACCATTGAGGCAGAAGACATACCCCGATTGAGATTTGCTATCGTCCTGGTCAGTTTGGAAGCTAGCATCAGTGTAACCCTTTACAACGAGCTCCTCCAAACCTCCATAGACTAGGAACATATCCTTAGTTCTTTGGAAGTACTTTAGGATATTTTTTACTGCAACCCAGTGACCATCACCCGGGTTGGATTGGTATCTGCTTGTAACACTTAGAGCATACGAAATGTTTGGGCACGTGCACAACATGGCATACATGATCGAGCCAATAGCCGAAGCGTATGGCACCCGACTCATCCTTTCTTGCTCATCAGGCGACGACGCACACTGAGTCTTGCTCAAGGTTACACCATGTGACATAGGTATGAATCCTTTCTTGGAATCATTCATGTTGAACCTATTCAACAGCTTGTCGAGGTACATGCTTTGGCTTAATCCAATTAAGTGTTTAGACCTATCTCTATAGATCTTTATGCCCAGTATGTAGGCTGCTTCTCCAAGGTCCTTCATAGAGAAACTCTTTCTCAATGAGGCCTTAACATCCTCCATAAGCGGAATATCATTCCCAATCAATAGTATGTCATCCACATACAAGATTAGAAATACAAGTGCGCTCCCACTAGCCTTCTTGTAAACACATGCCTCTTCTTTATTCTGTGAGAAGCCAAACGATTTGACTACCTCATCAAAATGAAGATTCCAGCTCCGGGATGCTTGCTTTAGCCCGTATATAGACTTCCTAAGTCTACACACTTTTCTAGCATTTTGCTGGTCGACAAAACCTTCAGGCTGTGTCATGTACACATCCTCACTTAGGTTTCCATTAAGGAAAGTTGTTTTGATGTCCATTTGCCAAATCTCATAGTCATAATATGCGTCAATTGCTAGAAGGATCCGAATAGACTTCAGCATTACGATGGGTGAAAATGTCTCGTCATAGTCAACACCTTGAATTTGACGAAAACCTTTCGCTACCAGTCGTGCCTTATAGATGTGAACCTTTCCATCAGCATCTATCTTTTTCTTGAAAATCCATTTACACTCAATGGCTCTCACGCCATCGGTTGGATCAACCAGGTTCCAAACCTGATTATCTCTCATGGACTCCATCTCGGATCGCATGGCATCAAGCCATCTCTCAGACTCCGGTCCCATCAGTGCTTCTGGTTATGTTTTAGGCTCCTCATTGTCCAACAATATGATGTCCTTTTGCCCTATAATCAGTAGCGTGTACTTATCAGGTGCGCGACGTGCCCGTATTGATCTTCGTGGTTGAGGTTCATCATGTTGGTCAGCGACCATCGCTGATTCATCATGTTGCACCTCATCAATGGGAACAGAAACATTTTCTTGTGTTTCTTGAACTTCTTCAAGTTGCACTGTGCTCCCACTAATTTCTTTCGAGAGACTCTTTCTCAAGAAAGACAGTGTTTCGAGCAACAAAAACTTTGTTCTCTTGACGATTATAAAAATAGTATCCTTTGGTTTCCCTAGCATACCCCACAAAGACACATTTATCATATCTGGGCTCGAGTTTAGTGGGCGTCAAACGCTTCACATAGGCTTCGCAGCCCCAAATCTTCAAGAACGACAAACTAGGACGCTTCCCAGTCCATATCTCATATGGCGTCTTCTCCATAGATTTAGATGGTACACAGTTTAGTGTAAACGCAGTAGTCTCTAGTGCATAGCCCCAAAAATACAATGGAAGATCAGTCTGACTCATCATAGACCTCACCATGTCCAACAAGGTTCGGTTCCTCCGCTCGGACACACCGTTCCATTGCGGTGTTCCTGGCGGAGTCAATTGTGGAACAATTCCACAACTCTTTAGATGATCGCTAAACTCATGGCTCAAATTTTCTCCACCACGATCCGATCGTAGGAATTTAATTGCCTTGCCGGTATGATTTTGTACTTCATTTTGGAATTCTTTGAACCTTTCAAAGGATTCTGCCTTATTCCTCATCAAATAGATATAGCCATATCTACTCAAGTCATCAGTAAAGGTAATAAAGTACTGAAAACCACCTCTTGCGACCGAGTTCATTGGACCACATACATCAGTATGTATTAGGCCTAATAACTCGCTTGCTCTCTCGCTTTGTCCAACAAAGGGAGTCTTAGTCATTTTTCCAAGCAGGCATGACTCGCATGTCTCAATCGATTCAAAATCGAAAGAATTGAGAAGATCATCTTTATGGAGCCTCTCTATGCATTTCTCGCCTATATGGCCTAAACGACAATGCCACAAGTAAGTAGGATTTGAGTTATCTACGCAAGTTCTCTTAGTACTAATGCTATTAATTTCTACATCTTCCAGATCAAGAACGTAAAGCCCATTCACAATAGGACATCTCCCATAGCACATGCCATTCATAAAAATGGAACAACACTTGTTCTTTATTATGAATTCATAACCATCATCCTCTAAACATGAGGAGGAAATAATGTTCTTATTCAATGCAGGAACAAAATAACAATTATTGAGTTCTAGCACTAATCCAGAAGGCAACGACAATGGATAAGTGTCGACGGCCAACGCAGCAACCTTTGCTCCATTCCCGACGCGCAAATCCACTTCGTCTCTCGCAAAGCGTCTAATTATTTTCAGCCCCTGCAACGACTTGCAAGTGTGAATCATTGCACCAGTATCAAATACCCATGCATTATTAGAACGCGTAGCAAGATTAATTTCAATAACATTAATACCTTGAGCGGAGGTCGCACCTCCTTTCTTCTTTTTATCTTCCAAGTACTTCTTGCAATTCCTCGACCAATGCCCCTTTACACCACAGTGAAAGCAAGCATCGTCAGGGGAGGCACCAGCTTTCTTTTCTTTGGCCTCCACTTTCGGCAGGTTTCTTAGCCTTCGCTGGGCGCTTACGCTTCTTACCCTTCTGGACTGTCATCACATGACCAGGAGTCTTCCTAAGACTCGTCTCTGCCGTCTTAAGCATCCCATGCAACTCAGTCAACGATTTCTTCAAACCATTCATGTGATAGTTTAGGATGAATGGTTCAAAGCTAGCAGGCAGGGACTGCAGTATCACATCAGTGGCGAGATCATCATCGAGGGGAAAACCCAGTCTTTGCAAGCTCTCAATGTACCCAATCATCTTAATCACATGAGGGCTGACTGGAGCACCTTCAACAAGCTTGCAACCAAACATGGCTTTTGAGGTATTAAACCTGTCGACCCTCGCCTGGTTTTTGAACATGCCACGTAACCCCACGATCATATCGTACGGGTTAGTGCTCTCAAATTGCTTTTGCAACTCAGAGTTCATGCAAGCAAGCATCAGGCACTGCACATCCACCGCATCATCAATATGCTTCACATAAGCACGATATGCACTAGTGGTGTGCGTGACATTCTGAGGCTCTTCTAGGTAAGGCGTATCGAGAACGTACTCCTTTTTTTCTTGTCTGAGAACAATTCTCAGATTCCGATTCCAATCAACAAAGTTTGTTCCGTTTAGCTTTTCTCTATCTAGGATCGATCGTAGATTGAAGTTTGATGCACTCGACATTTTCTACAACAGTAAGATACGCAAATGTTAGCACTTCTTTTATTAACACCTTTAATAAAATAATTCCTGCTATGTTGTGCGAACGTCCCCTGGCATTGCATAGCAGGACGAGATCCAACGCTCCCTGTGATACTAGTGAGCTTTGGCATCACCGCTAGCATCATAGTGAACAAGGTAGGCAACACTTGCCAATCACATCCAATGCGACTCTCATTTGTTGGGCGACATCATATGTCTCGGCTCCCAACACTTATGCCCCAAAGCCCAAGTCCGACTTGATAGCTCTGTCAAGTAAACCAACACTATGCTGTGGTGTCCGACACCACCCAATGGATCAAGGTAGAAGATGACACCCTGCTTTGGCAGACCCATCACCTACTAACAAGATCCCAATGGTGTAGCCGTTGGAAGGGCATAAAATCTTAATTTTTCGTGAGGGATTCATCATTCGCATCACAGGCAGTGCATTATATTAATCATCACAAATAATCAAATTATTGTGATAGTATGGCCTTTTCTTCGTCCAACGAAGATCAGCACATGTCGACGACCGCCAGTCCGCACGCCTACGCCGAGATGTCGCATCTTGGGCGCCTTCTCCAAGGTACGACGGTCGCCGAGTCGCTTCGCCCTTGTCAATGAATTACATAATCTAATTCAGCTAATACACGCTAGTAGCTAAATTAAAATTATAAATTATATCATAGGAGTGGCAGGTAGCCCGAAAATGAACAGCCTCAACCCGGCTGTAATAATTTGTGACACGCAGGCCACACAGAATTATTACACACAGATCATCACATGATTTTGAGGCCATACCATCACATCATTCTCTGCAAAAACGAGTTAGGTGTTTCTACGAACGATGCAACTTGTCCCTTTTTTTTAATTAAAACACGATCTGGCCCCGTCAGCCGATAACGGATAGAACAGATTTTTCGCATGCTGCCAGCAAGCTAACAGGCATGGCGTTCTAGCCGACATAGCCGTTCACGCCGCGTATTGACTGTTTCGCTACACGAACTCACAACCTCGTGGTCAGCCGCGCGACGCTCGCGCGCCGTCGTAAAGACGACCAGTTAGCCAGTCACATAATGAGGAAGCAAGAACGGAGTAAAACAGTTCAATTCGCGCGTAGCGCTATTCGCCAAAACGATCTGATCTACAACCAACCATGCAAAATATTTAATCTAGATCAAAAACAGCACAAGCACAGCTCTGGTACCACTGTTAGGAAACGCGGGTATGCTACTCGCTAGCACACAATAAAATAACCGTGTAAACAGGATCACTTGCGAGTAGATGATCATAGATTATACCTTCGCTCGTCGCGCATCGCAGCGGAAGTCTTGATGAAGCGCGAGTAGTCGATCCGATCGACGTCGAGGAGGTAGTCGTACGATCTGACGAAGTGCGCAACCGAGCGACACCTCTACAGCAGTCCACACGTACGGAATGGAACGACGAACCGGAGCGTGCTAGCACTCCACGGCACGTACTCGAAGATCCCCGCGATCAACCTTTGATCCGGGAGGGAGGATTGCAGCGGCGGACCAGAGGTTGCGTGTGGGCACGCGGCTGCGGCAGAAGAAGTTTCGTGCGGCAACAAGCAAGTGTGCGGCGGCTGGCCAAAGGAATCACCCCTCATTAGGGTTAAAATCTAATTAGTATTTATAGGCTGCTAATTGGACCAGCGCTAATTGGACCAGGCCCCTCTTGGGCACCCAACAATTATGTAATCGCTTCAAACAGGAAGTGTTGTAGATTACGAAAGTACTATGTTCTATGACGGATATAACAACATCAATCTTTTGTATCATCTATATATATAACTCTTTAGCCATCAAAGGTTTAGAGCAATTAAAAAAATAAGTTATTAACTTAGAACAAAGCAAAAGAAACATATATTTGGGATCTCGATAGAGTATGTATGAGAGAGCTAGCCCCAGTAACAGGGGTCATATGAAATTGGTTAGGTGTACCATTTCACTTCCTTGCATTTTCTAAGTTTATTACCATCGGTCATGGCACAAATACTACAAAACCTTTGTGGCTGGCCAAAAGCGACTCGCGACGAATCGCATAAAAGTATAGTGCATATGACGACCATACACCATCGCTACATTCGTTTGGCTTATAAGCCGTACTTTTTCAGCCAACGAATAATATTTTTCTCTCACAACAATTACTAATCGGAGCCTCCACGTTGATCCTCACCAGACGCGCTAGAAAAATAGATAAATGCTAGAAAATCTCACATTAATCAAAAACATCCGGCCATCAAATTAAAGACGTAGCCATCTATAACCATTGGATCTATTCTATTTTGTACAAAATTACTGACGAATATCTATACCCGGGTATCCGAGCCAAAGGATTAATGAGTGTCACGTCACCTCATCCGATGGTTAAGGACGCAACTGCGGCCTCGTCCGACCCCTAGGGGCCGGGCCATGCCTCGTCCGACTCCGAGGACGAGGTTTCCGCCTCGTTCTACCCCAAGGCGTGGGCTCCGACTCCTCCGACCCTAGGGCACGGGCTCCGACTCGTCCGGTCCCACAGGGAGGGCTCCGCCTCGTCCGACCCCCAGGGCGAGATTTCTGCCTCGCCCGTTCCCTGGGGGTCGGATTTGCTACGTCAGTTGACCGGCGTCCGGTGGCGACTTCCTCCTTCGATCCAGCTTCGACTGGCTGTGGTTAGTCATTAGGTTAGTTGCAGGTAGGCACATGCGAAGCGATAAGCCGCAACAGTCGCCGATGTCGCCGCCGCCGCTGTCCCTCGTGGTGCTCCCGCTTCTCCTCCTCCTCCTCCTCCTCTTCGCCACTGTATCCCCCGCTGCGGCCAATGCGACCGCCACCACAGTGCCAGTGCCGCGCCTCTCCCCCCAGGCCGACGCCAGTGGCGGAGAAGTTCCACGCTACCGGTGTTCACCAACCTCACCGCGAGCGGCGGCCGCGGTACCGATCGACCTCTACTACGGCCCGGCCGGCCGCAACTTTGAACCTCATCCGGGACTAGCTCTCCGGTGACCCGCTCTCTGACGTCTAGCGGACCAATGTCACCTCCTACTTCTTCGACTCTGGGTCCCGCCACAACAGTTGTTCCCGTGGGGCTCCTGCCGCCGACCGGCTTGCCGCGGCGCCGCCGTCTACCTCGGCCATGCGAGCACGCCGACGGCGGTTCGCCACCACCTCTGAACCAAGGTCGACTTTATGTCGGTACTACGAGGAAGTCGCCACCGCCACCCGTCCGGATTTACTACGTCGATTGACCGGCGTCGGTGGCCGATCGGCACTGCATCACCAAACCGTATGGCCTCTCGTCGAGGACCTTTGACCATTCCGTCTGCTCGGATGGGATGGAAAACAAGAACGGCACACGACACCCGCACGATATCTTTGCAGTAATATCAGGACCCGGTGCGGCGCCCACCGCCACCACGATCTCTGGTGGTCAATGAGACCCACGCGAAGAGGAGGACGACACACCCCTGGGAGCCTTATTTTTTTTTTCTTTTTTCTCTCTTCCCTTCTCTCGGTCTCTGGTATCCTGTTCTCTCCCTGTCGGTGCAGAAAGTGACCAACACGTAAATATTTGTAGTTTTGTCGTACGTTGTGATCGGAGGTGGCCTAGCACTCAATGACACAGGGTTTATACTGGTTCAGGCAACGTGCCCTACGTCCAGTTTGAGTCGGTCGGTGACTTTATTCCTGAGCCCAAGAGGTCTGGTCGGACTCTGGTCAGAGGGGCCGAGAGTGACGGGAGCTCCGTTATGTGCTAAGTGTTAGAGCGTGTGCTCGTGGTTTGAACCTAGTGATTCTGTTGTTGTGTCCTAGTGAACTAATCGATCTGAATCAACCTATCTGTGTTGGAGAGAGCGCATCCCCTTTTATAGATGAAGGGGGTGACCTTACAGGTGAGAGGGAGAGAGTGCGTATACTATTAAGTCTTGTTGCCCACGCCGACGGGTACAAGATGATGGTAGGCTCCCATAATATTGTTCAATGTCAGATGCACGTGGGAGGTTGCGTCGTCTTCTTTAGGTATGGCAGATGTCGGTGCCTGTCACACTGTCGATACCCAGATGCATACAAGGGGTTTTACCATGTTCGCCTGGTACATTAAATGCCGGCGCCCACAACACTGTTGATGCCCATAGACATGTGGGGGTAGCCTTATCGTATTTGTCCGGTGTAGGAGTTAATGGCGCCCACAACACTGTTGGGGAAAATGTCGGCGCCTACAACACTGCTTGGGTTATGTCGTGCCAGGAGGGTCGCAGGTTACTGCCTGGCAGGTGCACATGGTACGGTCCCTGGTATTGCGGTTTGACTTGTGCGCCCTGCCTTACTTTCTCCGTCCGTTTCCTGGTCCTTACCGAGCGGGCGTCCCCGGTCTGTTGGACTCAGTCGGCTCTGACCGCGCCAGTCGGAGAAGAGCTGTAAGCAGGGGTTCGACGTATCCCCGGTTGGAAACGCGGGTCAGAGCCGAAAGCGGTGTTTGGCCAGGCCTTCCGGTCGGAGAGTTCATCCGGAGGCGGGCTGGAGACCGAAGCGAGCGCTCCGGTCGGAGAGGCGGGCTGAAGTCAGAAGCGAGCGCCGTTCCTCCTCGGCCAGGCCTTCCAGTCAGAGATTGGATCGCCCCTCTGGCCTGTCGTTTAGGTACTTGGGCCGGCCCGAGAGTTGCGCACTGCTCGCAACGTTGTCTGTTGGGCCGAGCCTTTGCTGGGAAGCCGGTCCTGAGGGACCCCGGGTTCATGAACCCGACACTCCCCTTGGTCTATAAAAGGGAAGGCAAGGCACCGTTCAGAGAGGGAGATCGATCGATCGATAGATGGAGCAGTAGATGCATCGAGCAATCAAACCACAGAGACTTGGGAGCTCCTTCCTCTCTCGCCAGTTTATAACCGCATACTATAAACTCAGTGCTGGTAACACGAGCAGCCCGAAACTGGACGTAGGAACATTCGACCCGAACCAGTATAATCCTCATGTCCTCTTAGCACACCATCCGGGTTAGACACGCAATATACAAATTTACTAGTCGGTTGTTCAAAACACCGACAATTACCCACCTCTGCCATTATACTAAATAAAATCTATTTTGTATTATCTTGCGTATTGGCAAAGGTGAGTGATTTGGATGCAATGTTATGGTGTTACTTTATGTATTTTTCATAATGACAGAGGTGGGTAATTTTTTTAAAAAAAATTATAATGGATCTAATGGTTGTCAGGTGATGATGATTCGAGTCTACCAAATTAAAGGAAAGATGTTTCTGATTATTGTGAGAATTTCTATGATTTATCTGTTTTTATAGCATGTTTGGTGGAAGTTGACATGGTGCCTCCGTGGAGCCTCTAATTAGTAAGAAGTAAGATGATTATTAGAGATTACTAAAAACTTGCTAAAATTCACGTGTCTGAATTTTAGTTTTCTTTCACGCAACGGTTATTGCATATATTTTAAATAAAAATTGCAGTTTTAGTTTGTTATCATTTCTGTAGGCACATGCAATTTTTTGTTCCTATAATAAAAAATCTCTTAGACAAAACCACAAACCTGACAAAATATTATTTGGATTAGCACAAAGACAATTAACAATTTACAATTGTTTCTTTAAAGACAAAATTTTGATATATTATGACACAGGCAAATAAAAATCGCAAAAATAATAATTTCCTTGTACCAGTTGTTGGTACAATAATATTGTCTAAAATCATCTTAAAATTCAAACACCTAAAATATATATAGAAGTGCTGAATTAATGGCCATACAATTTTAGTTTTTCTAAGAATTCGTAGGATTTTTTTTTCTAGCGCATCTCAACTAACGTATAACAATCAGATATCATTATTATAACAATAGTGTGATCTTATCTCTCTGTATATTTTCTCCAAAAAAAAACCACATGCCCGTGTTTTAGCTTAGAGGTTTATATTTTTTTTCCACAACGGTAAAACCGAATTTCATTACCATGGCAACAAAATTACAGATAGTTCCATATCTTCCCAGTACAGAAATGTAAAGGCAAAATGACTCCTTCAAGCATATGGTCACGAAGGGACCAGATACAGGAAGGCTAAACCACTACTGTCTACGTTGTAGAACCGCCACCACAGGGCCAAAAAACGGCAACAGGAGTTTGCGACATCAAGAACTTGCGCTACGCAAAAACCATATGAACAGCAACAACTGCCTATACAATCAACCAGCAAACGGCACCAGCTGCATCCCCTCCTGGGATTGAGCCTGCAGCTCTTGGTTGTGGAAGGAGAGCGCCGCCTTCTTCACCAGCTCTGCTCCCTGGATCACCTGCTCCTTCATGTCGTCCTTCAGCAGCCCTGCCCAATAGGTAAGGAAAGAGCAGATCAAACAAATAATCTCAGTAGGAGATTTCACCCTTTTGTCATCAAAACATACAGCGTTTCTAGTACGCCAGATAGCCCAACAAACAGCGGCTAACCCCACAGCATGCATGCTGGGAGCCTGAGGAAGAATATTTTGAATCCAAATCCAGTATTGCATCATACTACTCGGTCTGCAATCAGACCCTAAAGAGTAAGCAAGCAAACTCCACACATATTTAGCAGTTAGGCAGTCAAACAAAAGATGCTGAATATTTTAATTCTCATTGCAAAAAGCACAGGATGCAGAGCCCTTCCATTTCAGCTTAGCTAAGTTGTCCTTAGTGAGGATAGCATTATGATCAATAAGCCACATGAAAATTTTATCTTCAGAGGAATTTTAGCTTTCCACATTTTCCTAAAGCTAGAGCCATAATCATGTCTGCATAAGTGATTGTAAGTCGATTTAACAGAAAACGAACCAGACTTTTCCCAATCCCACTTAGCTCTATCATTATCACCATTAATGCCATACCGATAAACCATGTCATGCAATCTTCTCAATTGACACTGAAGATCTTCATGTAACCACCTCCTAAACGATAGACGCCGGTTCTTCTTCTTCATGAAATCCACAGAACAATGTTGTTCCATACTGATTTCATACAGCCTCGGGAATTTGTCTGCCAAGGAGACAGGACCACACCACCTGTCATGCCAGAAGCTGGTGGTTTTACCATTACCAACCACCACAGACCTGCCTTTCAGGTAAAGATTCCTAACTTTTAACAGATCATTCCACACAGGGGAATTCTTGGGGCTTTTCAACAGAAGAGCAATACTCTCTTTCTTCAAATATTTTTTCTTAATGATATCTTGCTAGATACCCTTTCCATTTTCAGCTTTCCACCACCATTTACACAATAAGCTAGCATTGTTCTTAGGTTTAGTAATTTTAACCCATTTAACTAGAAGGGCGGGCCTGGTGCAGGCGGTAGAGTGTTACCGCCTATGACCGGAAGGTCCTGGGTTCAAGTCGCGGTCTCCTCGCATTACACAGGCGAGGGTAAGGCTTGCCACTGACACCCTTCCCCAGACCCCGCACAGAGCGGGAGCTCTCTGCAGTGGGTACGTCCTTTTTTAACTAAATGGTACTTCTTCTTCGTACCCCCTCCTTGCCAAAAGAAATGTTTTCTGGCAACATCCATCTTATCAAGAACTGACACAGGCAACCAAAACATGGACATAGCATAGACAGGAATGTTGCTTAAGCAGGAATTGATTAACACTAGTCTCCCTCCTAAACTCAAAGAGCTCCCCTTCCAACCATCTAACCTTTTCATAAGTTTTTCAATGATAGGCATCCAATCAGCCACATGTAATCTGGAGCCTGCCACAGGGACTCCAAGATATTTAATAGGCCACTTGCCAATGGCACAGTTAAACAAATTAGAAAACTCCAGACTCTTAGCCTCATCTTGACTCACCATTATCACCTCACTTTTGGAGAAGTTAATCTTGAGACCAGACATAGCCTCATAAAGATACAGGAGTTTTTTTCAGATGAGAGGCCTGTTCCATATTGTCCTGAAGACACAGAATAGTGTCATCAGCATATTGCAGAACAGCCACTCCATTTTCAATAAAATCATGAACAAGTCCAGTAATCAACTTGTTTCTTTGAGCAAGGGTAATCATTTTAGCAAGAGAATCAGCAGCAATGTTGAATAGGAAAGGGGACAAAGGACTCCATTTTCAATAAAATCATGAACAAGTCCAGTAATCAACTTGTTTCCTTCTCCCACTCTTTTGGCATACCATCTCCATGTAGAATTAGAACCTGGCTTTAATCTGAATTCATTTCCAATCTGCCTAGCATTGGCTTGGCCAAAGTGATAGAGATCATGGCAGTAGTAGTCATATCTTTAATCCCTTCATCAGTGTTTGTGCTTTCAATGAAGTGAAAGCCCTGAACATAAGCAGATAAGCCATAAAAGGGTGAGTTAAACTCCCAAGGCATTTTCTCTGTACAAACTCTTGCCACATGACCTTCCTTATGACACCTGGTACATACAATAGGGCTAGGACAACAATTAGAGGGGTGTTCAACCTTGCCACATCTCTGACAGAATTGCTGTCTGTCCTGCTGCTCTCTAGGAGCTTCCTGACTTCCATTACCCCCACCCTGAGCCATCTGATCATCATTAGCAATAATTTGGGTGTTGTTGTTCACAGAAGTTTCCACCTCAGCAGACTTAGTTTTCTGGGCCGGATTGGACTCCTCCTGTTCTTCATGCTGTGCCCGCTCCTCTGGGCGCCCTTGATTCCAGCCATAACCACGACCACCGCCCCCCTAGAACCGGCCGCCTCCTGTCTCTCCCCCGAGGAACCCAACCCCTATTCCCACGACCTTGCCATCCATACCCACGGTTACCCCCATAGCCCTGATTGTACCAACCCTGACAATTTTGACGCGGATCCATGGTTGCCCTTGGCTGCGGAGGAGCCTGGAGAACCTGCGAGAATGACCTAGTATCACCACCTAGAGTCGACCAGATTGTAGACTTCGGATTAGCACCACGAAGGGGAGCTAATACCGAGGTAGAAGAAGAAATCCCCAAATCTCGCACCGAAACAACTCCACAAACCCCAACAATCGAGCTATGTCTCCAGATATGGACGAGTCTAGCGCTTAGATCAGTGTCGGAGTGATCACGTACCTCGTGGGGAAGCCGAACACCCGCCTCCTGCCGCCCCGTTTGCGCGATTCTACAGGAATCGCTAGGGTTTCCTCCCTCTCTCGACTGGAACCCGGGAGGGGAATAAGGGGAGGGAAGGGGAAGAGACTGCGGCCCCTCCACCACGCACTGCTCCGTAATCTTATCCCCAGTAATCCGCCATGGCCCAGAGCTCATAGACTGCGAAGGAGTCTGAGCACAGACCGAGTCCGCCAACGGCGGGGCCAACTCACCCTCCGACTGCGCACCCGCGCCTGCTCCTGTAGCTCGGGTCCGTCCCCCAGACCCGCCACGCCCGCGTGGAGTGCTCTCGCTCGTGACCGCGCCGCTTTCCTCGCCTCCATGGCCCACGCTCGTCGCGTCGCCTGGTGCGCCCGTGTCGAGAGGAAGAGGAAAGAGACGATCAATTCGTATGAGTATAGACTAATTTACTTAGAGGTTTATATATTGGTTTGTTTATAAATATTAAAGTCTGCTTTACAGTTTAATTAAATTCTATATTAACTCCATGGCAGTAGTCCGCGCAAAACTGTAGGGGAGTAAATTCTGAAGGGCACATACATCGCAATATGGCTAGGCAGAGGGCGGGCTACGCCACGCCCACCTCTGGGACGGGTTCCGTCTCGTTCGACATCAAAGCCGTGGGCTTCGTCTCGTCCGACCTTTAAGGGTGGGCTATGCCTCACTCGACCTCTAGGAACGGGCTCCGCCTCCCTGACACCGAGGCTGTGGCCTCCGCCTCACCGGGCCTCTAGGGGCGGGCTCCACCTCGTCCGACTTCTAAGGGTGGGCTCTGCCTCTACCGACCTTAGGGGCGGGTTACGCCTCGTCCGACACTAAGGCCACAGGGTCCGCCTCGCCTGACCCTTGGGGACAAGCTTCGCCTCGCCCGACACCTAAGCTGCGGGCTCCGCCTCGTCCGACCTCTGAGGGCTGGCTCCGTCTCGCCTGACCTCTGAGGGCGGGCTCCGCCTCCCCGACCCTTGGGTTTACGCTCCGCCTCACCCGGACTCTGGGGGGACTCCGCCTCGACCGTCCCCAAGGCCGGGGGATCCGTCTCGCCCGACAGAGACCCATACCGCCGCCAACCACTCTAGGTCCAAGCGAATGGCCCTGGATCAAAGCTCTGACACCAGGGAGGTGACCGGGACACCCTAATATAACCCGTGGCCATGACGGGCCATACTTAGAGATTCACATCAGGAACAATATCGGGCGTACCGATGCTGTTCTGCCTAACCCTCATACGAGCACTGACAGGCGCGTCAGTCCACCAAGACCAGAAGACGACGCATGCACATGGCGCCAGTGACGGACAGGGCCGCGACGTGGAGCTGTCCTTGTTGATGTCTACAGGGTCGGCGGGACCCGCATGAAGGAAAAGAAGGACCCGGCGATCCTATAGGACTTCTTCTCCTTCTCATTCTCCTCTTTTCCCTTCACTGTAACACGTGCTTTCCTTTAGCCTATAAAAGGAAAAGCAGGGTGTCCCATAAGGGGCATCGCATCAATTCAGACTCGAACCCATCAAACCCCGAACCGATCAAAACACACAAGCACACACCCGGGAAGCAACCAACCTCTCGGCACCTGTTCGCTCCTCTCACCAGACTTGGGACCTA
This sequence comes from Miscanthus lutarioriparius, assembly GCA_904845875.1. Classification (NCBI taxonomy): domain Eukaryota; kingdom Viridiplantae; phylum Streptophyta; class Magnoliopsida; order Poales; family Poaceae; genus Miscanthus; species Miscanthus lutarioriparius. Next base: position 22,611,283 of record CAJGYO010000014.1, on the reverse strand, counting down.
TCCCTCTCTCAACCGTTTATAACCCCTACTACGAACTTTCAGTGCTAGTAACACAGTCAGCAGCAACGAACTGGACGTTTCTGCCCGAACCAGTATAAACCTCGTGTCCTCTTAGTACACCATCCGAGCCAGACGTGCAATATTAGAAATTTACTAGTTGATGGCAACTCAAAATATACAGTTGGCGCGTTAGGTAGGGGCCTTTTGCGCGTCTTGACATTCACACCAGGCCTCGGATGGCTAGTCACAACCTCAGCTAGGTCCCGGGCGCGCACGTGCGCTTCGGGGACCTGGACTTCATCATCACGACGGAGGGAGAGTTTGCAATGGCTCCCACCACCGTCCGACCTCTCCACTCCGCTGGCCTCGCCGAGGCACTTGAGGAGCTGCGGCTACACGCATCGGAGGTCCCCGCCCCCAGAAGCGACCATCTCCTCGACTTCGACTACGGGAGGTTAGAGCGCTAGCTCGTCGCCTTCCTAGGACCCCGATCGTCCCGGGAGGACCTGCGCCACCTCACCTTCTTGTTCGCCAACGTCATGGCGTAGGTTTCCAGAGGAGAGCCACTCTCTCCGAAATACCCCATCTGGAGAGCCTCGGCAGCGCTCCCATTCGGTCTCCACAACGCCACAGAGATTGTTGGCCACCTTGTGGCGCAACGCACGCCTCCTTTCCCCGCGAACAATGAGTTCGTAGGGATGACCGAATATGTCGTGGAGTCTTTCCACGACCTCCTCGTGGAAGAAATGGAGTCACCCTCCGCCTCTGACTCCAGCAGGGGGAGCCATCACCTCTCTCATGAATGTTTTATGGAAGGTACCCCTGAGGGACACGTCGAAAGCATCCACGAGGAGGAGGCTATCCCGATAAACGACCTCGACGACGAGGTCGAGGGGGATACAGGGGCTCCACCCTGCTTGCGGATGGAGCAGCTGAAGGCCCAGCACCAAGAGCTCGAGGAAGCACGACTCCAGCTCGAGCAGGAACGTGTGGAGCTTGGCGCGCACGCGCCATGGCCCGCGACGTGAACCAGAGGATCATCGAGGATGATGAAGCCCTCCCACACTTCACCAGAGTAAGCCAGAACATCGCTGCTACGGCAGCCTTGCTCCGTGGGCTTCTAGGGCCCACGACGCCCGAGGATCGTCGGGCCCATCATGAGATTCGCACGCTACTTGAGCGTGCGGCGGCGCAGCAAGACGAAAGCTCGTTGTCTCAATGACACGAGCTCAACGCCAGCTAGCGCACACCCTCGGAGTGACCCGACAAGGACACATCAGTCCACCAGGCGCTGCAAGGTGGCAGGCTGTGCACCGCGGTCCCGATGCATGAGTGTCTCGACCGCAACCGTGATGCGCGCGACACCCTCGACGCTCGTAGGCGTACCCATGGCGATGCGGGGGAGGGAGCTAGCCACGGCTACCACCCTCACCGTGGCGGATGCTACGACAGCAGCGAGGACTAAAGTCCAAGGCCCGGTCTGCCTAGACCTCAGGCCTTCAGCCGACACATCTGAAAGCTCTAGTTTGGTTTTGGTGAATTGATGAAACCCTAAGTGCTAACCTAGTTTATCAAGTGATCATGAGATAGGTAGCACACTCCAAGTGGTGAAGCAAATGAAGATCATAGCATGATAAAGATGATGACATGGTGATGATCAAGTGCTTCGACTTGGAAAGAAGAAAGAGAAAAACAAAAAAGCTCAAGGCAAAGGTATAAACTATAGGAGCTATTTTGTTTTAGTGATCAAGACACTTAGAGAGTGTGATCACATTTAGGATTGATAGCCGTACTATTAAGAGGGGTGAAACTCGTATCGGAATGCGGTTATCAAAGTGCCACTAGATGCTCTAACTCATTGCATGTGCATTTAGGATCTAGTGGAGAACTAACACCCTTGAAAATGTTTGTAAAAATATGCTAACACATGTGCACAAGGTGATACACTTGGTGGTTGGCATATTTGAGCATGGGAGAAGAAGTTAGAAGTGAAATGGAGTTGGTCGCAATGATGCTGGCGTCGGTCAACTGACCGGACGCTGGGTCGCTCTGCGACCGGATGCTGAAAGGCTACGTCCGGTCAAGTGGTCGGTCGACACAGTGGTTAGGGTTAAGCACCAGACGCTGGGCTGTGTCCGGTCAAGCATGACCGAACGCGTCTGGTCGGCAAAAACTAGTTTTCGACCCTTACTGTAAACGACCGGACGCTGAGGGTTCAGCGTCCGGCCAGTTCTGTCGGAGCGTCCAGTCAGCTTGTCGACCGTTGAGATCAAACGTTCACTGTTGAACGCAGGAGACACGTGGCCGCCATCGGGCGATCGGACGCTGAGGAGCAGCGTCCGGTCAGTAGGACCGGAGCGTTCGGTCACCCCGATCACTGCCCAGTGAAGGGGTACAACGGCTCTATTTCGTGGGGGCTTCTATTTAAGCCCCATGGCCAGCTCAAGCTCACTCTCTTGGCCATTTTCATTGACATAGCAACCTTGTGAGCTTAGCCAAAGCCCTCCTACTCATTTCCATCATAGATTAAACATCTTTGTGAGATTGAGAGTGATCCAAGTGCATTGCTTGAGTGATTGCATCTAGAGGCACTTGGTGTTCGTGTTTCGCTGCAGATTTCGCTTGTTACTCTTGGTGGTTGCCGCCACCTAGATGGCTTGGAGCAGCGAGGATCGTTGAGCGGAGGGTGGTGATTGTCTCTGGCTCCAATCGTGGTGATTGTGAGGGGTTCTTGACCTTTCCTCGGCGGAGCACCAAAAGGTACTCTAGTGGATTGTCCGTGGCTTGTGTGATCCTCATCTTGTGTTGGTTGTGCGGCACCCTATTGAGGGTTTGGTGTGTGATGCCAATTAGCGCGTGAACCTCCAAGTGAGTGAATCGCCACAACAAGGAGTAGCTTGCCGGCAAGCAAGTGAACCTCGGTAAAAATCATTGTGTTCATCATTTGATTCCGATGTGATTGGTCTTCATTGTTATTCATCTTTGTGATTGATTGGCTCCTTTCTCGACACGGCGGTATAACTTTCTTTATCACTCTCTTTACATTACCGCAAACTAGTTGTCAAGCTCTTTAGTGTAGTTAGTTGTGAGAGCTTGTTTGCTTGGTTGGTGTGGCTCTTTAGTTAGCTTTTGAGAGCACACTAACATAGAGTAGTGTCATAGCTATTGTGTGAATAGATTCTACCTAAACTAGAATTGTGGTAGGTGGCTTGCATTTTGAGTAGGCTAGCGCAAAACTCGCTTTGCCTCATAATTGTCTAATCCTTTTGTTAAGTGTTGTTGTAGAAATTTTATTAGGCTATTCACCCCCTCTAGCCATTAGGACTTTTCAACATCCTCAACGCCGTCTTCCCGCCATGGTACTAACCACCAACCAACATCCTAAAATACTTTGGGGAAACGAAGCACGGACTATGGCTCGAGGATTATCGGCTTGCTTGCCAATCCGGTGGAGCGGATAATGACAACTTCATTATCCACAACCTTCCATTGTTCCTGGCCGATTCGCCACGAACATGGTTGGAACTCCTTCCACCCAACAGAATTCAAAGTTGGGTGAACCTAAAAGAGATCTTCGTGGGGAACTTCCAGGGCACGTACAAGCGTCCTAGGAACCCATGGGAGCTAAAAACCACCGACAGAAGGTCGGAGAAACCCTCGATGGGTACATCTGGTGCTTCTCCCGATAGTGCAATGAACTGCCTAATGTCGCCGATGCTGACATTATAGGAGCTTTCCTGTCTGGGACCACCTGCGAGTCCCTAGTTCACAAGCTGCGACGTAAGGGCTCATGAACCACCAAGGAGCTCCTCGACATCGCCACCAGCCACGCCTCAGGCGAGGAGGCTATCGGAGCGATCTTCGACCGCCTCAAAGGCAAGGCGAAGAGAGATGACGACGCTGGCGAAGGCGCCTACAACCGTCCTGTCAAGAAGAAGAACAAGCAGCGACGTGAGGGCTCGCTCGTGGCCGCCGCCGACCGTAAGGGGGCCAGAAGCCCACCGAGGGTACCCCAATCTACTTCGAGAAGCTGCTCGAAGGGCCATGCTCGAACCATTCTTCCCCCGTCGAGCACATATACAAGGACTGCGACCTCTTGAAGCGGTTCTTGTCTGGAGGCTCCAACAAGGGGAAGCCCAGGAAGGAGCCCAGCTAGATGAAGCGCGCAACATCACCCTCCTCCGCTCGGCTAAGTACCAGCAAGCGTTGCGCCGGTACCAGAGCCATCGAGTGTAGGGTCGGACCTTCAACGTCGGGGACCTAGTGCTCTACTTCGTCCAGAGCAACAAGAACCACCACAAGCTCTCTCCGCCATGGGAAGGACCATACATCATTACGGAGCTGCTCCAACCGAGCGCCTACAAGCTCAAGACCATCGACGACGGAGTCTTCGTCAATGCCTGGAACATCGAGCAGCTACGTCGCTTTTACCCTTAATAAACGCACACTTTCTCTTATCAGTTTCTCTATCAAACTCCCCGACCTTTAGTGACACCTGACCCCAGCAACGGCGTGGGGTCAGGCCTCACTCGGGGGCTAATAAGAGTGTACCTATCTGGTAGACATTCTCTACGCCCGACCCTCTCTCACGATTAAGGCCCAGAAGCGAGGTGTGTGGAAACAAACGCTGGGTCAAATTGGTCAGACTGCAAGAAACCTACGCCCCGGCGGCTATGGCATTTTTTGCGCTCACCAGTATGATCGGATTTTGTTGCCCGCACTCCAAACTTTAGCCTCTGCCTTCCTAGGAAGGATTTGGAGGGGCCCACCTATGGAATCTCCATCGAGGAGAGGCCAGCTGATCACCCAAAGTCGACCGGACAGCTCGAGATGTGGCTAAGAGATGGGTAAGGAGCAATGGGGTACCCCATGCAGGTTACGCCAACTCCGTCATGAACGACGGACCCAAACCCCACACGGACACATCCGGAAAGAGCTCCTCGAACCCGTCACTCGAGCCATCGAGGTAACTTTACCAACCCCCACTTTTCTTTTCCAGTGCATGATCATTCATTCATCCATTCTCATGCATGCATTCACTCATACATTTATTCATTCATTCATACATTCATTCATGCATTCATCCATACATTCATCTCATACATCCAAGCATTGCATATGCAATTATTGCATCACAACGCTTCGTGTCGCGTCACGAAGCGGTAGTCGTCTTATTTGACATGAGCGGCGACCGACCGAGGTTCAAAGGCCGGCCCACGAAGGGCTCGAGGCTGCCTCGTGTCAACTAGAGCCAGGGGAGAAAAACATAGATGAGCCCCAGTGGCCTTGCCGACCCCGCTCAAAAGTGGATAGGGACATCTAGACCTTTCTTGTTCGATCCTAACCTCGAGCCAAGCCCACAGAATCTGCATCGAGGAGAGGCCAACAAGCCACCCTAGTCGCTCTCCGGAGTGACACGGGCATCTATCGGGAGGCGGGTTAAAGAGCAGTGGAATGCCACATGAGGGCTATGCCGACCCCATCAGTGAATGACAGACCCGGATTTCACTCGAACATGCCCGTTAGCGAGCTCGCCGAGCGCGACACTCCAGTCATCGAGGCAAGTGTCGTTAGCTCAACCCCTCCGGTTGCAAAAACCGCGGATGGGGCGACGATCACAAAGATGAGCCGACCCTTGAACAGACCCCTGCTACATGCGGGGGCTCGAGGAAAGTTGGACTCGCAAGGAGACCGAACACGTGGCCGCAAAACGATGGCTCAGATCCTAGGGAGGGGGTACGCACGAAAACAAGAGACGCTTCCTCCTACTAGTTTCGCTATCCTCTCCTCGATCTTTAGTGACACCCAACCCCAGCAACGGCAAGGGGTCAAGTCTCACTCGAGGGCTGATAAGGGTATGCATACACCTTTTCTGAAACAGTCACCGTGTCCGACACCCTTGCTCACATTAAACCTAGTAGCAAGGTCTGTGGAAATGAACGACTGAGCAAGGCTGGTCGGACTATGAGAAACCTATGCCCTAGCGGCTATGGCACTCATGCTTACCAGCGTGATCAAATTTTCCCTCCTACATCTCGAGCTCTACGGTCTTAACAAACGGAAGGGTCGGAGCGCATGAACCCCTTTTCACACATAAAAAGGGAGGAAAAATAAATCCGTTCATACCAAAACAAAAGAATAGACTTGGTCAAACGAAACAAAATAACAAGTTTGTTTAAATGATACACAAGGGTCGGCACTTGTCCGCTGATTACAAGAATGATCGACCGACCTATTGAAATAACTAACCCCTCCCGGGGATAACTATGCCTTCGATCCTGTCCGCCAGGTCCTGTGAAAGGGGAGCCACCGCCGCTTCCATCTCCTCCAGCTCATGGACTTCATAGCCAGGCGTGAAGCCATGGTTCATCATCTCCAGGTCGATGTTGTCCCCATAGTGAGAACGAGCAATCGCGAAGGATTGATTGACCCTAACGCAAAGGGCATTCCTCTCGAGCTGGCGCACCCACACCGTGATCTCGATGGCATGGGCCACGAGCTAACTGGTGCCCTTCGACCATACCACCTCAAGGTCATCGCAGACCACTCCAAGGGTGATGCTCAGGATATCGAGCTCGTCGCTCTCCACCCAAAGATTCCTCCTCGCCACGGTGAGGTCCATGGCCAACTCGGTAGAAACGCTTTCGGCCTCCAGCTTCTGGGTCGTCGTGTTTCCAAGCTCGGCCTGGAGGGAGCCGACCTTCTGCTACGTGTCGTGGCGCTCTTGGCAGGCCTGGTCATGCTCTTAGAACGCCTGATCGTGTTCCTCGCGAGTCTTGCCACGCTCCGAGCAGAGCCTCTCCATGGTTTGGAGCAGCTCATCCCTCTCCTTACGCAGCTGGGCGACCGCCATGGCATCTAGGCTCGCCCTCTTCTCTAGGGCCGCGAGCTTCTCCTTAGCCCCTAGCTTCAGCTCCCTTTCCTTCTCAACCTCAGCCAGAAGGTCGAGGATTCACTTGCGGGTCTTAGTGTCCTTCTGGAGCAGCTCATCCTGCTCCTTCCTGACCCGAGCAGCCTCCTCCTCGTCCCTCCGCGACCTCACCGATAGGGCCTCAAATGCCTTCTTGGCCTTGTCAGTGTCCCGATGGGCCTCGGCCACCCACGACCGAAGAGTGTCTGCTTCCTTGGTGAGGGGATTCACCTTGGCCACCCTCTGCTAGGCGGCAACAAGCTAAGCGGTCACCTCCTTGCGTAGCCATGCCTCCTCGATGAGGCGGTCCTAGGTTTCCTTCTGTTCACGAAGGAACCAAGACTTCCCTCGGCTATGAGCGATGAGGGACTGAAGGGAGATGATGGTCAGGATACAAAAAATATATAGAGAAAGAAAAGGACGAGAGGTAGGATCAAGCGAATACCCGGCCGGAGGGAATGACAATGTCGTGTAAGGCACCCCTGGCATGGTCCAGGGCTTCCAGCATGGATGTGATCCCAACGTCGAGGCTCTCCCGTTCCATGCTCTCGGTGGCATCATCGAGGGTGAAGAGCATTGACACCGGATCCTGCGGATTCGTCCACCGGAGCAGGAGCTCGCCCTGTGTGGGTGAGTCACTGCCTATCGACATTAGCGCCAGGGATGACTCCCCACCGGTCCCAAGTGCCACCGACCTCTCTGCCACCACCATGACTCTCGGGGACCTCTCGGCCGCGTCCCCCTCCATCCGGCCCACGCCAGGCGTCGTCGCTTAGGCTGTCGAAGGCATGGGTCACGTCGGTGCCTCAGGCGTCACTACGGTTGCGCCTGGTTGTGACCCATCAGTCACGGCCGCCACCACCTCCACCTACGTTGGTGGGGTAACGACCGGCTACATCGCGCCCACCGCGGTCAGCGCCACGAGCGCGGTCGATAGCCCCATCCGCTCCATTGCCGGTAGTGGTATCGTGGCCATCATTGGCTGTTCCATGACTTCCGAAGGTGCCATTTGAGCCCTTGTGTCTGCCCGTCCCACCGAGGGCACGGGTGCCACCATGGGCGGCGTCCGACCGACTGACAATACAGTCACACTGGTGCCACTCCCACCCAAAATGGGCGCGACACCAGCCGATGGTTGCCGCCTCAATTGGAGGGTGACGCTCTTCTTCGGCGCTAGCGCCAAAGGATTGCGCTGCCTGTCGACGCTCCAAGGGACAAAAAGCATAAGTCACGACGAATTCTGACTAAAACAGGAAAAAACAGAGGAACTGATAACTCACCTCAGCGCCGTCGGGCGATAGATGCATTTGGGGGTGAAACCCCTGAACTTTGCTCTGCCTCGTCGGAACGAGGCCTTTTCGAGCTCTCCTCCTGCTCCTGGGCAGAGGGGCTCGCTCCCCTTGGCTCTTGGGGCACGACGGCCAAGCCACCCATCTCTGCTGGCATCTCTAGCGTGGTAGCAGAGCCACCCACCCCCGTTGACTCATGAGGGAGGCCGATGGTACGTCCCGCCTCCGCTGGCTCCCCGGACGCACCCTTCCCTCCATGGAACGGGAAGGGTCCCGACTCCTACAAGGACGAACCAATATCTATCAGCGCATCCTCGTTCTCCAGGATGTCCCACTCGACATTATTGGCTACCTCGTCGTCGTCACCATCGTCGTCGTCATCATCGTTGTCCTCCCCCGTTCCCGCGCCTATAGCTTCCGCTGCCTCTTCCTCTTCTTGTCCTCCTTCACCTTCCTCAGTCGCTCGACCTCAGCGCGATTCGCCGCCCTCACGGACGAATCCCTCAGCAATGGCGTCGGGTGATCCATGAAGATGAGGTTCCTCGGCTGGTCCTGCCCCTCTCAAAGTTAGTATCAAGAGGTCAGGAAATCTATTGAAGAGAAGGCATGAGAAGGGTAAACTTACGAAGACAACGTGGCTTGGTTCTGGGCACATCAGAGGATGTCCTGGCACTGGGTAGACGAAATTGAGGGGGGCACCCATGTCGTCCTGCGAGAGCTCCATTGCGTGGTAGGCCCTAATGATGCCACGCTTCTTGCGTGGTAGGCCCCGATGATGCCCGACCCCTTCAAGCAGTTCTCCTTGAGGATGTGGATGGCGGCGATGTGTTCCCGGATCTTCTTCTTGTCCTTCTCTGAGATGCCCCACTTCCTCCACGACTCCAGGGCCTCTTCGATTAGGCACCCGGTGAACTTCAGCAGAGGGGCGACAGTGTCATTCTTGAGGTAGAACCACTGCGAGTGCCACCCCTTATTGGATGTTGATAGCTGCATCGACGGGTACTCGCCGACCCGATTGTTTCAGAGCTGGATGCCGGTGCACCCCATCGGCATGTGTAGCTCCTGCCTGCAACTCTTCTCCCTCTTCTTCTAGAGGGTGATGACGAAGAAGTACCTCCACAAATCGAAGTGGGGGCTGATCCTAAGAACCCCTCGCACAGGGCGATGAAGGCCGCCATGTGCTGGATCCCGTTGGGATTGAGATGCTGCACTTCGATCTTGTAGTAGTGCAGCAGCCCCTGAAGAAATCTATGGGCAGGGGTTGCAAACCCGTGCTCATGGAAGTGGGCGAACGACACCACATAGCCATCGGATGGCGACGGCACGTCCTCCTCGCCGGGCAGCAGCGGTCCACGCGCGGAGAAGACCGCGATGGACGAGGCCCTCCATGCGCTAGAAGGTGATGTCAGAGCGGCACCATGGATCCATTGGAGGTGGGGCGGGTGGATGCGAGCTCGACGGTGGTGGGGATATGGAGACAGGAAACCTGAGCGATTGGTGGCGGCGGTCATGGCTATGGAGGCAAGGATGCAAGGTATGGAATCTGGAGGGCGAACCCTTTGGTTTTATAGGGGCGACGGATGCGAGGAAAACAACTGCCCGCCTAGATCTCCGCGCTTGCCATGATCTGCCACAGCATCCCGCCGTGGGACATGCGCACGCGATCTCTGTCTGTTCCCTCAAAAAACTCGCTAGACGTTTTGCCTCTCCGGAAGGACCACGACTCATCACGATTAAGAGGAATACGGATCTAAAAACGCCCCTACGGCTCGACTGGGCCCAAGAGTTTGCAGGTCGGCCCATTGACGGGTTCTACAACTGCTCCAGGCACCTTTAGGGTGAGAGGTGGAAAGGGATGGTCCTGCTAGTGGACCGTACCTGGGTGCGCGAGCGCCACAGGCATCCCGGCCCACGTTCGAGTCTCGGCCGGTTACGATCCATAGTTTCTTTTTCGAATAAAGGTACTTAGCCCTCGGGACCGGTCGAATGGACCCGAGAACTATATGGATTGACCTTTGAGAATCTAGAGTTAGTCACCAAGCTGACCCAAGCCGGATCCCCGCGAACGGGATGCCGGGGGCCCACTCAGACTAGCCCATTAACAGCTCACCGGGTGCCATGATTCGTCCTTAGAGGAAAATCGTGGCATGGCTCGGCACCTCCGTTTTTATCGGAAAAAACGCTTGGGGAAAGACAATCGCAAAGACCAACCGATCCTCGACCGGGCCCCTTCTATGGGAGGGGGCTCGAGGAAAGGGAATCACCACCCCTAGGTCACGCTATGGGCAACAAAAGAAGGCTGAGGCCTTTAGAGTCCTCTCATTCAGAAAAGCCTTGGAAGGAGTATTCTACTCCTCCGCAGGCTCGGGGACCGATACTAGGGTACCCAAAGAGAAGGAGCTAATAACCATCAACATTGATTCATCCGAGTAGTCAAGAGCGCGACTACAGCTCCAACCGACCCCCAGGTGTGCAAGCTCCGCCTCGACCGGCCTCTGGCGGTGGGCTCCGCCTCACCCGACACCGAGGCCGCAGGCTCCGCCTCGCCCGGCCTCTGAGGGCGGGCTACGCCTCGCCCGGCCTCTGAGGGCGGGCTACGCCTCGCCCGACCTCTAGGGACGGGCTTTGCCTCGCCCGACACCAACGCCGTGGGCTCTGCCTCACCCAAACTTTGAGGGCTAGCTCCGCCTCGCCTGGCCTCTGAGGGCAGGCTCCGCCTCGCCTGACACCGAGGTCGCGGACTTCGCCTCGCCCGACCCTTGGGGAGGGGCTCTGCCTCACCCGACCTCTGAGGACGAGCTCCGCCTCGCCTGACACCAAGGCCACGGGCTCCGCCTCGTCCGACCTCTAAGGGCTGGTTCCGCCTCACCCGGCCTCTGAGGGCGGGCTCCACCTCGCCCGACCTCTAGGGGCAGGCTTCGCCTCGCCCGACCCTTGGGTTTGCGCTCCGCCTCGCCCGGCCTCTGGGGGGGACTCCGCCTCGACCGACCTCGAGGCTAGGGGATCCGTCTCGCTCAACGGAGACCCATACTGCCGCCAACCACTCTAGGTCCAAACGAATGGGCCTGGGTTAAAGCTCTGACATCAGGGGGTGCCGGGATGCCCCAATATAACCCGTGACCGTGACGGGCCATACCTGGGGATTCACATCAGGAACAGTGTCGGGCGTACCGGTGCTGTTTTGCCTAACCCTCGTATGAGCACTGATAGGTGCGTCAGTCCACCACGACATCCGCCAGGACGAAGTGGAGCGCCACGACTGGGAGACAACGCCTACACATGGCGCCAGTGATGATCAGGGCCGCGACGTGGAGCTGTCCTTGTTGACGTCTACAGGGTCGGTGGGACCCGCGTGAAGGAAAGGATGGACCCGGTGATCCTGTAGGACTTCTTCTCCTTCTCATTCTCCTCTTTTCCCTCCACTGTAACCCATGCTTTTTCCTTGGCCTATAAAAGGGAAAGCAGGGCGTTCCATAAGGGGCATCACAACACATCGTATCAATTCGGACTCGAACCCATCGAACCCCGAGCCGATCAGAACACACAAGCATACAGTCGGGAAGCGACCGAGCTCTCGACACCCGTTCGCTCCTCTCACCAGAAACTTGGGACCTGACCCTCTCTCGACCATTTGTAACCCCTACTACGAACTTTCAGTGCTAGTAACACGAGCAGCAGCAACGAACTAGACGTAGGGATATTCTGCCCGAACCAGTATAAACCTCGTGTCCTCTTAGCACACCATCCGAGCCAGACGCGCAATATTAGAAATTTACTAGTCAGTGGCAACTCGAAACACCGACAGTCGGAGGCCTAAATAGTCCTATCCTCAGAAGGTCAGCAAAGCTTATAGCGTAGTTACAGTCTATAGTTGGAAGCTCTGACTTACACTTTTTCCGATGCGAGGAAACACCGATTCTATTATAGCATAATAGAAATACAAGAGATGATAGAAGTCGAGACAGAAGCAGAACTAGACACGCAAAAGAACTGATTAACCCAACCTGCCAACACTAAAGTTCTATCTCAATTCTTAGCCTACCCTTACACAGCTAAACTAAAATCAGCGGACTGTTCCAAACATAGATAGTTCGAAAAGAGCGATACATCTACCACAAAGAACAGACGACAGCACAAACAAAACAGCTACTAGAAGTTCACAAAAACGCACTGAGAACCTTGAATCTTTATCACCAGCATACAACTTGTGCCATCTTTTAGGAAACGTACATACAAGTTATTTGCTCGGCATGCATCCTTTCATATCTAGTAATGAGATTACTAGCATGATTTCATAGTGGCTATGTTGACCAACTCGATGGTATTACCATATATCTGATGGTAGGGAGGGGGCATGTGCCCCTTCATTTGTCCCCCTCGTATTGTGCATTGTGTCATTATAACTTGTGCAGTGCATACACAAATAGTACTGTGCATTCTGTCATTATTACTTCTCCGCCACACACAGAAACATCAAATGAATCAAGTTATCCATAGCTTCCTTCACCGAGAGATATTCTTGGTAAACTGAGGTCCTGGCGTACCGATAACATGAATTAATCAATCAAAAAAAATTATTCATGACTATAGTGGTCCTTTTGTTATAACATCATATACACGCACAATATGTATATCTATAAAGGAAAATTGGTTGTGTATCATCGAAAGATCACGATCTCCGTAAAATACCATCGAAAGTTTGCGTCCTTGTAAAATACCACCAAAAGATTGAACCTGTGAACTGAAAATAGCATTCCGTTAAAATAAAGCGACACAAGTGACGGAACTAAAAGTGGCCACCGTCACGCCGTCACGCCCTTACGGGTTGTTCTCGTGGATGCTCGCCGCAAACAGGAACGGCTCCTGAGGCACCACCAGCACCACGTGCCACAGCTCCCGTGCTTGCGCACGTCCTTGCCGTCCCGGCTCTCGCCCCGCCCGGTCCTGCCCCGCGCCGACGCCTCTCTCCGATCCCGATCTGTGTGCCTGTAACCTGCGTGGGATGGAGGAGGAGGAGGGCCCCTGCAGTGGGACGTCCTCAACCACATTGGCGACATCAAGGCGCTCGGCAGTTGCGCCCTCGTCTCGCGCCGCTTCCACGCGCTCGTGCTGCTCGTCGACTCCGTCTTCGTCCGCATCGACTGCGTCATCCCGACGACCTGCTGCCCTCCTCCTCCTCCGTTGTACCGGGCTCCCCGCCGCACCAGGCGCTAGCTGCGGGCGCGGCGCGTTCATGCACATCGTGCGCGTCCTGGTCGGCGGCATCTCCACGCGCTCGGCCAGATCCTGTCCCCCCGCCGCAACAGGCGTCTCCTGGCGCTCTGAGCCACTGCCCGCGCCCGTCGCGAACGTCTCCCACCAGTCCACCACTCGCGCTCCGATGTGCTCCGCTCAGCTACGGCGCCTCCACATCGAGCTGGCACTGACGATGGCGTGATCCTAAAGTGGAAGACCGACTTCGGCTCCACCCTCGGCAGCTGCGTCATCCTCGGCGCCTCATCGGTCTCGTCCAAGCCGCCGACAGGGCCATGGTCCAACGGTGGCAAAGGCGATGCGCTGCTTCTAGGCGCCGGAACCTACTGTTGAACGTGTGTTTCTTCAACTTGGCAAGGACGCGTGCAGCGGTTCTACGAGCCCACGTCCTGGCGCGTGCTCCTATAGTCCTATCTGGCAAGGACGTGCACAAGCACAACCTGTGGGCGCTCCACATGGTGGCAGGGTGCCGCACGAGCTGTTCCTGTTCGCGGCGAGCATCCGCGACAACATCGCGTACGGGCACGACGGAGGATTCTGTCACCCGGTGACTTCATTTTAACAGAATGATACTCTTAGTTCACAGTTCAATTTTTCAGTGGTATTTTACGGAACGCCAAGCTTTCGGTGATATTTTACGGAGATCACGATCTTTGAATGCTACACAACCAATTTTTTCTTCCTATCTACGAAGATTAATACACTTGTAGAAGCACGGACTGTCTTTACAGTTCCACTGTTCACTGACAATAGCGTGATACGTTAAATTTTGAGGGGTGTTTGGTTGCCTCTTCTAAATTTTAGTCGCTATCCTATCGAATGTTTGGACACATGCTTGGAGTATTAAATATAGACTAATTATGAAACTAATTGCATAGTTTGCGACTAATTTACGAGACGAATCTTTTAAGCCTAATTAGTCTATGATTTGACAATGTGATGCTACAGTAACATGCGCTAATGACGGATTAATTAAGCTTAAAAAATTTATCTCGTGGAGTACTGACGGATTATGTAATTTATTTTTTTATTAGTATCCGAACACCCCATGCAACATCCTCCCGATATACTTCTAAATTTTAGTGACGGGATCCAAACACTACCTTAATTACCCTGTTCGCTTGTTGGTTTCAGCCACGCTTATTCAATCAGCCAACAGTATTTTCCTCCCACAACAAACCAGCACCAGGCAGCCCAAACTAGCCTAGAAACCAACTAGCGAATACGCCGAATATGATGTAGAAGCGTCTTGAGCAAGCATCTGTGTGCGTCCTGGACCTCATCAACTCTGATTGTACTTTACGCCCAGTTAATGAAAGCTCTCTTTACCCAAAAAAAAAACCCTAACATTATTTGATTCTTCAAAAACCAAAATTTTTTTTGGGGACCAAGTACGTGGTGGTGACCCATGCATGTTCCGTTCTTGCACTAAAATGACCGGTAGTTCTTAACTGCTTAGACTGTCTCCAATAACGAAGCGTAAACGCAAAATGCGTCTTCAACAGTGGTTTGCGTGGCCAAAAATCGAGTCCAACGGAAGACCCAAACAGGCGATCGATTTTGCGTACCAGCCGAAGGGAAAGGCAAATAAGCGTCTTCAGCAGCCAGACGACGCAAATATCTGCCGCAAGACGACGCAAGAGCTCTGCCGGTGCGGCCGCGAGATCCGCCGAGGGGCGAGCTCCGCCGGGCCACGGGCGCGAGATCGGCCGGGCCGGGGCGCGGGCACGAGCTCCGCCGAGCCGCGGGCGCGAGATCCGCCGGCGCGGGTGCGAGCTCCGCCGGGCCGCGGGGGCGAGCTGCGCCGAGCTGCGGGTGCGAGCTCGGCCGGGCCGCGATAGCGAGCTCCGTCGGCGCGGGGGCCATCGGCCGGATCCGGGAGAGGGAGGGTCGGGGAAGAAGAAGGAGAGGGAGGGGTGGCGGATCCGGGCGCCGCGCCAACGCCAGAGCGCGCCGTCGCCCCACGTCGTCGCCGTCGCCATGCCCTGCACGGCCGCGTGGGAGAGAGAGGAAGAGAGGACCGAAGATATTTTGCGTTCGCTATTGGAAACGGAAGAATTTAGGTAGCTCACTCGTTTACTGTGCCGTGACCCAAACGGTGAAATTTGGGTCGGCTCTATTGGAGATAGCCTTACAGAGGCTGGCGAAAAAGGACACCACCTCCACGAACTCACCGACGGCGCCGGAGTGGAGCACCACCGAGACGGGGAAGAGCTCGAGAGGACCTTATTTCATGGCGTCGTCGCCACCGCCGGACACCCAAACCTAGATATACTAGGACCTAATCTACACCGCACGGCAGAGAAGCACCGATCCCCTTCACATCCAACGCCGAAGCAGCCATTGGATGCGGAGAGGATCGGCGTTCTCGCCGGCGGGAGCACACGGAAACGAGATCACCTCCTTTTCGCCTCTTAACTGTAGCACCGAGGGAGTTCCAGAGAAGGGACCGCCCCTAGTGTGCCTTTGAGTGATGCAAAGACGCGGAACGGGAATAACGGAGAAGAAAAAGCTCTGGGAGACTGGAGACGGAGACACGGAGACGGAGACGGAGACGGAGACGGAGACCGAGACCGGAGACTTGGAGTGGAGGGTCTTCGTGGTGGCCACAGGACAGGGTCCCACAGATACGCGGTGAGGTGGGGGAAAGAGGCGGACGCGTGAGCGTGATGCGGCGCTGGCCACTAGCCAGGAATCAGATCCGCCAGCTCCCAGCAAGCAGCATGACACACCCCACTACCCCAGTCCCCAAACATACTAGTAGCGCAGGACAACCGAATCGACGGACGCACAGAGGCACCGGCGCACCGCGGAGGCGGCACGTTCTCCCCTCCCCCCACCGAGCTCCATCTGCCGGCGGGCGGCGGTCGGGCTCGGTGGCCGCACGCCGTCCCCGAGCTCCACGCGATCCAACTCGCTCGGCGGCGGCTCCTATTCCTCGGACCTCGGCGGCGTTAACAACTGCGCCTCCAAGATCCAACCGTACTCCAACGGTATGTAGGTGTGTACCGCTTTGTTATATATATATATATATATATATATATATGGCTCTCAGATTAAGTCTCTAGAAGCTACCAGAAGGCCGAAGCTAGCCACGAGCATGAGCTCGCCGCCAGGTTCGTGTGCGTGGTTCTGGTTCTAGACGAGACGACGGCCCTCTTGTTGCTAGTGCAGAGCAGTGCTGCTCCTCCGTATGTACTGCATCTGTTGCTTGCCTCCTTGCGTTGGCACAAGCCCACCAACAATTCAGTCCATGTTTAGCCTAGGAGCTTTGCTGTGGTACGAGCCGCTTATTTATGGTTAGAATCATCCGTTACTTCTTCTTATTGATCTGATTAGGAGAAAATATATAAAATATATATTTATTGAATTTTTAAATTTTGTAAAGTACACTGAATAACAAAAGTTAAAGATTTTTTTAGATCCAACTGATGTATACATGATATATTGGATGTGGTAATCTTTTTATTTTTTGTAACTTTAGATAGAACATAATTTAAACTATTTTTTTTTATTATGCATCTAACCGGCACACATGAAACTTTGGGTACATATCAGTGATACAGTGAACGTGCCCATTATAAAAAAAATGAACGTTCCAATAACTAACATAAATTTTATGTGCGTACATGAAATCCACATGGAGGAAAAGGAAGGATATCACACACACTGGCTTCTGTCTCTGTCGAGGGGATTGGGCAATATTTTTTTCTTTTCCTACGTTAATTAATTAATTAGGAAAAAAAATTAAATATCAAAGACTTAAATTTGTTTAATTAAGATATACCTCCTAGTATGTAAAGGGAGTACCATAGCATTGTCCGCTAGCCTATCATCTGGCTTAGCTCATTTATGTACTCGGTTCATTGTACAGCTCAACTTATAGCTCAAGTGTCCATGATAGATTTTATGTTTTGACAACCTTAATTAAGGGTTCTAATGCGATGATAGATGGTAATTACTAGAGTCTACGTTTCTATGATTTTTATTTATATTTATGAAGATCTTACATAAAGCCCTATGACTCAATTCAGAATCTACAAATTTGACAACCTTGATACTCCAACTATTTTTTTTCTTTCATTAGGGCATTAATTAGGCCAGCTTGAAGCTGACAACTTCTTCAAATTTTCTGCAAGTGATGTCCACACAAGATTGAAGAGTACGTCTTGAGAGAGCGCCAGCGAGCTGAGCCATGGAGTTCGCCATGGGGGCCATTGGCTCCTTCCTCCCCAAGCTCAGCGAGCTTCTTGGTGACGAGTACACGCTTCAGAAGAGCGTGAGGAGGGACTTCGAGTATCTCCAGAGGGAGCTGCAGAGCATGCACGCTGCCCTGAGCGTGGTGGCGGCGGTGCCCCGGGAGCAGCTCCAGGAGCTGGACAGGCTTTGGGCCAGTGATGTCAGGGAGCTGTCCCAGGACATAGAGGATGTTATTGACACCTTCCTCGTTCGCATCGAGGGCCCTGCATCTGAGCCTCAGCTAGCATCTAACCCCAAATGCTTCAAGGGCCTTCTAGTGAAGATGGCAGACCTGCGCAAGAAATTCTGGGCTCGCCATCAACTTGCCACCGCCATTAAAGACATCAAGGACCAGGTGCACGAAGTGGCCAACCGAGATGGAAGGTACAGGGGTCCTCATGGTGTGGTTGCTAGTCTAACTGCCGCTGCTACCACACGGGTAACGACCACCGTCGATCCTCGCCTGATAGCTTTGTATGGAGCCCAGAAAAACATTGTTGGCATTGCTGATGCAAAGGCTGAGGTTATGACGAAGCTCTTTAAAGGGGATGATGTATCCAGGAAACAACTCAAGATACTCTCGATCGTTGGATTTGGTGGATTGGGTAAGACAACTCTTGCTAATGCAGTTTATAGTGAGCTTTCAGGGCAATTCGATCGCAGGGCATTTGTGACAGTGTCTCGGAATCCTGATGTCAAAAAGGTCCTCAGGGATCTTCTGTATGAACTTGATAATCCAAAGTTTTGTGAATTGAGTGGAGCAACGCTGTTGGATGAAAGACAGCTCATCGATCAACTCAGAAATTCACTTCACACCATAAGGTATGGCATTTGTGTTAGATGCACACTTCTAGTGTAAGCATGTTATTTACTTTTAATTTAGATTTAAAAGTAATAGCGGTATGCAATTTAGAAACATATATAACATACTTAATAGTTATTGAATTATTTTCTATATTAGCTTATATTGATATTTAGACACATATTTGTTATAGTTTACTTATATAACACAGATGTGTGTTTTTAGACACAAATAGATGCAAATTTATGGGTTCATTTGCATTATCTTTAGTAAAACTGAGGTATATAATTTAGATGCAAATATAAGACCTTATATTAAATTATATTTCATAATAGCAGAGTAGGTAATTTAGATGCAAACTTGGGTTACTTTCAATGATATTTTAATTGGAGAGGTGGATAATTTAGATGCAAATTTAGGGAAGGGTAGATCACATATTCACACACTGTTGTATTTGTGGCCTTGCAATTCTTATACTTCGCTACTACCTTGTAGGTCTATTGGACTAAAGGAAAGCACATACTTAAAATTCTAGTACTAAAATTTACATCAACTTACTGGAGCAGTTATGATTATGTTATACTCTCTTCTGTTTTAGGATACTGCTAAGTTTAGATTTCAAAATTTGAAATGGAATACAACTATGTTTGAGTTCCCAAACCTAATTGAATAGGTGATTGGATGAAGACAACACTCACATCAATAAATGGTATCACACACACTTCCATTTAATTAATACATGCAAGGAATACAACTATGTTTGAGTTCCCAAACCTAATTGAATTGGTGAATGGATGAAGATAACACTCTACAAATCAATAAATGGTATCACACACATTTCCATTTAATTAAGGCAGGCACCATTTCCATACATAGATCACCCACATATGCAAGGATAAGTCTAATGAAGGTCATATTAGACCTTTTACCACTCTCCTTAATTTGTCTAAGAAAGTCTAAACATGTTCTCTTCTAGGAAAGCAAGAGTACCAAACAACCAGTTCATCGAAATTATGGGTTAGAGCTTTGAATGAATCAGCATCTGTATTCAACATAGAATTGAAGGGAACCAATCGTCCGGCCTTTTCTATGATGTAAAATGTTTTTTTAGCTGAGCTCTAATAGCATTCTAGTTCCTTATTTTGATTTGTTAAAATCACTACAAGAAAAATATTAGGATCATAGCTAAAATTAAAATATAGTACCACTAGCATCTAATACCATTTATGTAATTAAAAGATATGATACTTCTAAATCATAACTCTAGAACTAGCTTTCCTATCCCTGGTTCATTCATGATTTCTATTTTGTTGCTTAAATTGAATTTTCAGATCTTGTGTACCTTTGCGTCCCAATGCATTATGTGCGCACCAAAAATTTAAGCAAATAAGTGTCTTCTCAGTCCTATGAAGTTTATGAAAAGCATGGCTCAACACATCTAAACATCAGAAGTGTGCAATACCGTTTGAACTTTTACATCCTTATCTAGAAAAAAGTAGAAGTTTAGTGCTATAGGTGGTAGCAATTTTCAATCTCACCAACACAAATCCTAAACCCTTATTATTGTATACTGAGCACTCACAATGGAGCACTATCGACAAGTTGGTTTCCTGTGTTGTAGTGATTAATTAGGATTATAATGCCTAGTCGACAGGAAACTAATCAAACTCTCATGCATATTTTCTCTAATTAAACTCAAATTGAAGTTTTCTTAACAGCTATATTTTAGTTTGCATTTATTTCCTTAGATCATGACGCACCTAGCTAGTTGTTGATTTATTAATACCATTTTGCGTTGTATTGATATGTTGCTGGCACACCATATGGTGGTATATAGATATATTTATGGTTTACAAACTCATGGCTTTTCATGTGGATAGGTATTCCATCGTCATTGATGATCTATGGGACGTACAAGCATGGGAAACAATTAGATATGCTATGGCGGATAGTAATTGTGGAAGCAGAATAATCACTACAACACGAAATCTTGATGTCTCTAAAGCATGTTGCTCTTCTAACAATGATATAATTTACAACATGAAACCTCTCTCTGACGATGATTCCCGAATTCTCTTCTATAAAAGAATATTTCCAAGTGAGACTGGGTGTCCTCATGAATTGGAGCAAGTGTCCAGAGAGATCTTGAAGAAATGTGGTGGGATACCATTAGCCATCATAACTCTAGCTAGTCATTTGGCTGGTGATCAACATATAAAACCAAAGGATGAATGGGATGCTTTGCTCAACTCGATTGGACGTGGACTTACAAGAGGTGGGGGTGTGGAGGAAATGAGACGGATACTATCTCTTAGCTATTATGATATCCATTACAATTTGAAGACTTGTTTACTATATCTAAGTATATTTCCAGAAGACACTAAAATTAGTAAAGATAGATTGATCAGGAGATGGATAGCTGAAGGTTTTTTGCAAGGTGAAAATCATGGAACTAACCTAATTGATCTTGGAGAGAGTTACTTCAACACGCTCATAAATAGAAGCATGATCCAACCAGTAGGCATCAATGTTGAAGGCAGGGCAAGAGCCTGTCGTGTGCATGATATGATGCTTGATCTCATATGTGAGTTGTCAAGTGAAGAAAACTTTGTCACAATATTGGATGTTATCAAGGGAGGCACACCTTTTAGAAGAAAGATCCGCAGGATGTCCCTCCAAAAGAGCATTGCAGAGATCACCCCCACTCGGCTAGCTCACACAAGCAAGTTAGAACAAGTGAGGTCCTTTTCTGTTTTTAGTTCTGCTGCTAACCAGATGCTTCCACTTTCAAGATTTCAAGTTTTACGTGTATTGGATCTAGAAGGTTGTAATCTTCGGGGGAGTCATCATCATCTTAATCTTCAGAGCATCGGGAACTTACTACACTTGAGGTACCTAGGGCTGAGGGGTACATCGGCTCATGAGCTCCCTAGGGAAATTGGAAAGCTACAGTTTTTGCAAATACTAGATGTGCGAAAAACTTGGGTGAAGTTGCCATCGAGTGTTGTGTCTCTAGGGCATTTGATGTGCCTGTATGTTTCACCGGCTATACAAGTGCCAATAGGGTTGAGGAATCTGACATCCCTTGAAGAGCTGACCGGACTATCTGTGGGACGTTATTGTGTAGACATTGTGAAGGAGTTGGGCCATCTCACCAACCTAAGGACACTTGACATTTGTTGGGGAGGCTCGGAGAAAAAGGAAGATCATGAGGACCAAGCTTTGGTGGAGTCCCTGCACAATCTGCGCAACCTGTGGTCTCTCGAGATTCGTGGTATGGGTGAGCATGTCTATCTGAGTCAGGACTGGTTACCCCCTCCACACCTCCATACACTTGTGTTACGAGTATGGCTACAGAAACTACCAACATGGTTTGGTTCCTCGTCACTTCTTCCCCTCCTCTCCCACCTGCATATAAACATCCGTGAAGCGAGGCTGGAGGACATTCAGACCCTAGGGATGCTTCCAGCTCTCCGGGTTGTCTTCCTCAGGGCAAGTGTCAACCTTGCCACTGAACAGTGTGATGTGGAGAAGTTTGTGCTTAGCACTGATGCATTCCCTTGCGCAAGACAGTGCCATTTCCTTAATGTTACAATGGTGCCATCTAATTTTCCACAAGGAGCTATGCCTATGGTTCAGTCCCTTCGGTTCAGTTTCCGGGTGTTGGACATCCTAAGTGGGGACTTTGACTTGAGCATGAGGAACCTCCCTTCGCTAGAGGACATCTACATCGACTATGATATGAAGAAAGCCAGGCGTGAGGACCGTGAACGAGCCCAGGATATGATGAGCCGTGTGTTGAAGGAACATCCCAACCGTCCTTCGCCCTATCCCAGTTTTCATTGTGAGGAAGGTATAAATACTCATGCACGTGATCATGCATGCATCTTCTCTATTTCGTTTCCATAATACTTGTACTCATGTTGGACCATTTAGTTTTATGACCTTTTTTTGTTCTCTATTTTTTCTACTTCTATCTCTCGCTCTCGCTCTCTGAACACTCTTCTTTCTTTATTTCTAGAAGATTCAGATGGATCGGAAGAGTGAGCCCATCAGTGGCATCCTGCTCGCAGGTACTACTCCTGTAGTTTACTTTTTACTTATTCTTTTTCAACACCAGAACCACAAAGAATGATGCAATATGTTGAGTTGTACTTGATTTCCTTCTGTGTATATATGCCTGCCATTGCAGCTAGCAGGAGGTGATGTCGCTGGCACCAACAACGATTCTGGTGATTCGGTCATGCAAGAAGCCTCCACACCCCTCCTGCTTCTCCTGCATGTTGCGGTGATTTATCGTCCAGACGAAGTTGAAGATGATGCTCATCCTCTCCACGTATATTTTGGTGCTTCTTAATTGGTTCGCTGCTCCTTTATAGTGTAATCGGTTTGGGCTTCCGTCGTTGGTTCACGACCAGTTGAACTTAATTGGCTGCTAAACACTAGTCACTAGCTAGCTCACGATGGATGGATTCTCTATGTTGTTCCCTCACTTTTCAAATAAGAGCTATTATGATGTAACTCTTTGATTATTTCAATTCGTAAAGGGGCCATGCAAAATTCGAGAAATAACCCGTCAGTCTTAAAAGAAGTATTAGAAGATCGTGCATGGACAAATTTAGTGCGTACAAATGATCAAAACTATTTAAATTTGTGCTTCAACTATTTATTATTTATTCATTGTCAAACATGATACTGATATCGGTGCTTTGTGATCATTATCCGCTTGTGATAGTGTCGGGGTTGTAACCCCGGGGTGTCTCAAGGCACCGATTAGTTAGCAGGCCGCGCGACCCACAACACAATGGCTAACAAAGGCCCAAACGATCGAGGCCCAGCGAAAGCTGAGCGGAGCGGGCAAGGCTCCAAGGCTGGGGTCATCCCCAACCCCTTCCACCTGCCTTAGTCACACGACACTCGCAAGACGTACGACCTCTCCCTTTCACGACCCCCGAAAGGGATGGGGGAGGTCGAGCGCAGCTAGGCGCGTCTGCTCTAACAAGAGCAAGCATGCCACACTGACCCCACAAGGACTAAGAAGACAGCAGTCACCTCGGCCCGGTCAAAAGCCATCCCTGTGTCATGCCGCACCGATGAGACAACACCGCACCACGGTGGCAATGGGTACGACACCCACCATCCAAATACGGACCGACTAGACGCTTGTACGACCCCATCCACTACGGGATGGGATCCATGACAAGGGACTCGACAAAGAGGCCATCCAGACCGGTAGAGCATCCCGACCCCGACGATCGGGGTCATGGTTCTCAGTCCCATAAAGCCATCAGGCGAACGACGGCCCGAGGCGGTTACCTACTTCGGGTACGACGCCCCCGGAGATCAGGAGCGATGATGGAGGGTATGTCAGACACCGCGTTGCATAGGACGGCTGACGAATCATCATCGAGGCTGAAAGGATCAAGATGCCCAAGAGGGAGGTGAATTGGGCTAATTCTAAATTCTTTGCAATAATTAAGCCCTACACTTAGCCCACTTCACAACGTCTTTGAAACTTCCCTAGGTGTTGCCGCTTCTTGTAGATGTAGCATTTACAACCAAACACTCAGAAGAATGATACATCCGGCTTCTTCCCATTGTGCAACTCATAAGAGTATTGCTAAGAAACTTTTGAAGAAATAGGCGGTTGGATGCATAACATGCGGTGTTAATAGCTTCCGCCCATAGAGCTTCGGGTGTATTGTACTCATCAAGCATAGTTCTTGCAAGTGTGATAAGAGTTCGGTTCTTTCTCTCTACTGCACCATTTTGTTGAGGAGTATATGTTCAGAGACCTCATGCTTGATTCCAACTTCATCACAATATACTTCTATGTTTGTGTTGTCAAATTCTTTTCCACTGTCACTTCTTATCTTCTTGAGCTTCACTTCAAATTCATTTTGTGCTCTCTTAGCAAACTTCTTGAAACATGATGCCACTTCGGTTTTGTCATGAAGGAAGAATACCCAAGTATATCTAGAGTAATCATCAACTATCACAAGACAATAGAGATTTTCTCCCAAACTCTTGTAAGTTGTTGGTCCAAATAGATCCATATGAAGGAGCTCTAGCACTCTTGTTGTTGACATGTAAGCTTTTGTAGGATGAGTGTTTGCAACTTGCTTGCCGGCTTGACATGCACTACAAAGCTTGTCCTTCTCAAATTTCACATCCTTCAACCCTCTCACCAATTCATTCTTCATTAGCTTCTTGAGTGAGCTCATCCCAACATGAGCAAGTCTTTTATGCCATAGCCACCTAAGTGATGTTTTGGTGAATAGGCATGTCTTCAAGTTGGCATCTTCGGAGGTGAAATTCACTAGATATAGGTTGTTGTATCTAAAGCCCTTGAATATGACTTGATCATCATCTTTCTTTGATACAACCACTTTCTTCTCGGTAAACAAGCATTGAAAGCCAAGATCACATAATTGACCAACGGATAGCAAGTTGAAGCTCAATGAAACAACATATGGCACATTTGAAATTGAATGATCATTTGATATTGCCACTTTGCCCAATGCTTGAACTTTTCCCTCTGAATTGTCACCAAATATAATTCTTTCTTGACCATCAACTTCTTCATCTAGTGAGGTGAACATACGAGGATCACCGGTCATATGTTGAGTGCAACCACTATCAATAACCCAATGACTTCCACCGGTCTTGTAGTTCACCTACACACAAGAGATCAAGCTTGATGTTTAGGGACCCAAACTTGATGGGGGCCCTTGACCTTTTCAACAAGTGACTTTGCAACCTAAATTTTCTTAGGCCTATTCTTGTTGGGAGGACCTAAGAACATGACTTTTATTTTTCCACTAGAGTCATTTCTAAGCATGTAATGAGCATTGAAAGCAAAGGGTCTAACATGCTTGGGCAAGGGTTGTGGTGGTGGAGCTTGACACTCATGGACAAAGTGACCTTCTTGTCCACATTTAACACATCTCTTTGGCTTAGGCTTTGACTTGTGTTGTTGTTGGTGTTGTGCTTGAGCTTTCTACTCTTGATGTGCCAAATACCCTTTGTGTTGTTGTTGGTGTTGTGCTTGAGCTTTCTACTCTTGATGTGCCAAATACCCAATGCCACTTCTATCCATCTTCATTACGGTGTTCATGAGTAGCTCACTTTGAAGATATTGACCTCTTGTGAACTTGCTCAAGCCGGTCTTGAGATGTTCTTTTTCCAACTTGAGCTTCTTGTTCTCTTCTTTAAGTTCATCATGATTTTTCTCCATCTTGAGTCTTTTGTTTTCTTCTTTGAGCTTCTCATTCTCAAGAGCTATATCACAATCATGATCAAGGTTCTCTATCACAATAGTGTTGGTGGTTGATAGCTTTTCAAGATCTTTCTTAAGTTTTTCATTCTCATGCTTGAGCTTGACATACTCATCATAGTTGTCGGTCTCAACCACTTTCTTGCCTTTGCCACTAGATCCTTGCTCAATGCTCTCAACAATTAAGTCATCACATGATGTAGCTATATCAATCTTAACAACATGGTTAGTAGCATCATGTGGCTCATTGGATAATAACTCATGAGAGACAACAAGATTATCATGATTAACCTTGAGATTTGTGTACTCTTCTTTTAGCTTATTGTAGCTAGTGGTGAGCTCATTATGTATCCCCTCAAGTTTATCATATTTTTCTTTAAGCTCCTTTTTAAATGATTTGAGCTCCTTGAGTTTGGATGACATAGTTTTGTTTAATTCTCTAAGCGCAATACTAGCTTTTTTGTCATATTTAGCTAAGAGTGAGTCATTCTCAAGTTCTAGCTTTTCATTTTTAGCTCTTGTCTTTCTAATGATTTTAGTATATTGGTTTAGCAACTTGACAAGATCATCATACGAAGGTGATTCAAATTCATCATCACTATCACTATCATCATTGCTAGTATGATCATCACCACTACTATCATCATCATTTTGTACCTTTCGTTCACCCTTGGCCATAAGGCATAGGTGTGTAGAGGATGATGACGGTGGTGTCGGTGAGGATAGTGAAGAGTCAATTACAATAGCGGCCACCTTCTCGTTCACTTTCATCATCGGATGAGTAACTTGATGAATCAATATTCGTGAGCCAATCACCAACGATGTATGCCTTGCCATTCTTCTTCTTCTTGTGAAAATCCTTCTTCTTGCCATCCTTCTTCTTGTATGGCTTGTTTTTCTTCTTCTCATCATCATCTTCATCACTTGAGTTATCTTTCTTGCCCTTGTACTTCTTCTTGTACTTGTCTTTCTTGGGCTTGGGGCATTGATGAGCAAGATGACCAAGTTCTCTAGAATTATAGCCATCTATCTCGGAGATGGGTTTTCTTCTATTGCTAGTGAAGAATTTCTTCTTCTTGCCATCCAACTTGACACCGTTCTTGTTGAGCTTCTTAAGCATCTTGGTAGTTTTTCTCACCATGAGAGCAAGACTTGCATCATCAATTTCATCATCACTTGAGCTCTCATGATCAACTCTTGCTTTGCCCTTCTTCTCTTGGCTAGCCTTGAATGCCAAGTCTTTCTTCTTGGTAGAAGAAGAGCCATCTTGTGGTGTGATGTGCATATACATTTCATGTGCATTGATCTTTCCCAATATTTGAGTTGGTATAGCGGTGGAAAGATCACCTTGATGAAGCACGGTCATAATATGCCCATATTTGTCAATGGGGAGGACACTCAAGATCTTTCTTACAACATCGAATGGTTGCATTTGTGTGAGTCCAAGCCCATTGACTTCCTCTACAAGAACGTTCAAGCTTGAATACATCTCATTAGCACTTTCTTTAGGAAGCATCTCAAATGAATTAAGCTTTTTCATAACAAGATGATAACGTTCCTCACACTCACTCTTTATTCCCTCATAGAGCGCACAAATCTCCGACCATAGTGTATGGGCGTCCTTGTGGTTCTGCACATGGTTAAAAACATCTTTGCAAAGGCCTCTAAAGATGGTGTTTCTAGCCTTTGCATTCCATTTCTCGTAATTAACTTCATCGCCTTGAAGGTTTGTGGGATCCTTAGATTTTAGAAAGCCTTGTGAGGCGGCTCTAAGAATTCCAACATCTAAAGCTTCTAAATAAGCCTCCATGCAGATTTTCCAATAAGGAAAATCATCTCCCTCAAAGATAGGAGGAGGTCCATCCCTATGGGACATCTTTCTCTAGGCGGTTAAGCCTAATTTAACGAGCACGAGGCTCTGATACCAATTGAAAGGATCAAGATGCCCAAGAGGGGGGGGGGGGAGGTGAATTGAGCTAATTCTAAATTCTTTGCAATAATTAAGCCCTACACTTAGCCCACTTCATCCCTTGTGCCTAGAATGTGTTTCTATTGTTCTACCGCACAAAAGTTTTGCACTCTAAGTTCCAATCCTACTCTAGCATGATAATTCTAGGAATGTAAAGACTTGAAATGAATTGCTCAAAAGTAAATGCTCAAAGTAAAGAGAGGAAAAGGAACGCGGCGATGTTTTGCCGAGGTATCGGAGAGTCGCCACTCCCCACTAGTCCTCGTTGGAGCAGTCGCACAAGGGTGTAGCTCCCCCTTGATCCACGCAAGGATCAAGTGCTCTCTACGGGGTGATTCTTTGATACTCCATCACGGTGAATCGCCCACAACCGCTCACAACTTGAGTTGGGTCATCCACAAGCTCGTCAGATGATCACCAAACTCCCAATCACCACCGAGCTATCTAGGTGATGGCGATCACCAAGAGTAACAATCACAAACTCTCACTTAAACACAACAAGCCTAATGAGAAGGGTGGATGGACACTTGCTACTCTCCTTGCACTAATCAGGAACTTAAACTTGGATTCTCAAATCTCAATTACCTCACTAGGCTCTTGCTCTCCTTGGCACTCTCAAGGTGTTTCTCAGCTGAACAAATGGGCAAGAGACCTCCCATGGATGAGTGGAGTAAGTATTTATACCCCCCCTCATTCAAAACAAACCGTTGGGAGGCTGAGTCAGCACTCTGTGGGGTGACCGAACGCTCTAGTCAGGCTGACCGGACGCTCCGGTCAGTTATCCCCACCAATGTGTCAGAAAGAGCTGTTAAGTTCTGACCGGACTCTGACCTGCGTCCGGTCAGCACTGACCGAACGCGTCCGGTCAAGAAAAAACACTCTCTGGAACCTTACTGATGTTGACCGGGCGCTGGCACCCAGAGTCCGGTCACTTTGCTGTTCAGTGTTCGGTCAGTTACCGGATCCCGACCAGCGTCCGGTCAGCACTGACTGGACACGTCCGATCAGGAAATTCCCTCTCTAGAACCTCTCTAGAGTTGACCGGACGCAGACACCCAGCGTCCGGTCACTTTCACTCAGCGTCCGGTCAGTACCAGAACGACTTTAGTTGATCAAATAAACTAACCAGACTCACCCTTCAGCGTCCGGTCATAACCAGATCAGTGTCCGGTCAGTCATTTGACCCTCCATTCACTTCCAACTCGAAATCCTATGTGAATAAAGTTTGCTCCAATTGATCTTAGGGCTATTCCTAAGCTACCTAGTGCTAGTTTTGACAAGTGTGCACCACACCTAACCCACTAGACTCACCTAGGTCAAGCTACTAGTCCATAGCCCCCTTAATAGTATGGCCAAAGGAAAAACAAAGTCCTAAACTACTCTAAGTCTCTCTCCAACACCAAACGACACTTAGAACTAGTTCGTCCTTAACCTTGTCGTCCATCCTTTGAAAACCAAAACGATTTCCATCGTCAGGGGCATGACCACCATGATTGCCCAATCAATTACCCTTACCATGACCTAACTCAAATTGCCTCTGCAAAACACACGTTAGTCATAGTAATCTCGTGTTGTCATTAATCACCGAAACCCAACTAGGGGCCTAGACGCTTTTAGAGGCTATAGTGCTGCCATGGTTGGCACAGTAGCGCCACGCCATACCTTGTCGCAATGTGGCATGAAGACCATGACGATAGCCATGACCAGACATACACCAGAAGATGGCATAGCTTGCGAGCCAAGTTAGCTAGGACCTCCCTTAGGCTCAGGACCTTCGGTCGGGAGAACCTCCTCTTTATATGAGCCCTGGCCCCGAACTCTATATAAGGACCGCTAGGGAAACATGATCCCATCATCCTCTACCATTCCATTTATTCACCATCGTAGTAGGGCTCCTAGAGCTTCTCTTAGGGCAGCCCTTCGCCTAGCATAGGTCCTTCCATCTCTTCCACCATTCTTACACCCCCCATTGTAGGAACTTCAGAACATTCAAGCGAGGAACATGCACTCAATTATATCTAAGATTGGACATAGGGCTCTGGCCTAAACCAGTATAAATCCCCGTGTCTATTGGATGCTACCATCGTCTTCCTAGAGCAGCGCGGCAATCGATTAAGTTTACTAGTCTGGTTACAAAACACCGACAGTTGGTGCGCCAGGTAGGGAATAGTTGCGCACTCTCATTTGTTGAGAAGGAAGCGATGGCTCCTCGCACTGCCGGTGAACTCGCTGGTGGAATGGCCCACGACAGCCACATCCGCCGCAAAAGCTATGAGTTAATTAGCGTCAAAGGGCCAGCACCCACGTTCACCAACAACCGTGGCTCAGACCTCCACCCTAGAAATCTAGATCTCGCAGCCCATGGAATGCACACTCTAGGAACTCCCCTCGGGGGCTGCATCCTAGAGTTCACCTATCTAGAGGGGCCAGTACCCTCACTCATCGCCGGCCACGGCCAGGTCCCCCGTCTAGGAAACCAAAGGTCTACGGCTCGCAATGAATTCACCCAGGGAATGGCCTCGTCCGGCCACATCTCTTTGGGGAACCACGCGGTTGACCACCTTCAAGGGCTAGCGCCCACTCCCACCTTCAGTTGCGGCTCGGACCTCCGCCCTGGAGGTCTAGGTCCCGCGACCCATGGTGGACATACTCTCGGAACTCCCCACGGGGGCTGCATCCTGGAGTTCACCTGCATAGGGGGACTAGCACCCTCTCTCAGCACTGGCCACGGCCAAGACTTCCACCCAAAAAGCCTGAGGCCCACAGCTCATGACGAGCTCGCCCAAGGAATGGCCCGTGGTGGCCACATCCTTCTAGGGAATCACGAGATCGCTCGAACCAACGGATCAATGCCTATCATCGGCTTCTACCCAGTCCAGACTCACCACGCGGAAAAGTTGGACCCTATGGTAGAATCACGCCTCGGACAACGTCTCCGCTGCCAGCGAAACACAATGAGCCAGGGCACGCACTAGCGACGTAGCTACCCACCGCCGCACGGCATCGTCACTAGTGATTGGATGGCCGCCCGGTGCCACGCCATGTAGGACCAACCCCGGAACTAGGACCCAACCCTGCATGACGAACAGGACGCACGACAAGTCTCCATGAACTATCAGCTATTATTCAGAGGCGTGAGCATTCGAGGGAGCAGGCTTCCCGAGCGCACCGCGCGCCGCAGCGAGCGGACCAAACCATGTTGCGCTCGGAACCAGCTTCCACAGCGACAAGCCGCGCCAGCCCTCAGTCGAGAGCGTCAAAGTGCAACTAGGCCCTTGTGGGTTTTGGTGCATTGAATGACAACACGATTAAGGGACTAATAATATTTATGAGACTTGCAGGTAGTTAGTCCCTAGTGAATTATTATGTGTTGGACTCATATAATGTGTGGTGATCATACAAATACCAAATTAAGATCAAGATTTATTTGTGAAGCAAGGATTTGCAAGCAAGTGTGTAATCAAATAAATGAGACATAAGGGATTACATATGGAATGGTCTCAATTATATAGCTTGCAAGAACTAATATCAAGGATGGTTGTCAAGCTTGTAAGGATCATTGGAGATAATCTAGTTGAAGCAAAAGACAACAATGCAAATGAAATGTTACTCAAATATTGGTTAGAAGCATTGGCAAGACATGTTAATCTTGAGATGGTGAAGATAGCAAGCAAATCTCTTTGAGGTACTAAGCGAAAGGTGAAGGGCAAGTGACGACTTGGCGGCCGATGGACCTAGCTAAAAGTAAAGAAGGAACTTACTTGCATTTAGTCGAGGCACTAATCAAGTGGTGTTTGTCAATGTGGAAGATCAAATCAAATGTTCAAAGTGACTTGAAACCTTCGACACAAGTCACATGCTCGAGATGGACAAGCTCAATCAAATCAAGTGATGGAATTCCTCAACTCAACTATGCATGAGTATTGTGGCAAGCAAAAATTGGAAGAAGCTCAAGTAGAGATCAAGTTTTATTTCCTTGTGTTGAGTTTAGTTGAGACACACTATCAAGAGGGATGCATCACTGAATCTAAGACAAGTAAATTGTGCTCAAGTTGAAACATGTGAGAAAGCCTAGAAAAATGAGAGACAAGAGTGAGAAGAAAAACTAGTTTTTAGCCCACCAGCCAAAGTCGGCCAGGCCTATTTTGATTTCCAATCAGGCCGGCTATTCAATTTGCATCCCGGTCAGGCCGATTTCTGGTCAACCTGATTGGAGAGGCAACTCGGCCTAGGCCAACAATCGGCTAGGCCGGGACTGAGGATCGGTCAGGCCGACCTTGACAGCACTGCGATAGTTTTTACTGGCTAACTT
This sequence comes from Miscanthus lutarioriparius, assembly GCA_904845875.1. Classification (NCBI taxonomy): domain Eukaryota; kingdom Viridiplantae; phylum Streptophyta; class Magnoliopsida; order Poales; family Poaceae; genus Miscanthus; species Miscanthus lutarioriparius. The sequence goes on along the minus strand of CAJGYO010000014.1, from coordinate 22,579,233 downwards.
TGGCTTAAAAATTTTGTGCAGCCTATTCACCCCCCTCTAGGCATCGAATCGGTCCTTCCAATTGGTATCGGAGCCGAGGTCTCACGCTTAAGCTTAACCGCCCATGAGAATCGATGTCTACATCTTGTGAGGTACCGTTTGAGCTACTCCGCAAGGATGGCTCAAACTTCCATTCTTGGTCATCACATGTTTTCAATATTTTATGTACAACGGATCCTATTTGTGAGAGTGTAGTGAGTACAAGCATTATGAATAAAAAATGCTTGCACCTCAACACTCAAGTAATAATTGTGTTATTGAGGACATTGTGTGCAGAGCTAGTTGATGAAATTATCCTTTGTGATGGTGAGCCTATCGAGGATGCTCATCTCATTTGGACCAAACTTTGTGAAAAGTTTGGGCAATCCAACTGTGATGGGTCACATGACAATGAAAATGTCATCAACATCACTACTGCACCAAACTGTTGTGAAGAAAAAGAACAAGATCTTGAAGGAACAAGTCGTGAGCAAGATGGCATGAGTGTTGTTGGGCTGGCAAACCCAGCCAGTCCAGGTTATGATGCCAGCTAGGCCGATCACCAGTTTAGGCCGACTGTGCATGCCGGCCAGGCCGACTTGTCCAGCCGGGCAGTAGCCCAAGTTTGCTTCTTGAATCTTTGTTGAGCTAAAGAATTAACCTCCACAATAGATTCCACTAGTGATAATTCCTCCCACACTTGTCTTATGACAAAGAAGAGCAAAAAGAAGAAGCCAAATAAAGTGTCGGTGGAAGAGAAGAAGGTGAAGGACCAAGATGAAGATGATGAAGTTGAGATTGAAGATAGCTATACTCTTGATCATCTCAACGACAAAGACAAGGTTATCTTCATGAAGCTTGTTAAAAAGAATGATGAGTTAGAATTGGAAAATGAGAAGCAAGAGCAATCACTTGAAAGACAAGAAGTGTATCTCATTTCCAAGTTGAAAGAGCTAAAGGCAACGACCAAAAGGTATGAAAAGTTATCAATTGAGCATGCTTTAGTTACTAACTCCTCTTCTAGTGTTGCACAACTAGAGAAGGATAACATTGAGCTCAAGGCAAGACTAGATGAACTATTAAGGAAATATAATGTTCTACAAGCCAACTATGTTCATCTCAAGTGCTCACATGAGGAATTAGTAGAATCTCATATCATGCTTGAGGTGGCTCATGAGGTTGTGATCACATTGATAAAATCATCTCAACCTCACACTCACTCACACACTTGTACACCATCTTTAAATACTCTATGTGCTAACAAGTGTGTCTCTCAAGCAAGCCAATCTTCGATTGAGCATACTATCTTAGAAAACAATGAGCTCAAAGAAGAAGTTGAAAAGCTAAAGAAGGATGTGATTCGGTTGAAGGGTAAAGGGAAAGCACAACCTTCTCAAGATAACCATGACAACATGGTGAAGAAGCTTGAGAAGGGTTCAAACCTTGCTTCCTTTAACACCCAACAAAAGAATCACACATCAATCAATGACAAGGCAACCAAGAGCAAGAGACATGGTAAGAGAATGTGCTATGGTTGTGGTATGTATGGACATGAAGGTGCTATGTGTCCACATAAGAGTTGGGCCAACAAATGTGAAGTGGATGAACAAAAGGCATCTACCGAGTTGGCCAAGCAAGTGAAAAGTGAAGGTCCAAGTGCTTGTCCCAAGTGCAAGAAATTGGGTCATTCTATCAAGAATTGCTTCTTGAACATAAAGGATCGAGAAGTGAGAAAGAAGGCCCAAGTTGCAACAAGAAGATGCTATGGTTGCAATAAGAAGGGGCATATGATTGGTGAATGTCCCAATAAGCAAAACAAGCATATGGCAAACAATGGCCGCATATGCTACACTTGTAGAAGAAAGGGACACCTAAGCAAGGATTGTCCCAAAGGTAACTTGTCTAAACCGAACACAGTGGTTTACACTTCTATGCTTAGGAAGACCACAAATGGAGATAGTACTAGCAAGGTGATGTGTTCGCCACAAACTAGTACTAGTGCCATTTGGGTACCTAAGTACTTGTTGACTAACATGAATGGACCCAACAAGTGTTGGGTACCAAAACAAGCTTGATAGGCAAGAAGGTATAAAGAGGTGCATTGAAGGCTTGACTTTGGAAAACAAAAGAGATTCATGACAAGTCAAGATTTAGATCAAATTCATGTTTTACCCAATGTCACCTCGGTAACAAGTTTCTTTTAAGTAGCCTAGCCATGCTACTATGTGTTCCCAAAGTTGCATATATTTATGAAAGTGGCTAGATACTTGTGTTCATCACTTGTTGTTCCATATGACATGGATCAAAGAAAGAACTACATAAAAGATGGGGCCCTGCCCTGACTAAGTCGGCCAGGCCTAGATGCCTGGTCGGCCAGGCCGGGAGACGGCTAGACCGGCATCCTTGGTCAGTCAGGCTGGGATTCCTAGGATCCATGCAACTTAATGGTTGTGAGTATTGCTTCTAAATGCGAAATCTTATCAATACTCTTCATTTGTGTACTAGATATAAAATGAGTCTCCCAAGTTAAGAAATTGACTAAAGTACATATGTAAGTAATTCAAATACTTAATGTACTACTTGAGGGGGAGCTCACTATATATCTAGTGCCCTTGTTACTAACTTTTTCATTTGAGTATACGTGTAGAACTTTAATTGAAAAAGTTTTTGTTTCAAGTGTGACACTCAACATTGAAAATCAAGTTCTACTTGAGACCTATTCCAAGACGTGCTCTCATGGTGACTATAATATGAATGATCTTGTGAATAGCTTCTCTCGTTGGATTGATAATATGTTTGTCAAGTTATTTGTGCTTATGCAAATTAAATATCTCATTGCACAAAAGGTTGCTAGAGGCTAAGGTATGTCTTTACATTGAAAGATTAAATACCGTTTTGCATATAGGACCCTTTATGTTAGTGTGCGTATTTGTGTGACATAAGAAAGTTTTTGCGAAAACCCAACTAGATGCTACTTTGTGTAGGAGCTTTACAAAATATTTGGTGTTGGTCTTTGTGACCTAGTCATGTCAAAAGTGATTATTGTTCTCATTGGTTGATTGATTGGCTAATCACAAATTGACATGGCTATCTCAAGTCCACAAATCTATGTCTAGATTTAATCCCTAATCTCTTGTGGTATATCTCTCAAAAGAAAAGAAAATATGGACATAAGAATGGTGATCAATATATTTTTTTATAGTGCTTATCCTTCGAAATCTCAAGTGAGAAACAATATTTGGAGTATGCACGTTTGAGTCTTACAACACATGCAAGATGATTGAATGGACTCAAATTTTTGGGAGAAAATTATTAAAAAAAAATTGGAGTCCAGAAATATTGGATAAATGTTTGGAATCATTTGGAAAAGAAATGAGAGAGAGAAGAAAATAAAAAAAGGAACTGCAGGGTCAGTCAGGCCGCCTTAGGTGGCCGGCCAGACCAGGAGGCGCTCCAGGTAAGGATGAAAACGGACGGGATGAATCACGTTCCGTCCGTAACCGTATACTGTTTCATCCCTTCCGTTTATGTTTTTTCGAGAAAATATGGAAACGGGACGGAATGCACTGGGACTGGAATAAAAAAACGGTTGAGCATTTGTCCGTCTGTATTTACGGTATACCATATTTTACTGGGATAATCCCGTATTCATCCCGTTTTGGTCGTAACCGGGATAATCCCATCACTATGCGCCTTATCAGCTGGCCTCCCTGGTTCTTCTCGGTTGGCGTTCGCGGCCTCCCGCCTCCCAATTCCCAAATCCTCGGCTGGATCCTGCGTCGCTGTTTCTTGGCTCTGGGTGTGGCAGCATGTGTGCATGCAGATGCAGTGTAGCAGCAAGAGGTAGCCTCAGGACATGTGTGCATGCAGTGTAGTGTCACTATTCCTCTTAGATGCATGTGTGCACAGGCGGTCAGGACTCGGGACTTGGGAGCGTTACCGAGTGTAGCAGCAGGAAGTAGCCAAGCTGAGCAGTTTAGCTTCTTCACCTTTACTAATCATGTGAGATTTATTATTCGTTTACTTATTCTACTTTTGTATCTTGGTTATCATACATGATATGTAATCCCGGCTTAAGCTCCCGGCTACCGTCCGTTTCATTGATTTTCTGATCGTATTTATCCGTTTTCGTATTACTGTTTATCCATTACCGTTTCTGCTCCCGGCTGTCCCGCTCTCGCCCCTTTTTTCGTTAAAAAAATACGAAAACAGAAACGATGGAGGTATTTTCCATCTGTTTTCAGCCTTAGCTCTAGGCCGATCGGCAACTTGGGTCTGTTAAATTTGGTATTAAAATCGACTGATAAATTAACTGAAGATAATTTATTGTGAGAAAAAATACTAGGAATTCTACGTGAAAAACCGGCTGATAAGTTCAACGGCCATGTTGGGCAGGCCGATTGCCGGCCAGAGCTGCATGCCTTCTCGGTCAGGCCAAGTAGCTGGGCAGGAGGCCCCACATGTCAGCGATGGAAGCATTTACTGCATGCAAATCTCCCTATTCTCTCTCTCCCTACCGATGCCTGCATCTCCTTCTCCAGTTCGCTCGTGCTCTCTCTCCCACGGCTGGCTCTCTCCCATGGCGGCATGGAACAGCAAGAAGAAGACCCCTCCCTGATCTCTCTCCCTAGGGCAAGGAATCAAGTTGGCTCTCGGCTTGGCCGTCCCCTCGGTCGGCTAAGCCGGGATTTGTGGCCCTAATCCTCTCCGAGCTCTTCCCCATCTCTCCCAAGATACAAGAAGGTGCATCTCACCCAATCTCTTTTTCTAGGCAATGTCTATGGATTTCCTTTAGTGGATAAGTTCCTGCTAGTGCCTAGATGACATGAATGAAATTTATTTTGGATTGGTTGGCTACATTTGACACATTCTTGAACTAAGGCTTGTGCGTGCAAAGCAGTCAGGCTGACTGGGCCTCGCGTTCAGGTTGACTCCCAACCATGCCGAGTGGCTCTGGTGGTCAGGCCGACCGCCGACCAGGCCGAGATATACTCTCGATCAGTTAGACTAATTTTGCACAGCAAGCCTCAGTTCAAGAGTAGTTCACGTGCAGTCATATTTCTTAAATAAATTTCAGAGACCTTATCTGCTCAGTTGCAATTATCTATGTGTATTAGCAATAGAGAGAATTTTTTATAGAAATATAATTGACATAGTTGCAAAACTAGTCTAGTTATATTTCCATCGAAAAGTCTCTTTAATGCTAGTATACATTCTCTCAGCAATTGATTCATGCCAAATCAGTGCCTATTATCTATGTACCATAGCAGTAGAAAGAAACTCTTGTTGAAATAAACTTGACTTAGTTGTTTAACTAGTCGTGTTGTATTTCCACAGAAAAGTCTCTCTAGTGCTAAATCACATGTTATCCAAGTTTGTCAATGCCAAATCTTCCCAGAGATCTTATGCTGCTTTGAAAAATATTTTGTGACCTCAGGGACAATATGCAGAGAGAGAAATATCAAGCTTACTTTTGAGAGAAGGAAAAAGACAAAACATGATGATAATCCAAATGCAGAGGGCACAACAGAGGGGGAAGCTGATCCACCCATTCCACCAGCAACTCAGGAGGCAGTTGTGACAGGGCCTGCTCATGGGACAAGGAGAGCCACAGCTAGACAGCAAGGTATTTCTATTAGTGGTTCTTGTGCAGCTAGAGAGATAAATGAGGATCGAGACACATCTAGTGAGAGTGATCATGATGAGGATGATGATTATATGATTCAGCATAGACCAAGCAAAGGCCCAGCAGATGCAGATGTTGAGGACAATAATGATAATGACGAGGATGATGATGATGCAAATAACCGTGAGGAGGAAGTAGAACCAGATCATGGTGGTGCACAACAGGATGATATTTCTGCCCCTCAAGCTTTCAAGTTCAGAGTCACACATGGGCCTCCCAATAGGCCAAAGACAAACTATAAAGCTAAGGGGATGACAGCGGTTGTGAGAGAATTGAGAGAACAAGATCCTAGAGCACTTCCTCGTACTGCTTTGGATTACAGGTTTCACAATATGTTCCAGCAAGATTTTTATGAGACTGTGATACTCACCAAGGATGACAAGGTCAGTAGAAGTCAATGGATAGATTGGGATTACATGGCCAACAAGAAGGATGTTGTGTTTGATGAGGTGGTATCTACTTGTGAAAGGCAGAAAGTGAAGAAGATCATGGGCTTCAAACATGACTGGAATGATGAAATCATTGCTCAATTTTATGCAACTTTGTATGTCGAGGAAAATGGGGTTGATCCAAAGAGGTGGTATATGCACTGGAGAACTGAAGGAACAAGTTGATTATGTCACATTTGGCAAGCTGTTTGGATTTGCAGGGAAAGATTTCAGGAAGTTCAAGATTCACAATAAGCCTCACCTCCCTGCTCATCAAATGAAATTCATGTATCCAGAAAATACAACTAGCAACTATGGAAAGCTATCTGATCTCTACTCCTACTACTCCTATCTCAATAGAATGATTAGAAAAACCCTTGTGCCAAAAGATGGAGATCTAGCAAATATCACTTTCTATACCAAGAATTTGCTTGCTAGGATGGATCCAAGAGCTGAGTCTTTCAGTGTCTTCAACTTTGTGTGGGAAGAAATAAAGTCCATCTCTCAGTTTCCCATGAAGAACTGTGGCTATGCACCTTACATTATGCACATGATTGAGTCAGTCACAGAGAAGATCTTTGTGAAAGATGTTGAGCATAAACCTTTGAAGATTATTTGTCTGAAGGATCCCATTGTGCCTAGAGCCCCAAGAGCATCTTATTCTGTAGATCCATTTTCTGTTGGGACTTCAAGTGCACCCTCCACAGAGCAGTTGGGCAGTCAGAGGCAGAGGTCTGTCAGGCGTAGTGACAAACCATCTTCTCCCAATAGCAAAATGTATAACATTTTAATTGGGTTGTGCAAGAAAGTCAGAGACATAGATGAGAAAGCACACCAGGAGAGGGTGAGAGCTAGAGAGACTACCAGGATTCATGATCAGATACTCAGAGATTTGCATAGTCACATTTTGCCTGATGCTCCAGCTCCTCCACCTATTCCAGTTGCACCAGCTTCTCCTCCACCGCCACCTTTGGACAGTTACGTTGAGCAGTTGCAGCAGGAGGATTACTTCACACAGCACTACGGCACCGTGTCGTCCATGTCCTATGGCTATGTGCCAACACAGTTAGCAGGTCCGTCTACAGCTCCTCCAGTGTTTGCTTTAGCACTTGTTTTCACTTCAGCACCTACCTGCACTTCAGTGCCAGCTTCAGAGAGGTTTGCTCACACAGCTGCAGATTCTATCTTTAGCACCTTACCCAGCTTGTCTAATGGCTTTGCTTCCCATACCTTCTCTGACACTCAGACTCAGTTGGGCTCGACTACATATTGGCAGCTTGACAGTGACAGTGGTGGCACTTTTCTTGCAGATCCATCGTCCACCAGGGGCAATGGCGTCGAGTGATTGATGTGACGAGTTCTCCACATCTGTTTTCGTTCTTCTCTTTTTGATGATGTGATGACAAAGGGGGAGAAAGAAGACGGATTAAAGCTTCATGTTTATCTAATTATCTTGTATGATGCTGATTTGGATGAGTTTGTATGAGATTTGAGTCATTGAGCTTCATTGTAATATTCTTGTGAGAGATTATGACTTTGGACATGTAATAATCTAGCACTTTTATCTATCCCGTGGACTTGGGAATATTTGTATCGTGTGCTACTTTGTGTGATTGAACTCCATGATATTTATCTAAGGGTTGCATGTTAGTGTAATATATATGTCTTGTGATGGTGTATGATCTTATATTTATTTGTTGTATGATATACTTGTCATATGCATCACGGTTTGTTATTGCTATCATACACTTATTGCACCCCACGGATGCAATGATTTAGGGGGAGTCTCCTATTTGTTTTGATATGTGTAAAGTTGGCATTTGAGGCCACTTTATGAATATCACTTATATGCACATATCAAGGGGAGCCTCTCATAAATTATTGAACCCAAAAGCTATATTTTTATATATCATTTGTAAGCTTTAATCGGGGTTATTATCAATCACCAAAAAGGGGGAGATTGAAAGTACATTTAGGCCCTTGTGGGTTTTGGTGCATTGAATGATAACATAATTAAGGGACTAATAATACTTATGAGACTTGCAGGTAGTTAGTCCCAGGTGAATTATTATGTGTTGGACTCATAATGTGTGGTGATCATATAAATGTCAAATTAAGTTCAAGATTTATTTGTGAAGCAAGGACTTGCAAGCAAGTGTGTAATCAAATAAATGAGACATAAGGGATTACATATGGAATGGTCTCAATTATATAGCTTGCAAGAACTTATATCAAGGATGTTGTCGAGCTTGTAAGGATCATTGGAGATAATCTAGTTGAAGCAAAAGACAACAATGCAAATGAAATGTTACTCAAATATTGGTTAGAAGCATTGGCAAGACATGTTAATCTTGAGATGGTGAAGATAGCAAGCAAATCTCTTTGAGGTACTAAGCGAAAGGTGAAGGGCAAGTGACGACTTGGCGGCCGATGGACCTAGCTAAAAGTAAAGAAGGAACTTACTTGCATTTAGTCGAGGCACTAATCAAGTGGTGTTTGTCAATGTGGAAGATCAAATCAAATGTTCAAAGTGACTTGAAACCTTCGACACAAGTCACATGCTCGAGATGGACAAGCTCAATCAAATCAAGTGATGGAATTCCTCAACTCAACTATGCATGAGTATTGTGGCAAGCAAAAATTGGAAGAAGCTCAAGTAGAGATCAAGTTTTATTTCCTTGTGTTGAGTTTAGTTGAGACACACTATCAAGAGGGATGCATCACTGAATCTAAGACAAGTAAATTGTGCTCAAGTTGAAACATGTGAGAAAGCCTAAAAAATGAGAGACAAGAGTGAGAAGAAAAACCAGTTTTCAGCCCGCCAGCCAAAGTCAGCCAAGCCTATTTTGATTTCCAATCAGGCCGGCTATTCAGTTTGCATCCTGGTCAGGCCGATTTCTGGTCCAACGGCTATTCAGTTCAAAATCTCATCTTAGGCTGGGTTCTCATCCCGGCTAGGCCAGGTTTGCTGACTTAGCCCAACGGCTAGTTTGGCTTTGGTGGCTATTTATACCTCTCCCTCTCCTCCTTTGCTGGCTGCTGGTTCTCCCCACTTCCACATACAACTAGAAGCATTTTGGCTCTCCTCTCTTCCTCTTTGTGAGTGCTCTAGCTCCCAACTTGCCAAATCTTTGATTAGAGAGTGAACCAATCTTTGTGAGCTTGCCTTGGTGGCATTAGAGAGCTTGAGAGACATTGTGTGAGCTGTCCCATTCTTGAGCACTTGAGCAAGTCAAAGATCTTTGGTTCGTTGCATTCGTTCTCTTGGAACTTTGTTCCTAGGAGGCAAAGTGTCACCAGCAAGCACCCGAGGGTGTTGTGGGCTGCTGTGGTGGCCATTGTAAGAAGGGCAAGTCTTCCCGCTGAAAGAGGAAAGAAGACTCCTTAGTTGAAAGGTGAAAAGCGATCGTTTCGGGTCCGGCCACGAGTTGACCTTGGTTGGGTCCTCACCGGCGTCCACAACGGAGACGTAGGTCACCTTTGCGTGGTCTGAACTCTAGTCAAACAAATCCTCGTGTCTCCCCTTTGGCTTGCATCACGCTTGTTTACATTGCATATATTTTTTGTGATTCCGCTTGTGCTACTCAGACGTGGTGATTTGTGTTTGCAGGAGCTATGTGATAGTGTTCACACATCTATAAGCATTACCATACCCCAAGTTGCATTTACGTAGAAGAGGCGAAAGGCTCACAACCTTTTTGGGCGCAGAGTGTCAGAACTTTTGATAGTTGTCGGAACTTTCGGCGAAGTCGACCTGATTGGAGAGGCAACTCGGCCTAGGCCTACAATCGGCCAGGCCAGGACTGAGGATCGGGCAGGCCAACCTTGACAGCACTGCGACATTTTTTATTTGCTAACTTTGGCTTAAAAATTTTGTGCAGCCTATTTACCCCCCCTCTAGGCATCGAATCGGTCCTTCCAGAGTGGCGATCACAACCGGAGGTGGGGACGCGACGACCATGGCGTCGTCGCATCAGGAGGACTCAAGCACCAAAACGCACAAGTCCTACCGGCCGAAGACTACAACAGGAGGGTTATGAAGGGGTCATCCCCGGGGGCTCACGGGCCCGCCGAGGACGATGAGCCAGCATGGCTCTGCCCAAGGCAGCCCAAGAGGATGATCTGCACCAACTACGACAGCCCCAAGTAACCAGGAAGCGCCCTCACCAACCCGAAGCCTAGGAGCCACGACAACTCCATCACAAGCGAGCACTCGGGAGCTCACCTCGACGCGAGCAGCGACAACAGGGCGAACGTTCACTCCCCAAACAAACACAGCTGATATCAATCTTATCCCTCTCTTCGTTATTTGATCGCATTCGCATATGCACATAGAGGCGATCGATGAACCTAGCCGACTAAGACGTAGCGTAGAATAGACTTAGGTATGAAGAACCCATGCGATTTGTCTCGAAGGCATTTCACCTTCTAGACGACCTGACCTGCTCCTCACGGGAGATCAAAATGTCATGGCTCACGAGGGCAGATTACGTGAGGTCCCCCCGCCAGTTCGCATTGTCACTATCTATGCCATGCAACACTGTAGAGGTGAAGCCCGATTCACCATCTTAGGCTAGCGGCCGCGCACTGTGGGTAACCAATATTCCACAAAAAGAAATGCAAGCCTGTCTACGCCAGGCAAGTACAAAAGTAACATAAAAATAACAAGGACGAAATGACGACATGAGCAAACAAGAAGTCAAACCCGACGATAGATCACATAGATAGTTTAAAATGTTACAACTTCGCCCGTCGGTAAAGCATGCGAGCTGGCAAACCAGGGAGACCCGGTGCCACTTAGAAGACCTAGCTACATCCACAAAAACTACCCCCATCTTCATGATCGTCGCCGCTGCCTCCGCAGTAGCAACCAAGTCATCCATTGAAACCAGCCCCCCGCCGGGCTCCGAAAGCCATGCCCAGATGGCAATTCTCGCCTGAGGGACCTTCCCGAGGGCAAGCCTCCTCCACCTCACAGCGGGACGTCATGAGCTGCTCCTCTAGCACTGTGATCCAGAAAGTCCCACCAAAAACCCAAGATAAAAAACCTAGTGAATAGGAATTAGGAGAAACGAGAAACTCACCATACGCCGGCACCCGCACGGCGGTGGCAAGAACTCGCACCTCTACGACCTCTTCGTCCCCCACCTGGAGGGCCGCGTGGAGATAATTCATGTGGGCCTTCAGCTGGGCCACCTCACAAACAAAACTCGAATGCAACCGGCGGGCCTCGTCCCTTTCAAGCACATAGCTCCATATCCCTTGCCGCCCGATAGCAAGGGACAGAGGGCGGGGGCTCATCGGCTCCGGAGCCAGAACGGGCTAGGGACGAAATGGAACCAGAGGGACCTCCGGTCTCCGACTCCATCACCGGAGACATAATACTGAACACACCCACAATTAACATGAGCACAGTCAAACCTAAAGAATGACGCAAAAATCACTTACCCATGTTCTCGCAGAGAAGACAGAAGGAGCGACGGTGGTCCATCGACCTCAGGGGACTCTTCATGAAGGCGCTTCCTGTGATCCATCATCAGGGGAGCGATTATGAATGCATGAGCAGAAAGGAGAAGAAGGTAGCTCAGGAGACGGGAGAACGACACCTCCCACAACGCACCACTCCAGCGGATTTATAGCCTCAAAGATAACCTCGGCAAGCAAACCAAGCCCATGACCATTACTAACATCTTTGATAATCCCATAGAGCAGGGGCGGCAACTGGGTGGAAGGCGGAATGGCGGCCTCCCACGAGATAACCTAGGCCAGGTAGGTCGTGCTCACTTTCACATTTCACGTCGCTTCGGTTTACGTGCCTTCATTTAAAAGGCGCCTTGTTGCCCGCGGGTGGACTTTCGCGAAGCTACAGGATCAAAGGGGTCGTGCATCCCTAAAACCTGTACGCGAAAGCGACCCGCCATGAACACGACCTCGCGTCATGCTTAGGAAAACCTCTCTTGGGCTGGCCCTTAGAAGGGCTCGAGGCCACAAAAGGGATAGGGGCAGGGAGGAGATGGGCCCCGCGGCTCTAATCGGTGGTGCAGAGCCACACGACCATCTCTCTCTGTGTTCGAGTTGTCCACTTCGAAGTCTCCTGGGTTGACCCCCTCTGGGGGAGGCATCTTGCCCTTTGGCCGCTGCGGAGGCGGTTGGGGACCAACGGGATTGATGGCCGATGATTAACGGGACGTCTCACGTGAGGCACAGCCGAACTCCATGTTGATTGGGGAGGATATCGGGTCCCACTCGAATTACCCATCGACCCCGACGAGGCGCACCGCTCCGACCGCGTGGTTACGGTGGACAAGCCTCTCCCCGCGTGGGGCGAAAATTAAAACCTGCCTGTAATAAGGTAGAATGACCCTTCGGAGTCAGGAAAGGGCAACACGACGAAGATAGATCTAGGCCCGAGCGGTCCCAATAGTCGAGGCAGGACCGTAGTCGGCTCCTACCTATGACCCAAGACCACGACCCGAAGCAAGGTCGCAAAGCCACGTGCACCCCCAAGAATAAGCGACCCTTTCAGAAGGGGTCGCCGCCGTGGGCGGCTAAAAATCGCGTCACAGCATCTTCCTCGCGAAGTAATGCTAGAACTCCTAGACACCCAGGAGGAGAGGTCCAAGGTTGCTCGATGACCTCATTGCCCTACACAATGTGAGACCAATGACTCACCCGAAGCCAGCATCCTCCGGCTCGTAGACACTCAGGAGGAGAGGTCCAAGGTCACTCGACGACCTCATCGCCCTGCGTGATGAGAGACCAATGACTCACCCGAAGCCTGCATCCTCTGGCTCACAGACACTTGGTAGGAGAGGGCCAAGGCCCCTCGATGACCTCATCACCCTGCACGACGAGAGACCAATGACTCACTCGAAGCCTACATCCTCCGGCTTGCAGACACTCGGGAGGAGAGGTCCAAGGTCCCTCAACGACCTTGTCGCCCTACGCGACGAGAGGCCAATGACTCATCCTAAGTCTATGTCCTCCTACTCGCAGACACTCAGGAGGAGAGGTCCAAGGTCACTCTACGACCTCATCACTGAAAGGTCCTAATGGCTAGAGGGGGGGGGGTGAATATCCTATTAGAAATTTCTAGAACAACACTTAACAAACCGGTTAGACAATTATGAGGCGAAGCAAGTGTTGCGCTAGCCTACTAAAATTGCAAGCCACCTACCACAATTCTAGTTTATATAGTTTCTATCCACAAAATAGCTATGCCACTATACTAAGTTATGTGCTCTCAAAGGCTAACTAAAGAGCCACACTAACCAAACTAACAAGCTCTCACAACTAGCTACACTAAAGAGCTTGATAACTAGTTTGCAGTAATGTAAAGAGAGTGAGCAATTTGTTTATACCGCCGTATCAAGGAAGGATCCAATCAATCACAAGAATGAATACCTATGAAGACCAATCACCTCGGAATCAAATGATGAACACAATGATTTTTACCAAGGTTCACTTGCTTGCCGGCAAGCCACTTCTCGTTGTGGCGATTCACTCACTTAGAGGTTCACGCGCTAATTGGCATCACACGCCTAACCCTCAATAGGGTGCCACACAGCCAACACAAGATGAGGATCACACAAGCCACGAGCAATTCACTAGAGTACCTTTTGCCTCTCCACCGGGGAAAGGTCAAGAACCCCTCACAATCACCACGATCGGAGCCGGAGACAATCACCAACCTCCGTTCGATGATCCTCGCTGCTCCAAGCCGTCTAGGTGGCAGCAACCACCAAGAGTAACAAGCGAATTCCACAACGAAACACGAACACCAAGTGCCTCTAGATGCAAACACTCAAGCAATGCACTTGGATTCTCTCCCAATCTTACAAAGATGATGAATCAATGATGGAGATAAGTGGGAGAGCTTTGGCTAAGCTCACAAGGTTGCTATGTCAATGCAAATAGCCAAGAGAGTGAGCTTGAGCCAGCCATGGGGCTTAAATAGAAGCCCCCACAAAATAGAGCCGTTGGGCTCCTCACTGCACTGAACACGGGCCGACCGGATGCACCGGTTAGATTGACCGGACGCTAGACCTCAGCGTCCGGTCGTGCGATGCACGCCACGTGTCCCCTCTCTTCAAATACTGAGCGCTCGATCCTAATGGTTAAGTGATGATCGGATGCGCTGCTGTGAAGTGATCGGACGCTGGACCTCAGCGTCCGGTCATTTCCAGTAAGCATCCAGAAGCGAGAAATCACGACCGGGCGCGTCCGGTCATGCTTGACCGGACTCACCTAGCGTCCGATCACTCGGCGTCTCCCCTGTGCGTTGCCACGTCAGTAGGACCGGACGCAACCCTCCAGCGTCCAGTCACTAAGTGACCCAGCGTCCAGTCAGAGACCGACGCCAGTGTCTTTGCAGCTTCTATTGACCGGATGCGCCGGTCCAACTGAGACCAGCGTCCGGTCACTTACGGTGACCTCCGTCTTTTCTGTATAGGGCGCCGGTGGCACCGTCGGACTGTCTGCACTCTACGGGCGGACACTCCGCCGATGAAGTTCCTAACCCTTGCTCAAATGTGCTAACCACCAAGTGTATCACCTTGTGCACATGTGTTAGCATATTTTCACAAATATTTTCATGGGTGTTAGCACTCCACTAGATCCTAAATGCATATGCAATGAGTTAGAGCATCTAGTGGCACTTTGATAATCGCATTTCGATACGAGATTCACCCCTCTTAATAGTACGGCTATCGAACATAAATGTGATCACACTCGCTAAGTGTCTTGATCACCGAAACAAAATGGCTCATACCATTTATACCTTTGCCTTGAGCCTTTTGTTTTTCTCTTTATTCTTTTCAAGTCCAAGCACTTGATCATCACCATGGCATCACCATCATCATATTATGATCTTCATTTGCTTCACCACTTGGAATGTGCTACCTATCTCATGATCACTTGATAAACTAGGTAAGCACTTAGGGTTTCATCAATTTACCAAAACCAAACTAGAGCTTTCAGTCACCCTACGTGATGAGAGACCAATGACTCACCCGAAGCCTGCATCCTCCGACTCGCAGAATCTCAGGAGGAGAGGTGCATGGTCGCTCAATGACCTCATCGCCCTGCACAACAAGAGGCCAATGACTCACCCTAAGTCTGTGTCCTCCTAATTGCAGACACTCGGGAGGAGAGGTCCAAGGTCGCTCGATGACCTCGTCGCCCTATGCGATGAGAGACCAATGACTCACCCGAAGCTTGCATCCTTTGGCTCGTAGACACTCAGGAGGAGAGGCCCAAGGTCGCTCGATGACCTCGTTGCCCTGCGTGACGAGAGGCCAATGACTCACCCTAAGTATGTGTCCTCCTACTCGCTGATGCTCGGGAGAAGTCCAAGGTTGCTGAACAACCTCATCGCCCCGCACAACGAGAGATCAATAACTCACCTGAAGTCCGCATTTCTGGACTCATGGATTTAGAGCAGGCCGAACGGGTTGAAGACCGACGAGGTCAAACCCAAACAATACAACCTCAAAGCACATGTAATCAAATCACATGTAACGAACAAATGCAAGGCTCCCAAGGTGCCCCCATGGGAGGAACCAAAGTTTCCCCGTGACCTCGCCTCCCGGCGTATTGGAAGGTCGATAATCCACTCAAAAATCCTTGGTTCAGCACCCACGAGCCCCAATCTGGCCAGATGGTCCGGGGGGCTCACCCTGGCCTCGTAAGAGAGCCACGACAACTCTAGAGGGATGATTCCTTGAGCTTTTATTCATATCGAATATGATTACAAAGCAATGTGTGGACGATCCACACACAACGAATACAAAAAATGATACCACCACACCCTAGTGGTGGTATCGCCGAAAGGCCCTCAAGCGATGACACTATAGGGGAGGTGACACGAAGTAAAAAACAAACTTGCAAGCCCCGTAGTGTCGCAGCCCCAGATATCAGAGCGCAGGGAAGAAGAGAGCGGTAGGACTACCTAGCTCCAACAAGCACCTTGGCAACCACTCCGGTGCCAAGATGGAGCAAAAGGGAGGCCAAAGTGCAGCCATGTCACAAAGGCTGCACTGCCCCCTACACAACAGTCGTGCCATCCTCTCCTTCTCTGCTTGCAAGATCCCTTCTGGCACTGGCCATTAAAAAGGGCAGCTGCCTCCCTCTCTCATCCCCATGTTCTCTTCACGGGAAGGTGGGAGAAATTTGCAACCATAGCCATGGATGATGCGAACGGAAGAAAAGCCCCAATTTATAGGTCCAAAGGTGGATCAAATGGCTAGGGGCCCCCATGCCACGTGGCGCGCCGCAGAAGGTCACAGCCAAAGCCAGATGCCCGTGTAAGGGCAAAGATGTCTGGGCTTCCCAAAAAAAGAAGCCATAACAGGGGTCAACGAGACCACACGGTTCCGCCCGGGTTGCGAACCCCAAAACATGGTACACTAACATGGCAAGGCTCATTGATCGAGAGTCACATCGTCGGGATGCCCTGACGGGACAGGGCATAGCATCCACCTGCCGCATTGAATACACCAGCCCGTAAGGGGTTGAGCAACAAAGCTTGGAAAGGCCACGACTATGAACTCGTGCTCCAGCACACACACACGCATCAGCGCTTTCACGATCACTTCGTGGTCGTAAAAACGCTCGAGGGCTACTATCGGGGTTGTAACCCCAGGGTGTCTCAAGGCACCGATTAGTTAGCAGGCCACGTGGCCCGCAACACAATGGCTAACAAAGGCCCGAACGACCGAGGCCAGCGAAAGCCGAGTGGAGCGGGCAAGGTGCCAAGGCCGGGGTCATCCCCGACCCCTTCCACCTGCCTTAGTCACACGACACTCGCAAGACGCATGACCTCTCCTTGTCACGACCCTCGGAAGGGATGGGGGGAGGTCGAGTGCAGCTAGGCGCGCTTGCTCTGACAAGAGCGAGCATGCTACACTAACTCCACAAGGACTAAGGAGACAGCAGTCACCTCAGCCCGGTTAGACGCCATCCCTGTGCCATGCCGCACTGATGAGACAACTCCGCATCACGGTGGCAATGAGTATGACACCCACCGTCCAAATACAGACCAACTAGACGCTTATACGATCCCATCCACTATGGGATGGGATCCATGACAAGGGACTCGATGAAGAGTCCATCTAGACCGACAGAGCGCCCTGACCCCAATGATCGGCGTCATGGCTCTCAGTCCCATAAAGCCACCAGGTGAACGACGGCCCAAGGCGGTTACCAACTTCGGGTACAGCGCCCCTTGGGACCAGGAGCGATGATAGAGGCACAACAGACACCATGTTGCACAAGACGGCTGACGAATCATCATCGAGGCTATAGTGCCACCACGGTTGGCATAGTAGCGCCACGCCACACCCTGTCGCAATGTGGCCAGAAGACAATGACGTTAGCCAAGACTAGACATGCACCAGAAGACGGCGTAGCTTGTAAGCCAAGTTAGCTTGGACCTCCCTCAGGCTCACGACCCTTCGGTCGGGAGAACCTCCTCTTTGTATGAGCCCTGGCCCCGAACTCTATATAAGGACCGCCAGGGCAACACAATCCCATCATCCTCTACCATTCCATTCATTCACCATCATAGTAGGGCTCCTAGAGCTTCTCTTCGGGCAGCCATTCGCCTAGCATAGGTCCTTCCATCTCTTCCACCATTCTTGCACCTCTATTGTAAGAACTTCAGAGCATTCAAGCGAATAACACGCACTCGATCATCTCTGAGACTGGACGTAGGGCTCCGGCCTGAACCAGTATAAATCTCATGTCTATTGGATGCTACCATCGCCTTCCTAGAGCAGCGCGGCAATCGATTAAGTTTACTAGTCTGGTTACAAAACACCGACAGATAGACTGACCAACTATTCTATATGTTTTTAGCTAGTTTTCCTCCTTTACATCACACATCTATATGCCTTTATATGTGGTTGGGTCTTAGACAACATTCATGGTCACTACTCACTACAAGGGCATAAGCAACTCCAGTAGTAGCCCCCAAAACTGGGCCTCTAATTTTTGTTTGGATGCTCCCCCATTTGTAAGGGCTTTGTTTTTTGAACTCAACTCTAGCAGGAGCCCCTAAAATAGGACCCCAAATTTATTCTAATAGAGAATGACAAGTATGACCCAACTATCATCCTCTTTTCTCATCTTCTCTCCCATAGAAGAACTCGGCCATCCTTCGATCCGGTAGGGGCACAGCCGAGGAATCCCGATAAGGGCGCGGTCGAGGGTGGCCGGGGAGGCCGCTTCCAAGAGCCAGCTCGAGCCTAGGAGAGCCATGCCGAGGAGGCAGAGGGATGGCCGGGGAGCAGCGCGGTTGCCGCATTGCGGGCCGGCACGACCGCAGTGCTGAGGAGTCGGGCCACACCAAGGAAAGTCATGCGGGATCGAGCCTCACACCGGAGGAGAGGCCACACCTGGCCAGAGTCACGGAGGAGGGTGACCTAGCTACAACCTCGTCGCCGGATCACGTAGGCTGGAGATGGAGGAGCTGCCTGAGGTCGCTGGGGCGTAGGGCGCAGACCTCATCCTCGCTGTGGTCGGGACGAGGCGCAACCCTGGTCCTCGTCGTCGTTGGAGCGGCGGCGTGAGCGAGGGAAAGGGCGAGCGTGCCAGGGAGAAAGGAGGCAAGAACGCCAACGGATTTGGGGCCTGGCCTAGAGCGCCAGGAATGGGGTCTAGAGAGAGGATTTGGGTGCTCACCCAAATTTCAAGGCCCTATTGAAGCATGTTTTTTGGTCTGAGCCCCCATATTTAGCTATGGGGGCTCAAGTAGAGGCCCTGGTAGAAATAGTTACTTCATGAGAGCTCTAGAAGTCTGGTATTAGATTTTCCCTACCAAATACATTATTCATGATATATATTTAGGATCCTTTGTTTAGAGTCCTTACTCCTTATTACTCTTGACCTAATATATTTTTTTGGAAAATGCTAATAAGAAAACTCGTAGGATACGCGGCTTTAGCCCTCACACCCGCCCACTACCTGCACATCCCACCCACCCAGTGCCCCGCACACCTCTCCCTCTCTCTCCCTACCTCCCTCCCTCCCTCCTCCTCCTCCTCTCTCTCTTTCCGGACGGCACCTCATCGGTGGCCTCCTCCCTACGCCCGCACCCCACCGCCTCCCCCACGCGCAGCCATGGCGGATGCAGCGGCGACGACGACGACAGATCCGCGGCAGGTAGGCCTCTTCCTCCTCTCTCCTCTCTCACTAGCGGATCCGCGGCAGGTAGGCCTCCTCCTCCTCTCTCCTCCTCCTCCTCCTGGATATGCTTTCTAGGGTTCCAGCGAACTCCCTCTTATCTTCTCCAACTCCGGCGGGGTATAGAATGGTCGGCCCGGGGGAGGCAGGTAGGCCAGGCGGTGGGGATGGTCCATGGATGGTTTAGGGGAGCTGGCGGCGGCAGGGGTGTTCGGGCCAGGTCGGGGCGCGGGAGCTCTAGCCATAGTGGCGATGGTGGCGGCGGGAGGGGGAAGGAGGGGGGAGGTGGTGGCACCGTGGGCAAGTGAGGGTTTCACCGGAGCTCTGTGGTCGTGGAGCTCCGGCGAAACCGTACCCTAGCTTGCCGTGGCGGGGCGGTGGTGGCAGCGGGGATGAGGGTGAGGGCGCCGGAGTATGGGAAGAGAGAGCTGCTGTGTGTGTGTGTTTTTTTTGCGACTACAGATAATCTTCTTCTTGCTTTCTTTGCCTCCATAATCATAATCACGTACGTACGTGTGCACGTGGAGGCAGAATCTGCACTAGATTCAGAGCTAATCCGTCTGATGACGTGGAGCATCCAACTCAGGGCCTGTTGGGCATAGCTTATAACAGCTTCATGAGTTGTTGTGAGGTGTTTTTTTTTTGCCAAACACTCATTTTCAAAATAGTTTCATGGGTGAAGCTATTTTTCTCCTCCTCTCACAGAGACATGAGTTGGGATGAAGCTAAAAAAAAGTAGCTTATTCCAGCTCCCTCCCTCATTTCTCTCTCATCCATGCATGAAGCTATTGATGAAGCTGTTTGCCAAACAGTTTTTTCAAAATAGCTCAGTTTCACCTAAAAAGTTGCTCATAAAACTGTTTTTCAAAAAAATAGCTTTACTAGTGAAGCTGAGCTATGCCAAACGAGGCCTCAATACACCTTTCATAGCTCAATCATCCCATGGGACTATGGGAGAGACCCTCGCTCCTCGGAACTTCTAGGTACCAAGTTACCAAGAACAATCTAGAAGTACATGCATCATGCATGCATTTCTGGTCTCGAATTAAAGGTAGCTCAGCTGGTAATAACATGTCTATCTAGATTTGAGTCCGTAGAGAGATGGATGGGAGGAGGTGAATTTGCCGGCGTTAGCGGCCATGTGAGAAGTAGCACCAGTGTCCAGGAACCACTCGGTGGCCTGGGAGCCGGACGGCGGAACACCGGAGGTTGTCAGGACGGCGAGCAAGGCTTGGTTGTTCCAGACGCCGGTCGGTGGTGGAACAGTGACGCCAGGAGTCACCGTTGCACCGGGAACCAGGGACGGGGAACCGGCGAAGTAGGCCTGCTGAGGTGAACCGCCAGGGCACGGGCCGAGGACACCGGCGCCGGGGACACGGAACGGCATGGGCCACGCCTGGACCATGCCGGTCCATGGGTTGAGACCAAGGACCCAACCGGTTTGTGGTGGCCGGAGAGCAGAACCGCCTGGAGCAGAACCGTGGCCACGACCGCCCTTCTTTTTGGAATTGCGGTTGGAGTCGTGGCGAGGTGGGGCGTTGTGGCCAGCTAGGGATGGTTTGGGCGCAGAGTTGGCGCTGGTGGAGACGGAACCGCCGTCGCCAGCTGGAGATCTGCGAGAGCCGCCGGTGGTGAGCAAGGATTGATGCTGGGCAGACTTGGCCTGCTCACGATCATACTGCTCCTCCAGAAGCTGATAGGATCGCGCCGAAAGGAAGATGTGGGGCGGGTTCTTGGTGGTGATGACCGGAACGGCGTGGCGGTACTTGGGGCCGAGGCCACGAAGCATGTTGAGGACCTGGCTGGTCTCACGAACCGGTTGGCCGATGTCGCACAGGGCATCGGCCAGCTGCTTGAGCCGTCCGGTGTAGGCGGTGATGTCCATGTCGCCCTGGACAATGCTCGAAACTCGGCTTTGAGGTAGACGGAGCGGTGCAGTTCATTGTCCTGGAATTGATCCTGGATGGAAGTCCAGATGGAGTACGCGGTGGCGCGGGGAACACGAACGATGCACGCGGACATCCTTGGACACCAAGTTGTAGAGCCAGCTGAGGACGCATTGATCGCGCATCGCCCACTCCGGATCACGGCGGTTATCTGTGGTTGGCTTGGAGGAGAGGTGAGAGGTGAAGCCAAATTTGCCGATGAACGCGTCGAAAAAAACAGCGCCATTCGGTGTAATTGGACTCGGCAAGATCAAGTTGGACAGGGACATGAGATTTGATATTGACCGTCTGGAGGACGGCCGGCGGCGGCGTGCCAACAGTGGGCAGGATGTCCTCGACGGAGGAATTGTAGGAGGACTCCGAGGAGAAGTCGGAGGGAGGGAGATCGAAGAGGGGATTCGAATCCTTGTCCATGACGGTGGATCAGAGAAGATGACAGGGAGGGAGGCAGCGGAAGAATCAGGAGCCGATCGGCGACGAGAAGCACGACAGCGGTTGCGGTGGGGAGCGAAGGTTACGATCTAACCGCGCTAGCTGATACCATGTAGAGAGATGGAATTGGGCCAACAACTGTTGTACTGCCTCATCGGATGAAACATATATGAGTTACAAGGGTGCGCACGGAGCGCACGCCACTCGGTCGTGGGCGACGTCGTTCACGCCACGGTGACCGGCCGGCTACTCTAGATCACGCAAAACTGTATGACTCAACAGAGTCTCCAACTTAGCGTGGTCATTATTCGGCTAATGTACTGAGCATGTCAGGTACGTGTGTCTTTACAGAAGTGAGTGTCCGTGTACGTATGCATCTCTTATGCTTAAGAAAAAAAAAAAAGATTCGTGCACGCAGCGAGGGACGATGTGTGGCCGAACATCATTAGCATTACGTGGTTATTAGCTACGTGCTGTACTATACGTATGTGGCTGAGTATCTCTCTGGGCGCGTGCTAATTGCAACGCTTGTCTCTGACGACCAAGCTAAATATCTCTACCAAACCTGCCGCATGCAAGCCACCTATGCTCCATGATTAGCAAAAAACCAATCACTTGCGCATTGGGGGTGTACGTACAAATCAGGACACGTCACGTACGCCCGGGCTGTCATCTGTTCACGTACTACTGCTAGCTACGTTCACCACCACGTACTGTACACGTTGCATGTGGCGTGCCCGTGGAGGTTACGTGCTATATATACAGCATATGTTTATTTACTTATTGTTAGAATTTATATGGATAAAATTCCCTAAATTCATATGAAGGAATTCTAATAAATCTCAAAGGCCTAATATATATGTTCCTTAATGTGCTTTATTGTTTGAGTCCATGAGTAGAGGTGGAAGATGCAACGTCAATTAGTACCATATTACTAGTTGATATGGAGGTAGAGAGTTCTCCTCCCTATATATATATATATATATATATATATATATATATTAGGTAGCGTGCCCGTGCGTTGCTACGGGATAACTAACAATTTATACTAAAAACAAACGGATCGCACGATAAGATAACAATACTGTAAAAATTAAATACCAACATTAAAGTGACATTTAATCCAAAAAGCAAAGTTTATGAATTTAACATAGTCACGGAGTGCGCGGCAGCGCAGGCTCACAAACTCTTCTTTATAGACCTTTCCGTGATGCGGCTAAGATAATATTTTATATTGGCAGGAAGAAATCTCCGATATCTATTTCTTTCATTGTAATTCATTTATCTGGACAATGTTTGAGGTGAGGGCACGGTTACAGTTTTTAGTAGCTTTGCGATATTGTCCGAAGCTATGAGATGATTGATGTCTTGCAGTGATCCTTTCAGAGATTGGGTCGAATCCAACCTAGAGCCTCGGAACCCTGCATCTTTTCCTGGACGGGCTTCACTTCGGATGCGCCGGTAGCAATATCAATGATCTCCAATCGATGGACCAAGTCGTATGGATCCCCATACAATGGCTTAAACATGTAGATTTTGTTCTCCTTGTACTTGGATACACTTGTTCCACTGAAGCTTTCATTGAAATGTTTAGACACGAACAGTGTCTGATCACCGATGTCCCTCACCCTGGACCACTCCGACGTACGGTCGTGGAGGTTGCACTTATAGATCGCGCTGCTGTAGGTGAAGCTCTGTGTCCCGTGGAACGTGCTCACCATGGCACCCACAATGTGCAGCTCACCGTTTGATTCCAGGTAGCTGCGGTGGCAGAGCCCGCAGGTGGCGACAACGATGGTAGCAGCGTCGCGGTTGGAGTAGCGCCAGCGACGTTGCTGCTGCAGACGGAGATTTCTCCAGTGCAGTCGATCGCCAAGAACTTATCTTGGCAGTGGATGATGGACCCCATGGAGAACTCTAGTTTGGTGTCGAGCAGCGTCCATGCGCTGTCGAATCGAACCCGGCAGAACAAGACCTCCGTGGAGCACCCAAGCATGGCCATGGCCACGCACTCACGGCCGGCGGCGTCAGGCGGCGCCGATCAAGAGCACGATCTCATGGAAGAACATGTCCCTCATGTCTTCTATCTTGATGGCTCTGCCTGCGGCATCCACGTTCCCGTAGCCGTTGGTGGGATGGAGGACCCACCGGCCGTGGACCCTAGACACGCGTTCCGATGAGGACGCCGCCACGATGTGTTCGCCTGCTGGCAGGAGCTCAACGCGGGGGGCATGAGCACCGGCGAATGGATTCAACAGCGTCACGGACGCCGCCTCGTCCATGAGTGCTAGCCACCCACACGAGGAGCCGCACGCCACCTTGCCGCGCACGTCGGGCATCATCTTGGACAAGACCTTCTTCTCTAGGACACAGTAGAAGCCGACGTGGTCCGAGTCGGGGTCGAACGGGAGCAGTAGGAGCGACCTGAAGGTCACGAACGGGATGACGGTGCACCATGAGGAGCAAGCGGATCGGAAGGACGCCGCGTCGTGGCCTTACGCGAGACGCTACCCGATGGACTCGAGGAGATCCTCTGGCAGGCCGGATCTCCAGTCAGGAAGAGGTAGGGACCTTCTCTTGGGATTGGGAGGTTGAGCCATGGAAGACAGATGAACAGACCCAAGGGCAATTTCAGTAAGAAACAACAAGCGAGGACGATGGAACACGTGAGCGTGAAACCAAATGAAAGGAGGAAAAAGCTGTCCCTTTTGTAAATGCAAAGAGGAAAAGTAATTAAATATAGGCAGATTTGGCAAGGTTATCAGAAATGCAAAGAGATTCCTTTTGTCTTAATTCTCTTGCCTTCTGTGTTAATTCTCTTTTCTTTTGCTCGTTGCCATGTATGCTGGTGCATGCAAACAAGCAATGTGTATATAAATAGCACAATAATTTTCTATTTCCTATTTTGCCGTGATTCCTCTATCACATGACAGGCAATATTCAATCAAAAAGAATGGCATGATCAATCAGTAATTAAGATTAACCTGTAATCAATGTGTAATCGGTTTGACCAGCCTATAGTACGCTATATATTTATTTATATAGTAGCGTGCTCGTGCTAACACTACGGCAACATTCGGGTGTGCAAATTAGAACCACCGAAAGATATCACAAACTGGTACTCCCTTAAATTAGGTTCCAATGGTTTTCTTTATGGATAATTACATTGCAACTCCACTAATTACCATACAACTACATATATAATTGAAAAAATATATATACTAACCTCTAAAATTATTTTGACTAAATTGACCAAATGTTGGATCAAGAAAACGAAGAAAAAATATACATGGTGCATTATCATATTCTAACAGAAGAGCTTACGATTTTATATATTGACACATATCTACATAATGCCCATCTTATTTTAGGCATCATAAAGAAAGTGTGCTACATTAGTTTTTTTTAACAGAACCTTATGTTGTTTGATAAACCTCTTCTGATACAAGTATTAGTGGAGGACAACACCCTTGTTGCTGACAACATATATAATACAATACTATAACATATAGACATCTGCAACATAGGTTGTTAGAAGTGAAGGCTTGCCTGAGATGATGATAGGTCTCCAAACCTATCTGCATCTGAAGGCGCATCATGCCATCCAACCAGCTATCAATCCAGAGCTCCTCCTCATGATGGTCCACACCTAAAAGTGGATGCCAAAGATCATCGACATGGCTGAGGGGCCCTCGGAGGAAGGCACATCATGCCATCTCCGCTTTCGGCGAAAGAGAATACCATGGCTAATTTTCTGATGCCTACAGATTGTGAATTGCAAAGAACAGCTTGTTTCTAAAGGTGCAGTCAATATGAACGTAGCAAACAATATCATGCTGTAACATACAACAAGAATTCGGGCAAGAAAAAGGTAAGAATGTTTTTCAACATGGAGGATCAACAATGTTTTATAAGCATACAGTTTCATATGGATATGTGCGAGAATTTTAAGCAGAACAAGAGGAAATATTGATGTAATAGTTATAGGGAAGAACCCACCCTTTTGGAAAACCATCAAGCACCGAAACCTTCTGAAAAAGGGGACGTGCACCAAGGAAGCACTGTAATGTATTTGAAAATGTATTCTGACAGCGTTATCATCGTCCTCTGCAGTTGTATACAAAAAGAGAAAATATCATGTACCTCAAGAAATAGTTTCGTTGCGGCAGGAAATTATCATGGAGGCATTTTTCTTAGAAATAAACAACCATAGACGCACATTGGTAAACCCATGTCTATTCAGTTAGCTGAACATGAACACAGGAACCTAGAATTGAATACACCAAAAGGCAAATAAACAAGATGTACTTTTTAAATTTACTCTTTGTCTACAGTTCACTCTATAAATTAACGTAGAAAGACATATTTAATAATAGCAGGGACTGATCTGATAATAATGCTAAGGAGCAATGCCTATAACAGGAAAAGACAGAGGTTAAGAAAGGCAATAGTGTTGAAGTTTTCAATAACAGTGCCTTATCCAAATCAGCCTAAAAAGAGACAGTAACCTAAGGTGCATGGGAACTGATGTAAATCAAAATGCGAAAACAAGAGGAAAATAGTAAGACTGGAAATAAATTCAATGTAAAAAAGGTAGCAACCTGAGATGAGTACAGATATCTGCAAGATCAGGGCTGCTCTATAAATCACCCGTACAGAACGCAGGAAGACAAGATAGCAAATGAACAATAGGCATGAAGCAATAATGAGTTGATAACCCATATCTTGATTTTTGAAGCACCCAGTAACCAAAAAAGGCTGTAAACATGAAGTAACGGAAAACATGGACGCATAATTTTGGAAAGGAGAGAAGGCCCTTTTAGCATACACATGAGCCTCTATATGTGAGCAATAATCAAAGTAGGTCCTGAGAACATGAGCATTGAGACAAACAGAGGCAGGTTTGTAACAGACATGAGGGCATGAGTCTGAATTAATTGGATAGCTATTATCAGCAATCTTTACATATACTTTGACAACATATGCCAACTCAATAGTAAGGATGTATGCATAGCTAAATAGTGGTTCCATGTTGTGTGAGTCCTACATTAACTTAGGTAGCTTATAACATAGCATGGAATTGTTTGCAAAGTACAAAAAAAAGATAAGAACATAAAACAGATGTAGTCCACCAGGTTGGATGGAAAGAACAAAAACTAACCTATAGTTCCAGCGCTAGACATGAGGGAAGAATCTTCTGGGAACCTACAAGGAAATAAAAGAACCGGCCTATCTTATGAAAACACTTTGGGTAAACAAACAACAATGCGACTGAATGGTAAGCCAATATTCATAGTGAGCACAAAAAAAGATGAACATAGGAATACGTAGAAGGATGTTCTAAACCTGTAGCCGGTAGCTTCAACTTAAGAGAATAGTGTAGTATCACTGAAGATGCAGAAAAAATCAAGAGGCACCATGTCAATATTTTTGTAACCTAGGATATCCTAGAGAGCTGTACCTAACAGCCTAGAGCTTTAGATGTCTTTGGTAAACTCTTCGAGAGCTCTAGATGCAGGAGCAAACGTCAAAGCGACTTGCATGGAGACCAAAATGCAAACATCTCAATTCAATCTTTGTACTTGAAAATAACATGGCCAATTGTATGTACGCCAATCCAATAGATTGATCCTAACTACAACCAATTTTAGATCTATAATTGAGAGCATTGACGAATCATTTCGAGCTTTACGAAAAAAAGAGCGGTAACATTCTAGTATAGAATATTTTCAGTTATATATGACACTACTAAACTATAAAAATCTAGCAATCCTACAAACCGTGAACTTCAGGACATCACAGAAATGACGCATAAGGATAAATGATATGCGCATGGGATTCAACTAAATTGAGCCAACTCTAGTGACAGCGACAAAATGTACAAATATTACAAAAACAAGGAGTGGTCACAGAAAGTGATAATCAAAATGGTACCTCAGGAATTGGCTGAACTCCTCTCCTTTCTTCAAGTGGTCTGAGAACCCAAACCTACAAGGGGACAACACATAGTTAAGGCCAGCACACATAGCAAGGTTTAACTGGAAAGGACCATCAAGGGCTTTGGTTGAACCAACTTTGCAAGCAAATCTAGGCAACCATTGGACATGAAGGAACTCAAAGGAGCATATATTATTGTGTTTTCCAGGACTGCCAAAAACATATGGCAGGAACAAAAACTATATAAGTTTAGATCAAGCTATACTCCAGAATAATTAATCTGCGGCTCTAAAATCTGAATGACCATTCTATAAGACTGCATAAATTTCTAATAAGGCATGGTACATGGTAAAATGGTTTGAGCACCCAAAAACGATGAAGAAACTACAGTAATGGGGATATCATCTCTGTATGGATCGCAGGCTGAAGAGAACAGCAAATTTAGTGGTATCAGGTGGAATAAGGTCATGCTCATTAGGTTAATCTAAAGTGACTTATTGGCATGGAAATGGATTGGTGGATAGCCCAAACAAAAAAAATCTCAGTGTAATAAAAAGAAAGCTGCACAAAAAGGGATCTGATAATCCCGAGGGAAAAAATTGAGCAGCTGCAAAGATATGTCAGTAAGGAAGCCAAGCTATCAGCGACATCGTCAACGATAACATATCTCTAATAACAGGTGCCAGTAATGTGATCGAGCACAGAGACTTGACCACCCCTAAAGACAGAAATATTTCCAATAATAAGTAACAGTAAATTTCATATCTATCTAAGGAGTTACCTGGCTGCAGCAGTTTAACCTCAAAGTTCAAAAATAACGGCATACTCATCCCTTGTTGTTAGAATTCAATTACAGCCTGCAATGAAACCCAAAATCAAATTCATAACAGCACATAAGGCACGTACCAGGTTGCAAAGAAGAAAAGAATGATTAAAGAAAGAGCAGGAATCAGAACAATTAAAGAAGGAGCAAGGATCATAATACCTTAATATTGAATTGCAATTATTTTTGCAGATAGCAATCAGGCGTGGGAAGGGACCGTTGGCAGGGAAAAGTAGGTCATCATTGCACATGCCAAAGTTTTTCAGTTCATTAAGAATACAAAAAAGGACCATGTATATGTAATGGCTCATATCACTCCTTATGCCAAATGCCTCAGTTCCAAAAAAAGTGGAATAGAAACATCATAAAACACCGGTGGGCACAGAGAGAGGGATAGAGAGTAGAGTTGGATGGAGAGAGGTAGCGGTGTGTTTAGAGAACATAGGAGCACATGATATTTTTAGATGTCACAGTGGAAAGCGGCGGGGGAAAACGCAACTGTAAAACCGAAATCAAACAGCCAAAACTTTTCGCACTAACATGGCCACCCTGAGTGCACCCCAACTGCAGCCGAAGTGTAGAAAGCAATATCCATGAAAACATCTAAAAATGACTCACTTGAAATCAAAATAAAAAGATCATAAAACACAAACAGTGGTAATCATGACTGCATATTCTCACATGGTATAGTTGAGAAGAAGATATTTGTGTCAAGCAACATTGCCACTGACATGTGTGGGGAAAAAATGCAAAATAGCAATGGCATGTAAATATTGTCAGGTTTGACATATAGGAATACCTCACTCGCAATGACAAACAAAAAACCACAAAAGAGTGATAATCGTGACCAAATACTCTTATTTAACACTGCAAAGCAGCTAGGGTTCCCTTGAGGACAGCCCGTCCATGTTAGCAAAAATCACATCATTTCCATTGACATATGGTCAACCAAAAAATGCAAAATAGCAAAGGCACAAAAATATGTTCTGGTTTATTAGAAGCACCTCACAGGTAGTGCTGAGGCGCAGCGAGATGACGACGACAGAGGGCAGCAGCCACGCGACTGAGGGCGGGCATCCTGAGGACGCGGACATGGAGGCGCGAGGAAGGGAGAGACGACAATACCTAGATCTGCTCGTGCCGGAGGGTTCGCGCGCGCCGGCCTCTGGGCTGAAGCTGTAGGGCTTGCGAGCGACCTGAGGATGCGGAGACAGAGGGAGTGGGTCGTAGTGCGTGGATCTGCTCGCACCGAAGGGCTCGCGCGCGACGGCAGCCGGGGTGTGCCACTAGGGCTTGCCCGCATTGGGGTCCTCCTCCACCTCCACCACCGCAGTGGCGCCATCTGAGACCGCGACCCTGCCATCTTTAGCGGTGGCGCACCGCGTGCGGAACGAGGCCGGAGCTACGAATCGGGTGGGGAGGAAGGGCACGGAGTGGGTGTTGGAGCGGAGGGATCAACGGAAGAACACGAAGCGCGGGGTGGGGCGATGCATCGGCGGAAGGCGTGGGGAGGTGGGAGGCAGACTGATGGAGCTAAGGATGGCTCGGAGGGGCGGACAGAAATCGGACAGAGCGATGGCCACGGAGTGAGCGGCTTTCTATTTTTAGAGCAACACGCGGACGAGAGGTGGGGATCGCAGGGGAGGGGCGGACCGACGGAGCGATGATTGTCGCACGAAACGGTGGTCTTACTTTCTTTCTTTTTAGTTGTAGGAGATATGTACCAATCCTTTTGGGAAAAGACATAACAACAATAGAGCTATCATTGGAAGTTCTTAGTTTGGAAATCCTATGATTGTCAATTGGTGTTTTCCACTTCTCACTACTACGTTGCCATTTAAGTTTTCCCGTCTTGATCCTCTACGCGCATGGAGAGTTGGGAGAGCAGGCCTCCGGAACCGCCGTCTACATCTGTGACATCTGCTCGAGTGTGTGGGCGATCAGGTTTTTGGGGAGCGTCTTCGTGACTGCTCGCTTCTGTTGTAAAACATACGGACTCTATCCTAGAAGGAAAGGAGAAGGAGCAATCCTAATCCTAGTCCGTTTGTATGTGGGCTCTTAACAAACTCTTAGACCTTGGCAGGACTATATATATGTGGGAGCTCTATGTTGTAATCACCAATATTCAAAGAAATAAAGAATAGTCTCCCTATCTTGTGTCTATTTGTTCTTCTACTTTCATCTACTGCGTTGATAATGAGAGACGGAGAGAGAAAGGTCCTAACCACAGGCAACATGTTTTATAACACATTATCAGCACGACAAGCTCTTCGTCGACATCGCCGTTGAAGCCATCGCCGTCTTTGATGCCGGCGCTTGTACCGTCGATGTCCCGCTGTGACTACTTCGATGACGTCTCGCTACGACTACTTCGGCGACATCGACATCCCTGACGTTGTTAGCGGAACAGATCTGCTACCTCTACATGAAACTAATCTGCACTGTATTGACATGCAGCGTCGTCGTCAAGTAGTTCTACGACAATGCCAAACGCCCTACGCGGTATGTATCTACTAACCACTGTTCTACGCGACATGTGAGGTAGATCAAATTGACATCTTCTACAAGGTATGAAAGAATTGCATCTCGCTTGACCATCGAGTCAGAATAATATTTTACACTACTTATTTCTACATGAAGTAGATATATGTGCAAGAAGTACATTGCATAAATAAATATGTAAAAGCAATTGCATCTACAACATCTAAGGTCACTGCTATTGAGATCCACATGGCATGAAGACCGGTTCTATATGTGCTATATGTTGCTTCATTGAGTTTCAATATCAAATGTGCTATATGTTGCTTCATTGAGTTTCAACTGGCTATCCGTTGGTCAATTGTGTGATCTTGGCTTTCAATGTTTGTTTATCGAGAAGGAAGTGGTTGTGTCAAAGAAAGATGATGATCAAGTTATATTCAATGGTTTTAGATACAACAACCTATATCTAGTGGATTTGACCTCCGAAGATGCAAACTTGAAGACATGCTTATTCACCAAAACATCACTTGGGTGGCTATGGCATAGAAGACTTGCACATGTTGGGATGAGCTCACTCAAGAAGCTAATGAAGAATGAATTGGTGAGAGGTTTGAAGGATATGAAATTTGAGAAAGACAAGCTTTGTAGTGCATGTCAAGCCGGTAAGCAAGTTTCAAACACTCATCCAACAAAAGGTTACATATCAACAACAAGAGTGCTAGAGCTTATTCACATGGATCTATTTGGACCAACAACTTACAAGAGTTTGGGAGGAAATCTCTATTGTCTTATGATAGTTGATGACTACTCTAGATATACTTGGGTGTTCTTCCTTCATGATAAAACCAAAGTGGCCGCATGTTTTAAGAAGTTTGCCAAGAGAGCATAAAATGAATTTGAAGTGAAGCTCAAGAAGATAAGAAGTGACAATAAAAAAGAATTTGATAACACAAACATTGAAGCATATTGTGATGAAGTAAGGATCGAGCATGAGGTCTCCGCAACATACACTCCTCAACAAAATGGTGTAGTAGAGAGAAAGAACTGGACACTTATCACCCTTGCAAGAACAATGCTTGATTTGTACAATACACCCAAAGCTCTATGGGCGGAAGCTATCAACACCGCATGTTATGCATCCAATCGCCTATTTCTTCAAAAGTTTCTTGGCAAGACCCCTTATGAGTTTCTCAATGGGAAGAAGCTGGACGTATCATTCTTCCGGGTGTTTGGTTGCAAATGCTACATCTACAAGAAGTGGCAACACCTAGGGAAGTTCTAAAGACGTTGTGATATTTGTTTTCTTGTTGGTTACTCATCAAAGTCCAAAGCATATTGAGTATTTAATCATGCCACCGGCTTGGTTGAAGAGACATATGATGTGGAATTTGATGAATCTAACGGCTCCTAAGGAGCACATGAGAATCTTGATGACGTAGGTGATGAACCATTGAGGGAGGCCATGAAGAACATTTTGGTTGGAGACATCAAGCCCAAAGATGATGAAGATGATGTACAAGTGATTAATCCACCCTCTTCATCAAATGTGCCACAAGATGATGATAAAGATGGGAGAGTAGAAAATGAAGATACTCATGTCTCCCATGATCAAATGGTGGCACAAGCTCAATATGTTGATGCTCCACAACCTCCCTATCAAGTGGTTGATAGAAGAAACTCACCCCTACTACAAGCACATCCACAAGATCTCATGATAGGGAGTCCTTCAAAGGGTGTAATGACTCGCTCTCAAAAACTTGCTTCATTTATTGAACATCACTCGTTTGTTTCTTGCATTGAGCCTAAAAATGTAGAAGAAGCTCTTCAAGATCCGAATTGAATAAATGCCATGCATGAAGAGTTGAACAACTTCACCCAAAATGAAGTTTGGACACTTGAAGAGCAACCACAAGATGCAAGAGTCATAGGAACAAAGTGGGTGTTCCACAACAAACAAGATGATCAAGGCATCGTTGTGAGGAACAAGGCAAGGCTAGTTGCAAAGGGGTTCTCCCAAGTTGAAGGGTTGGATTTTGGAGAGACTTTTACACCGGTTGCAAGACTTGAAGCCATTCATATCATTCTTGCATATGCATCCCATCATGAAATGAAATTATATCAAATGAATGTTAAAAGTGCATTTTAAATGGTTTCATAAATGAACTAGTGTATGTTGATCAACCTCCTGGGTTTGAAGACCCTAGATATCCTAATCATGTCTATTGGTTGTCCAAGGCGCTCTATGGGCTTAAGCAAGCCCCAAGAGCTTGGTATGAGCGCCTTTGGGATTTCCTCATTGAGAAGGGCTTCACCATTGGGAAGGTCGATACCACACTATTCACCAAGAAGCTTGATGGAGAGATCTTCATTTGTCAAGTATATGTTAATGATATCATATTTGGCTCATCAAATGAAGACTATTGCAAAGAGTTTGGTTAATTGATGTCAAATGAGTTCGAGATGTCTATGATTGGAGAACTTACATTATTTCTTGGTTTTCAAGTCAAGCAAATGACAGAGGAGATTTTCATCTCTCAAGAAAAATATACTAAGGACCTTTTCAAGAGGTTTAGAATGGATAAATGTAAGCCAATCAAGACACCAATGCCATCTAATGAACATCTCGACCTAGATGAGGGGGGTAAATCGGTTGATCAAACTCTCTACCGTTCTATGATTGGTAATTTATTATATTTGACCGCATCTAGGCCCAGCATCATGTTTAGTGTGTGTATGTGTGCTAGATTTCAAGCTAATCCTAAGGAGGCTCACATCGTTGCTGTTAAAAGAATCCTTAGGTACCTTAAACACACACCAAGTATTGGTCTTTGGTATCCCAAAGGAGCTAGATTCCAACTAGTTGGCTATTCCGATTCGGATTATGCCGGTTGCAAAATTGATAGAAAAAACACATCCGGAGGGTGCCATTTGCTTGGTAGATCACTAGTGTCTTGGACCTCAAAGAAGCAAAATAGCGTGGCATTGTCCACCGCCGAGGTGGAGTACATTGCCGCGGGTGCTTGTTGTGCACAAATTCTTTACATGAAGCAAACTCTTCTAGACTATGGTGTAGTTTTAGAAAAGGTACATCTCTTGTGTGACAATGAGAGCGCGGTAAATCTTGCTAATAATCCGGTTCAACACTCTCACACCAAGCACATAGATATCCGCCATCATTTTCTTAGAGATCATGTTGCTAAAAATGATATATCATTAGAAGGTGTAAGGACCGAGGATCAATTGGCGGATATCTTCACTAAACCGCTGGATGAGACTATATTTTGTCGGTTGAGGAATGAGCTAAATGTGCTTGACTTTAGTAACTGAAAGCATCTAGGCCCCTAATTGGGTTTCGGTGATTAATGACAATATAAGATTACTGTGACTAACGTGTGTTTTGCAGAGGCAATTAAGTTAGGTCACGGTAATGGAGATCGATTGGGCAATCGTGGATTTCATGCCCCTACGATGGAAATTGTTTCAGTTTTTCAAAGGATGGACGACGAGGTTAAGGATGACTAGTTCTAAGTGTCGTTTGGAGTTGAAGAGACACTTAGAGTAGTTTAGGACTTTGTTTTTCCTTTGGCCGTACTATTAAGGGGGTATGGACGGGTAGCTTGACCTAGATGAGTCTAGTGAGTTAGGTGTGGTGCACACTTGTTGAAACTAGCACTAGGTAGCTCCTAAATATGCCTAAGATCCTTTGGAGCAAACTTCATTCACAAATGATTGAGAGTTGGAAGTGAATGGAGGGTCAAAGACTGACCGGACGCTGGCTCCGGTGCGACCGGACGCTGGCCGCAGGGTCCGGTTAGTTCATTTGACTAAAGTGAACTAGTCCGGTTTGACCAGATGCTGGAGAGGTCAAGTGACCGGACGCTGAGGGACAGCGTCCGGTCAACTCCAGTAAGGTTCTAGAGAAGTGAATCAGCGACCGGACGCGTCCGGTCAGTCCTGACCGGACCCTGGGGGTTCAGCGTCCGGTCGAGTACAGTAAGCATCCAGTGAGGGAGAAATGCGACCGGACACGTCCGGTCAGTGCTGATCGGACCCTGCCTGCATCCGGTCATCACTTAAACACTGGTCCACAGGTCGAACTGACCAAAGCGTCCGGTCAACATGACCGGAGCATCCGATCACCCCACAGAAGCTCATAACGGTTCATTTTTCAGCCGCTGTTATAAATACTTCACCCCTTCGTGTGAGGGGGTACTTTTGCTCATTCCAACAGCTGAGAAACACATTTGTGAGTGCTAAGAAGAGCAAGGTCCTAGTGAGGTGTTTGTGATTTGAGAATCCAAGAGTGAAACCTCATTAGTGAATCAAGAGTAGCAAAGTGTGCATCCATCTTCTCATTAGGCTTCGCGTGGTCAAGTGAGAGTTCGTGCTTGTTACTCTTGGTGATCGCCATCACCTAGACGGCTTGGTGGTGATTGGGAGTTCAGTGATCATCCAGAGAGCTTGTGGGTGACCCGACTCAAGATTGTGAGCGGTTGTGGGTGATTCACCGCGACGGAGTGTCGAAGAATCAACCCGTAGAGAGCACTTGATCCTTGCGCGGATCAAGGGGGAGCTACACCCTTGCGCGGGTGCTCCAACGAGGACTAGTGGGGAGTGACGACTCTCCGATACCTCGGCAAAACATCGCCGCGTTTCCTCTCCTCTCATTTACTTTAAGCATTACTTTGAGCAATTCAATTCTTGTCATTTACATTCCTAGAATTGCCATGCTAGAGTAGGATTGGAACTTAGGTTACAAGTCTATTTGTGCGATAGAACATTTCAAACACTTTCTAGGCACAAGGGGTTAATTGGGCTATCAATAGGATTTAATTATTGCAAGAAAATTTAGAACTAGCCCAATTCACCTCCCCTCTTGGGTATCTTGATCCTTTCAATTGGTATCCGAGCCTCGTGCTCACGTTTTTAAGCCTTATCGCTTAGAGCAAGATGTCTCACGGGGATGGACCTCCTCCTATCTTTGAGGGAGATGATTTTCCTTATTGGAAAATTCGCATAGAGGAGTACTTAGAAGCTCTAGACGTTGGAATACTTAGAGCCGCCTCACATGGGTTCCCAAAACCTAGGAATCCCGCACAACTTCAAGGCGATAAAGTGAACTATGAAAAATGGAATGCAAAGGCTCGCAACACCATCTTTAGAGGCCTTTGCAAAGATGTGTTCAACCGCGTAAGGAACCACAAAGTCACCCATGCACTATGGTCAGACGTTTGTGCGCTCCATGAGGGAACAAAGAGTGAGCGTGAGGAACGCTATCATCTTGTCATGAAAAAGCTCAACTCTTTTGAAATGCTTCCTAAAGATTGTGCTAATGAAATGTATTCACGTTTGAATGTTCTTGTAGAGGAAGTCAATGGGCTTGGACTTACTCAAATGTCACCATCCGACGTCGTGAGAAAGATCTTGAGTGTCCTTCCCATTGACAAATATGGGCATATTATGACCGTGCTATATCAAGATGATCTTTCCACCGCTACACTGACACAAATCTTGGGAAAGATCAATGCTCATGAAATGTACATGCACATCACACCTCAAGATGGCTCATCCTCTACTAAGAAGAAAGAAAAAGATTTAGCATTCAAAGCTAGTCAAGATAAGGGCAAAGCAAAACTTGAGTATGAGAGCTCTAGTGATGAAGAAGATGAAGATGAAGATCTTGCTCTCATGGTGAAGAAAGCCACCAAGATGCTAAAGAAGCTAAATAAGAGTGGCATCAAGTTCGATGGCAAGAAGAAGTTCTTCACAAGCTCTAGGAGAAAGCCAATCTTTGAAATGGATTGCTTCAATTGTGGTGAACTTGGTCATCTAGCACACCAATGCACCAAGACCAAGAAAGACAAGTTCAAGGGCAAGAAAGATGACTCAAGCAATGAATAAGAAGATGAAAAGAAGAAGAACAAGTCATACAAGAAGAGAGATGGCAAAAAGAGAGATGTCCACAAGAAGAAGAAGAGTGGAAAGGCCTACATTGTCGGTGATTGGCTCACGGACATTTATTCATCTAGTGGATCATCCGATGATGATAGTGACGATGAGAAGGTGGCTGCCATAGCTATTGATCTCTCATCTTCATCTCCACCACCGCCATCATCCTCTACACACCTATGCCTTATGGCCAAGGGTGAACGCAAGGTAACTAAGAATGATGATAGTAGTGATGATGAGCAAGCTAGTGATAATGATAGCGATAGCGATGATGATGATGATTCACCTTCATATGATGATCTTGTTAAAATACTA
This sequence comes from Miscanthus lutarioriparius, assembly GCA_904845875.1. Lineage (NCBI taxonomy): Eukaryota > Viridiplantae > Streptophyta > Magnoliopsida > Poales > Poaceae > Miscanthus > Miscanthus lutarioriparius. The sequence goes on along the minus strand of CAJGYO010000014.1, from coordinate 22,542,036 downwards.
AGACAATACACCAAGATCATTAGAAAGAGTAGAGCTAAAAATAAAAAACTAGATGCTAAGAATGATTCACTTTTAGCAAAATATGATACAATAGAAAAGGCTAATGTTGAGCTTAGAGAAGCAAATGATGCTATGTCATCCAAACTCAAGGAGCTCAAATCTTCTAAGAAAGAGCTTAAAGATAAATATGATAAACTTGAGTGGGTGCACAATGAGCTCATCACTAGCCACAACAAGCTAAAAGATGAATATACTACTCTTAAGATTAATCATGATAATCTTGCTATTGCTCAAGAATTTCTATCCAATGAGCCGCATGATGCTACTAACCATGTTGTTAAGATTGATATAGCTACATCATGTGATGACTTGATCATTGAGAGCATTGAGCAAGGTTCTAGTATCAAGGGCAAGCAAGTGGTTGAGTGCAATGACTATGATGAGTATGTCAAGCTCAAGAATGACAATGCAAAGCTCAAGAGAGATCTTGAAGAAATCAAAAGCCACAACACCATTGTGCTAGAAACCCTTGATCATGATGGTGACTTGATCCTTGAGAATGAGAAGCTCAAAGAGGAAAACAAGAAGCTCAAGGAAGAAAAGAACAATGATGCTCTTAAGGAAGAGAACAAGAAGCTTAAGTTGGAGAAAGAGCATCTCAAGGTTGGATTGAGCAAGTTCACAAGAGGCAAATATCTTCAAAGTGAGCTACTTATGAACACCGTCATGAAGATGGATAGAAGTGGCATTGGATATGTGGCACATGTAGAGAAGAAGAAGGCTCAAGTTCAACAACAACAATCAAAGCCGAAGCCAAAGAAATGCTTTGAGTGTGGACAAGAAGGCCACTTTGCTCATGAGTGCCAAACTCCACCACCACAACCCTTGCCCAAGCATGCTAGACCTTTTGCCTTCAATGCTCATTACATGCTTAGAAAGGATTCTAGTGAAAAGATGAAAGTCATGTTCTTAGGACCTCCTAACAAGAATAGGCCTAAGAAGATTTGGGTTGCTAAGTCACTTGTTGAGAAGGTGAAGGGCCCTCAACAAGTTTGGGTTCCTAAAGCTTGAATCTCTTGTGTGTAGGTGAAATACAAGACCGGTGGAAGTCATTGGGTTATTGATAGTGGTTGCACACAACATATGACCGGTGATCCTCGTATGTTCACCTCACTTGATGAAGTAGATGGACAAGAGAAAATTACATTTGGAGATAACTCAAAGGGAAAGGTTAAAGGATTGGGCAAAGTGGCAATATCAAATGATCATTCCATCTCTAATGTGCTATATGTTGCTTCATTGAGTTTCAACTTGCTATCCGTTGGTCAATTGTGTGATCTTGGCTTCCAATGCTTGTTCACCGAGAAGGAGGTTATTGTATCCAAGAAGGATGATGATCAAGTGATATTTCAAGAATTTAGATACAACTTATATCTAGTGGACTTCACCTCCGAAGATGCAAACTTGAAGGCATGCCTATTCATCAAAACAACACTTGGGTGGCTATGGCATAGAAGACTTGCTCATGTTGGTATGAGTTCACTCAAGAAGCTAATGAAGAATGATTTGGTGAGAGGATTGAAGGATGTGAAGTTTGAGAAGGACAAACTTTGTAGTGCATGTCAAGCCGGCAAGCAAGTTGCAAATACTCATCCAACAAAAGCTTTCATGTCAACCACAAGAGTGCTAGAACTCCTACACATGGATTTGTTTGGACCAACAACATACAAGAGCTTGGGAGGAAATCTTTATTGTCTCGTGATAGTTGATGATTATTCAAGGTATACATGTGTGTTCTTCCTTCATGATAAATCCAAAGTTGCATCTTGCTTCAAAAAATTTGCCAAGAGAGCACAAAATGAATTTGAAGTGAAGCTCAAGAAGATAAGAAGTGACAATGGAAAAGAGTTTGACAACACAAACATAGAGGCATATTGTGATGAAGTTGGAATCAAACATGAAGTCTCCACAACCTATACTCCTCAACAAAATGGTGTAGTTGAGAAAAAGAATCGGACATTGATCACTCTTGCAAGAACAATGCTAGATGAGTACAACACCCCCGAAGCTCTATGGGCAGAAGCAATCAACACCGCATGCTATGCATCTAACCGCCCATTCCTTCAAAAGTTCCTTGGCAAGACACCTTATGAGTTGCTCAATGGGAAGAAGCCGGGCGTCTCCTTCTTTAGGGTGTTTGGTTGCAAATGCTACATCTACAAGAAGCGGCAACACCTAGAAAAGTTTCAAAGACGTTGTGATATTGGTTTTCTTGTTGGTTACTCATCAAAGTCCAAAGCATATAGAGTATTTAATCATGCCACCGGCTTGGTGAAAGAAACATATGATGTGGAATTTGATGAATCTAACGGCTCCCAAGGAGCACATGAGAATCTTGATGATGTAGGTGATGAACCATTGAGGAAGGCTATGAAGAACATTCCGGTTGGAGACATCAAGCCAAAAGATGATGAAGATGATGTACAAGTGATTGATCCACCCTCTTCATCAAGTGTGCCACAAGATGGTGAAAAAGATGGGAGAGTAGAAAATGAAGATACTCATGTATCCCATGAGCAAATGGTGGTACAAGCACAAGATGTTGATGCTCCACAACCTCCTCCTCAAGTGGTCAATTGAAGAAACACACCTCTACTACAAGATCATCCACAAGATCTCATCATAGGGAGTCCATCAAAGGGAGTGATGACACGTTCACAAAAACTTGCTTCATTTATTGCTCATCACTCTTTTGTCTCTTGCTTTGAACTTACTAAGGTAGAAGAAGCTCTTCAAGATCCGGATTGGATCAATGCCATGCATGATGAGTTGAATAACTTCACCCGAAATCAAGTGTGGACTCTTGAAGAGCGACCTAAAGGTGCAAGAGTCATTAGAACAAAGTGGGTGTTCCGAAACAAGCAAGATGATCAAGGTGTTGTTGTGAGGAACAAGGCAAGACTAGTTGCAAAGGGGTTCTCTCAAGTTGAAGGTTTGGATTTTAGAGAGACCTTTGCACCGGTTGCAAGACTAGAAGCCATTCGTATCCTACTTGCATATGCATCACATCATGAAATAAAATTATATCAAATGGATGTGAAAAATGCATTTTTAAATGGCTTTATTAATGAACTAGTCTATGTTGATCAACCTCCCGGGTTTGAAGACCCTAGATATCCTAATCATGTTTATAGGTTGTCCAAGGCACTATATGGGCTTAAGCAAGCCCCAAGAGCTTGGTATGAGCGGCTTCGGGACTTCCTTATTGAGAAGGGCTTCACCATTGGGAAGGTCGACACCACACTATTTACCAAGAAGCTTGATGGGCATATCTTCATTTGTCAAGTGTATGTTGATGATATCATCTTTGGATCATCAAATGAAGACTCATGCAAAGAATTTGGTGAATTGATGTCGAAGGAGTTCGAGATGGCAATGATTAGAGAGCTTACATTCTTTCTTGGTTTTCAAGTCAAGCAATTGAGAGAAGGGATCTTCATCTCTCAAGAGAAATATACAAAAGATCTTCTCAAAAGATTCAAGATGGATGAATGTAAGCCAATCAAGACACCAATGCCTACTAATGGACATCTCAACCTTGATGAGGGAGGTAACCCGGTTGATCAAACTCTCTACCGCTCTATGATTGGTAGCTTGTTATATTTAACCGCATCTAGGCTCGACATCATGTTTAGTGTGTGTATGTGTGCTAGATTTCAAGCTAATCCTAAGGAAACACATATAATTGCCATAAAAAGAATCCTTAGGTACCTTAAGCACACACCAAGCATTGGCCTTTGATATCCCAAAGGAGCTATATTTGAATTAGTGGGCTATTCCGATTTGGATTATGCCGGTTGCAAAGTTGATAGAAAAAGCACATCCGGAGGGTGCCATTTGCTTGGTAGATCACTTGTGTCTTGGTCTTCCAAGAAACAAAATAGTGTGGCCTTGTCCACCGCCGAAGCGGAATACATTGTCGCGGGTGCTTGTTGTGCACAAATATTATACATGAAACAAACTTTGCTAGACTATGGTGTAGTTCTAGATAAAGTACCTCTTTTGTGCGACAATAAAAGTGCGGTAAAACTTGCAAATAATCCGGTTCAACACTCTCGCACCAAGCACATAGATATCCACCATCACTTTCTAAGAGATCATGTTGCTAAAAATGATATATCACTAGAAGGTGTAAGAACCGAAGATCAATTAGCGGATATCTTCACTAAACCGCTAGATGAGGCTACATTTTGTAGATTGCGGAACGAGCTCAATGTACTTGATTTTAGTAACTTCACTAAAAGATGAGCTTGTGTTGTCCCTTGCATTCATTCTAATATACAACATGTTTAATTTTTGGTAATTCATATAGGGCTTGTCTAACATGGTTAAGATAACCGCCGAAAAGTGTGTGAAGAAGCTTAACCTTGGATCAAACTTGACAAGCAACTAGATTTACTTTCAAGTATTGCATATACATGAATGTTGCTTGTCGTTTTGTTCCATTTGCCCTTTTATTGCCTATTTTCATAAAAAGAATTATAGCCTAAGGTAAAATACTTTGAAAAAACTTGAGGGTTTGAGAGAGGTCACTCACATTAGTCCCAATTGGTGTTTATTTGGATCCTATCTATGTTGGGACTTGATTGGGAACAGGCAGCGCGAAGAAACTTTGAAGATTTACTAGAAAAGAGTGACCGGACGCTGCACCGGACCCTGATGTCCAGCGTCCGGTCAGATCATAGGAGGTGAACTTGCTACGAAGGAGTGACCGGACTCTGCATTTCAGCGTCCGGTCAGAAGACGTTCAGTGTCCGGTCGTGTGAAGGAGACGAAGAAGAGTTGATTGGACCCTGCCTGCGTCCGATCATGGACCACCGGACGCGTCTGGTCGGTTGAAAACATGCGACATCAGATCTCTTCTCACGTTTCCTTATCTGTTGCGTTGGGGAACCTTTTTAACCGAAATCACCGCGTTGCTCTAGATCCATCCCGTCGACTTCCTCAACCCTAGCCGCCGCAAGCCCCAAATCGCCGAAGAGCTTGCCATGCTCGCCTCTGCCCACGCCGCCGTCTCCACCATCGCTGTCCCGCACCTCCACCAACGTTGCACCGAGCGCCCGCCCTTGCAGCCGCATCTGCTCCACCTCGCCGAGTCATCGTGCCTCCGCAAGCTCCTACGTCGCCGCCTCTTCCAGTGCTGGTGCGTGCTCCAGTTCTCGCCGACGGCTGCCAGCGTCTCCCCTAGCCATTGCTCTCCATTGATCGACTGGGTCTTCGGTAAGGCCATGCCCTAAGCCACATTGTTTGCCCGTAACCTAGATCGATTTCATAACACTGATTTCAAATCACATCCAGGGTTGTCCATTCATTCACCGCTCAAAACCATAACCCTAGCCGGTTCCGAGGTTTCCCCCATGTGACACGTCTCTTCTTTTCTCGGATCGCCGGTTCGTCAGGTAGAAAGCCAGTCGCCTCAATTTTGTACCTACATTGCTTGCTTCCTAGGGTTTTCGCATCTATTAGACATATTGTATTTATTTGTATATCTATCTATTCCATCGTGCAGTGAGTCAGTGTCGTTGAGGTCGTGTGGCAGTTGTCAGTCAACTCAGAGCCAAGCTCGCGAGTATGGATCGAGGCCAAGCCTCGGAAGTGATAGTGGCAGTTGTTCTTGTTGGCAGCAGTTGATCTTTTCAGATGGCTTGCACGAAGAATGTCGGGGGTGGTCCAGGAGATGATGATCGGAGGCCATCACCTCGCTTGCCTGCTGATCCAAAAGGCAAGGCGACAAAGAAGATTGCATCCAAGAAGAGGAAGTACCCAGATGCAGAGACAGCTCGTGCAGCAGCAGTTGCAGAGGCCGCAGAGCGTGCCGAGAGAGGAGGTGTTCGTAGTGGGGTTGTGATTGCAGATCAGCAGCTCACACCAGCACAGAGGGCAGCAGTTAAGGAGGCTAAGCGTTTTCATTGTAGTCCACCAGGGACTGTCATGATGGCTGGATGTCGTCTGGCTATTGAGGAGACTTAGCCTCAGGGGGGTCACAGTAGCACCCCCCACCAGCAAAGCCTTAGACATCTCAGGAGACACAGGAGGGCCAGCAGGCCGAGGAGACCGAGCAGGCACCATAGCCACAGCTTCGCCGCTCGGGTCGTACACGAGTTCTAGTCTCGCCGAGGCCACCTACTCAGCGGAGAGGTTCGCGTCCACCGCCCAGACCATAGGGTCCTCCCCCAGTGACCCATCTTGACTTGAGGGCCGCCACGGCCAAACGGGTGCAACAACTTCGTTTTGTGGAGTTTGAGGTGTGGTTTCCACCCAGGAGGGATGAAAGAGCAGCAGAGGGTTTCTATACACCGCTCTAGGAAGATTTCTACAATGCTTATCTCGAATAAAGGGGGCAATCTTCCGATCTCGTGAGAGTCTGCAGATTGAGGCTATTGTGGCAAGCAATGAAGAGCATATTCGCCCTACCTTGCATATCTACTCAATGATGATCGATAGGCAGACGAGATTATATGTACCATCTTGGGTTCGGTAGTTCTATGCTTCGCTCTTTGTTGACCCGCATCATAACTTCATTCACTTTGCATTCAGAGGCAGAGACTACAGGATGACGAGTCAGAGGGCCAGGGAGATACTGAGGCTACAGGAGCAGCCTGTCAAGTTACATGAGGTTTGTTATGGACAGCAAGAGCCTCCCAGGCGTCCTCATGGTGGTCAGGTGCCCCCTATAGATCTTGTGCGCCATTGCTTCAAGGAGCCCTTTGGTGAGGGGTCGAGGAGGAACCCCAGTGATCTTACTCCTACTGCCAGAGTGGTAGAAGCTATCATGAGGAGGACACTACTTCCCAGGATAGGATACAAAGAGGGATTGACTCGCCTCTAGCTTTGGCTTCTCAATGCACTGATGCAGCAGACCGTCTTCGATATTTGGGATCTCCTTCTGTCAGAGATGGAGGATACTATTGCTGAGGGCTTCAAGGGTCGCAGTGTGACTTTCCTTATGCACATTGGATTACATTTCTTATGTCAAGGCGAAGGTCGGTCAGACACCGTGAGATGGTTGTTGAAAGCACTGGAGGTGCCACCACAAAGTTCCTAGCATATAACATGGCACAGAGGGTTAGGCACAGCACTCCTCAGGCACCCAGTCAGCCTCGCCGTCGCCCAGATGTACCAGAGTCCACAGCTCAGCAGGACGAGATTATCAGAGGCATAGCAGCTACTAAGGAGGAGTAGCTTGAGGCTCAGTAGGAGAGGAGCGAGTCTAGTGACAGTTCGGATGACGACTACCTGCCTATTCCTCAGATGCCTCCATGCAGACATGATGCAGAGGCCGGCAGTTCTAGCTCATCTCCACCTGCACCGTAGACGGACCCCGCTCTCATTGCTATTCTTGAGCGGATGCAAGCAGATCAAGCAGCACGACAGCTTAGGAGACCACGCCAACTTTGCACAATTTCGAGCTCGTTAGGACGAGTTCCAGCACAAGAAGAGTCCTCCAAGAGCAAAGCAGCCGCAGATGCATCAAAGAATACGATTACTTATATGCAGAAGCTCATGGGATTCATGCAAAGATGTAATAACAGCTCTTGGGGCTCCACAACCACAAATTTCGCCCCAGCTTTGCTCACCGCCACCACTACTATGACTCTAGTCAGACAAACCTAGTGGGCTTCAGAGTCGTGGACAGCCTCCACTTCGGTTTGCTTCTCCCCAAAGACAGTGTCCCAAAGTGGTTATCCTCGCCGTGGTAGCCCCACACTCACTCCACTTTAGACGGGCTTCACACCGGATCACCACCCTCGCTATTTGTGCACGACATGTCAGGTCTCGAGTCTTGGAGCATCTTTCAAATGAGTTGACAGGGATGCCTACACCGCCACATATGCATGCTGCCGGTCCTTCTACAGCTACTCCTGTCGCAGTGACTACTCAGAGGCTCCCTTCTTCAGTCGCATCATCAGATCCTATGATAGATGTACCAAAGAAGATCACAGCAAGACTCCTGCCTGCACTCGACTCTAGACCGCTTGGTGGACGCTTCCCACCCACAGAGGGTCAACAAGACAAAGCTCCGGGTCATATGATGATGTTGCCCAGCCAGCTTGCTCCTCGTTCTTGAAATACCACCGACTATTCATTGCTGCAGCCCTGCCGACCAGCCCTTAGGTTTTGGTGTTTGACGCTAAAGGGGGAGAGGGTTCGAGTATGTAGACTCAGGGGGAGCGACATTTAGGGGGAGTTAGTTAGCTATTAGTCTTTTATATACATTTGGAGTTTTATTTGTGTGATACACTATTACTATTATGCATTCATGTGTTTACTTTCATGCATTCCATTATATCTATGTGATAGTGATATCTACGTGATTGTGATATATGACATGTGTGCTCTCTACTTTGAATTCTTTAATATGTCATATCACTTGAGCTATGCTCATTTGCTTTTGCTTCCGTGTTCTTACTCCGATGCAAATGAGCCTTTCTTATTGTACGCATGCTTATTTCATATCATTTGAGTACATCATGATGGCTTGGGTTATATAAGCTTGACTAACTCTTTTGTTCTTATTGCAAAAAGCTTATATGATCCAAGCATGTTAAAAACCTCAACTCTTTCATATACTCGAGGTTGTATTGTCATCAATCACCAAAAAGGGGGAGATTGAAAGCATCTAGGCCCCTAATTGGGTTTCGGTGATTAATGACAATATAAGATTACTGTGACTAACGTGTGTTTTGCAGAGGCAATTAAGTTAGGTCACGGTAATGGAGATCGATTGGGCAATCATGGATGTCATGCCCCTACGATGGAAATCGTTTCGGTTTTTCAAAGGATGGATGACAAGGTTAAGGATAACTAGTTCTAAGTGTTGTTTGGAGTTGAAGAGACACTTAGAGTAGTTTAGAACTTTGTTTTTCCTTTGGTCGTACTATTAAGGGGGGTATGGACGGGTAGCTTGACCTAGATGAGTCTAGTGAGTTAGGTGTGATGCACACTTATTGAAACTAGCACTAGGTAGCTCCTAAATATGCCTAAGATCCTTTGGAGCAAACTTTATTTACAAATGATTGAGAGTTGGAAGTGAATGGAGGGTCAAAGACTGACCGGACGCTGGCTCCGGTGCGACCGGACGCTGGCCGCAGGGTCCGGTCAGTTCATTTGACTAAAGTGAACTAGTCCGGTTTGACCGAACGCTGGAGAGGTCAAGTGACCGGACGCTGAGGGCCAGCGTCCGGTCAACTCCAGTAAGGTTCCAAAGAAGTGAATCAGCGACCGGACGTGTCCGGTCAGTCCTGACCGGACTCTGGGGGTTCAGCGTCCGGTCGAGTACAGTAAGCATCCAGTGAGGAAGAAATGCGACCGGATGCGTCCGGTCAGTGCTGACCGGACCCTTCCTGCGTCCGGTCATCACTTAAACACTGGTCCGCGGGTTGAACTGACCGGAGCATCCGGTCAACATGATCGGAGCGTCCGGTCACCCCGCAGAAGCTCATAACGGTTCGTTTTTCAGCCGCTGTTATAAATACTTCACCCCTTCGTGTGAGGGGATACTTTTGCTCATTCCAACAGCTGAGAAACACATTTGTGAGTGCCAATAAGAGCAAGGTCCTAGTGAGGTGTTTATGATTTGAGAATCCAAGAGTGAAACCTCATTAGTGAATCAAGAGTAGTAAAGTGTGCATCCATCTTCTCATTAGGCTTCGCGTGGTCAAGTGAGAGTTCATGCTTGTTACTCTTGGTGATCGCCATCACCTAGACGGCTTGGTGGTGATTGGGAGTTCGGTGATCATCCGGAGAGCTTGTGGGTGACCCGACTCAAGATTGTGAGCGGTTGTGGGTGATTCACCGCGACGGAGTGTCGAAGAATCAACCCGTAGAGAGCAATTGATCCTTGCGCGGATCAAGGGGGAGCTACACCCTTGCGCGGGTGCTCCAACGAGGACTAGTGGGGAGTGGCGACTCTCCGATACCTCGGCAAAACATCACCGCGTTTTCTCTCCTCTCATTTACTTTAAGCATTAATTTGAGCAATTCAATTCTTGTCATTTACATTCCTAAAATTACCATGCTAGAGTAGGATTGGAACTTAGGTTGCAAGTCTATTTGTGCGATAGAACATTTCAAACACTTTATAGGCACAAGGGGTTAATTGGACTATCAATAGGATTTAATTATTGCAAGAAAATTTAGAATTAGTCCAATTCACCTCTCCTTTTGGGCATCTTGATCCTTTCAGTAACTTCACTAAAAAATAAGCTTGTATTGTCCCTTGCATTGTATTATAATATAAAACATGTTTAATTTTTAGTAATGCACTTAGGACTTATCTAACATGGTTAAGATAACCGTCAAAAAACATGTAAAGAAGTTTAACATTAGATCAAACTTGTGGTACGGCGGTGTGCGTACTGTATTGTGGATCCATCCATGCATGCATAGACGACAGTGCACTTCTAGTCCTGGCAAACAATATAGAGTACATACGCCGAAGCTCTTTTGGGCGATGCATGCACACAAGCACAAGCAAGCGACAATGCAACACTTTTTTCCAAGCCCTGCATCTAGCTACTGAAGTACATGGATGCAGCATGCTAATCCATTTTCTTTTAAAGACCACTAATAAGCTTTTTTCGAGCTCCAGCTAGGCCGGCCCCTTAAACTTACTTTACAATCCAGCTGCTAATTTTGCATATCAGCACTGCCAGCTGTTGTGGCTGGGCGCCCTTGCCGGCATTGTCGTACGAGCCTGTTTGTTCATGTAGCGAGGCAAAAAATTCCAGTCACACGAAGTATTAAATATAGACTAATTACGAAACTAATTGCACAACTTGCGACTAATTTGCGAGACGAATCTTTTAAGTCTAATTAGTCCATGATTTGACAACGTGGTGCTACAGTAAACATGTGCTAATGATAGATTAATTATGCTTAAAAAATCATCTCGCAAATTAGCCTCTATCTATGTAATTAGTTTTATAATTAATTTATATCTAATGCTCCTTGTTAATATCTAAACATTTAACGTGACATGAATTTTAGGAGAGACTAAAGAACCAAACACCCGTACTTACAAAAGGCTATATAAAGTACTAGCAACTTGCAAGCTGAGGTACGCCCGGCGAGGCCGGTGCTGTTAGACTATCTCCAACAAGCCATACCTAAATCGGTGACCCATTCTGGTATTTGGGATCAGCACATTAAATAAGTCACTCACCCATTCCCTTCCTTCTCCAACAGCCCACCTCCCTCCCTCCTGCTTCCGTCGGTCCCTCAGGCAACGGGTCCGCATCTGGAGGATGCGCCGCCGCCGTCGGTCGGAGCCCCAGCGGACGCGGCTCCCTCCTCCCCCTCTGTTGGCTCCGAGCCCGCGACCATGGCTTCGTCCTCCCCCTCCGTCGGCTCCGAGCCCGCGACCACCGACGCCTCGGCCGCTCCCGAGGAGGCCGCACCACCGTCGCCCCCCGCCGCGGGGCATGGCCACGGGTCCGGCTCAGGTGGATGCGCCGCCACCTCCACTTCGGTGCCGTCACTTACAGGAGCCCCGACACCTGTTGCGTCTTCCTCCGGTGACTCCGTGCGCGCGGACGCCGGAGTGGCCCGATCTGGCAGGGGGGGGACGTCGCGGCTGCGCGGCGTGGCTACATCGGCCGGGCTCCCTCCCCTGCACGGCCTCCCTCTCTCCCTGCGAGATCCGGTGAGCGCCGCCCGCCTCCCTCCCCGCCTCGCCGTCGTCGTCGTCATCGGGCCCGCCTCGCTGGCAAAGACTGCGTCTTGGAGAAAGACGACGCAAATAAATGTCTCGGGTGGTCTTCTACCCAAAATGCGTGATCTATTTGCCTGTTCTATTGGAGCCGGTTTTCCTCACCTAAAAACACTGTGGATCACCTAAAAACACCGTGGATTATCCATTTTTGGTTTGCGTCGCCGTTTGGGTAAGCCGTTGGAAACAGTCTTAGTGTTCATAGGTTAGGGCATCTGGGCATGCATGCACCAGCTGTATCACCGGTACGGCCGTATAGGAGGCCGAGGTGGCAGCAGAGCACCCAGAGGTGTAAGCAGTGAGGTCATGCATGCACGGCCATGAGCTCAGGACTCGAGATCTCAGACGACGATGGTCGGTCGATGGCTGGCAGCTGGCTCAGGCTCAGATAGATCAGCAGACTTTGATGACCAGCCGGAGCGCAGGACTGAACACTGAAGTCTCTGCACGCATGGATCAGTGTGGAGTGAGATGCAAGTCTGATGCATGAATGCTGTCGCGTTGCGCATGAACCCAACCTGAATGCTTCCAGGGATAAGGTGTCCGAGACCACGACGGTCTTGTTTAGATTGCAAGTTTTTTCACTTTTTTTTCATCATATTAAATTTTTGACACATGTATAGAGTATTAAATATAGATAAAAAAATAACTAATTACACAGTTTGATTGTAAATTACGAGACGAATCTTTTGAGCCTAGTTAGGCCATGATTGGACAATAATTGTCAAATACAAACGAAAATGCTACAGTACCAAATACTGATTCCTAACATCCATCTAAACAAGGCCTAAGAGAAAGATGAATTCTAACTAAAACTTTTTTTTCTACCTAGTCCAAACATATGCAAAAGAGTAATCTAAATGTGCAACTATGGTTTTGATAGTGTGTTGCTATCTCTACCGTAAAAAGAAGTTATGCAACCTAGGTTCTAAACCTATCAACTAGCCTATCACTGAGCTAGGAAAGTAAAGCACAAACTAAGATTACAATGTAAATGTGGAAGCTAAAGAGTAAAGTAGAGATATGCAAACTCCCGTCAATGACTCCGGTATTTTTACCGAGGTATCGAGAAGCGCGCAAGCTTTCCCTTAGTTCTCGTTGAAGCCCCTCGCAAGGAATCCCCCGCAAGGACCAAGCTCCTGGTCGGGTAACTCCGTGGATAGTCCCGGACCTTCCCCACGCGCAAGTGGGTCTCCGGTGTGCCTTCTGGCAAGTCTCTCCCGGACCGCTCCCCGTCGTCTTCACTATCAAGCTTCCGGCCAAACCGTCACGGGCCTTGTTCCCTTCGATACACGGTGGCGGCCACACTACAAACGTGGTTGGTGTGATCTCGCAAGACTATAAGCCCCTACGATGTACAACAATGATGCGCGCAAACACCGAGTGGTAAGAGGTATGCAAACCTCACTACACACTAGGCCAAAACCTAGAGCAAGCGCATAAGTGGTGGTCAAATCAACCTAAGCACTTCGTAAATCACATATGCTAATCACCTAATGAATCACTAAGTACTATGCAAATGAAGATTACTAAAATAGTGTATCAACACACTTGGTATGTTTACTCAGCTCTTCACATCTCAAATGGCCGGTTGGGGGTCTATTTATAAGCCCCATGAAGAAAGTAGCCGTTGGGGATGAAACCCAACTTTCTGCTACTGACCGGACGATGCTGTCGTCCTGACTGGACACGTCTAGTCGTCCCGACCGTTGAGCACGCGCATTGATCGGGCTCTGGGCCGCATCCGGTCGCGCTGACGCCGCTCTAGAACCTTTCTAGACTCGATTGGACGCCACTGCTTGGCGCGTCCGGTCGTCCACAGCCGCTGCGTCCAGTCACGCTGAATTATTGCCGCGACGATGAACAGTGAAGTCCGTGCGTCCGGTCACTACCTCGCTCAGTGTCCGGTCACTGCTGCTGACACCTGCTGTTGCCGAGCAACTGATCGGACGCGTCCGGTCACTCATAGGGCCACGTCCGGTCACCTCTATGGAGCTTGTTTCTTCGCGATCTTGCGTCCAGCTTGGCTCCCATCTTTGTGCTTGGACTTTGCTCGATATCTTGGGTCTTCTCTTGTGTTTCTAGGGTCTTTCTTATGGTGTTGATCATGGGATCATTATGTCGCCTTCGTCCAAGTCACGTCTTGCACTCTATTGAACTACAAAACAATTACTTGCAAATTTATTAGTCCAATTTGGTTGTGTTGGTCATCGAACACCAAAATCCAAAGTAAATGGGCCTAGGGTCCATTTTCCTTACAATCTTCCCCTTTTTGGTGATTGATGACAACACGACCAAAACAAGCAAATAATAAAAAATTTAGAATTTAAAAACTATTTACTTGCTATGATGCAATGCAAAGGGCAAGGTTATATGATGATAAAAGATACCACATGTAAGCATATGTAAGGTAAAGATACCACAAGTAAGCTAATGCATATCACATGTAAACATCTTTGAAAACTTATCTTTCTCTTACAAATGTCCCCATGTGGCATTATGGATTTAAGTCTTCCCCTAACTCCATAATCCACTATCCTCCCTTTCTCGGACCATTACCACTTGTAAATTATTACCATTACCACTTGTAAATTATTATGATCGAGCTTGGTTTTAGTCCTACAAATTCTCCCCCTTTGAAATCAAACACCAAAAATGAAGACATTAGTAGCACAAGGGAGGGTCAAACTTTGTGATCCTTTTGTATGTGGAGTGGAATAGGTCATAAAATTTGACTCTCACATTACATAGACTAAGCTCCTCCTAAATATATGCATACATATGATGGAGAATGTAGTTTATGCATAATTGGCAAATTAATGCTCAAGGGAGTTTAATCACTTGCAATAGGTGGTGGATATTTGAAGTATGGTGCTTAACTCCGGGGCCTCCATTTTCCTTGCAATGAGACTACTACACACATGATAAGCTTAAAAAGGTGTTAGTCTCAAAGCATCCAACTTGTGGAGTAACCTCCCCCTAAATTTGTGCACACAAGTATGGAATACTTGTAGGAGACATGCACATTGATTTTAGAATAAAAAATACCATTTGAAAGATGACATCACATGAATGTGAGAACCATTTTCAAAAGTGATATTCGGGAGAAATTATCTACAATTTGGACTTTGGCACATATTAGATGAATAATTGTAAAACAAGCTATGTGCCGTGCCCCTAAACAATTTAAACCATGTAGGTTTGCTCCAAGGGTTAAGAGTGAAACCGAGCAAGCCTACCATAAGATATACCTAGTGTATACAAGACAAAAGATTAAACATGCAAATACAAACCTAGGGATAAAAAGGAACTAGATGGTAATTGAAATTGCAAGAATTTAAATCTAGTTACCTAACATGGGAAGGGGAATTTGGGTCTATAGTATTCACTAACCCACTTAGCAATTACCTTGTCCATAATGATGCACCCCATGAAATACACCCATACTTTGCCAAGTCTCCAAATTTCCTGAAGTCCATCGGACTTCTCACTTTTCTTTTGGGATCCAAACCTTTTTGGTGCTCTTAATGTTGGAAATGATCTCCTTTGACACCCAAATGCGTTTGGCTCCATTGTTGGCTTGCTTGTTCACCATGATGGCCACTACCTTGTTATTTTTTTTCTTCTTCAAGAGATAAGGTGTGGAGGCATTTTTGTCCACCTTGTTGGCGTAGGTGTTAGAGAGCTTGCTTGTTTCCTTTTTATTTTTTCTTTCTTCTTAGCTCCTCCCCCATTTTTCATCTTGCATTCATAGGACTTGTGGTCTTCCTTATGACACACGTAACAAACCTTGGTTTGTTCTTCATCAAGCTTCTTCACTCCCTTAACGGTGTTATCTTGATAATGTTGGGCTTGCTCCGTTTTGCCTTTTACTTGAGTCAAGTCCTTGGTAAGGCGAGCCACTTTTTGCTTGAGTTGCTCATTCTCCATTGTGACCTCTTGTGTGCATGTATCTACAACAACTTTCTCAACACAAACTTGGTTGCACAAGGGTGAGTCTAAACATAAATCATTGCAAGAAGTAGAAGCATCATTTTTAGGCATGTCAAAGATAGAACTTTTCTTTTTAGGTGCCTTGATGAGGGTTGTACTGACGGCTTCAAGATTAGCAACTTTATTAGTTAGCTCATCACAATGTTTGCACATGGTTTCTATTTTAGCAAGCAAACTTTTATAAGAAACATGTGAGCTAGCTAACTTTTCTTTTAATTTTTTCTTTTTCTTTACAAGTTGCTCATCATTGATTGTGCATGTATTTGTTGTTGCACTAGCCTCAAGTTGCTCAATTTTAGAAGATAGTTCAATATTGAGATTAGCAAATGTCTCATATTGTTCAAGTAAGGTTTTATATGCTTCTTGTGAACTATCTAGCTTTTCTTGTAACATTTTTAGCTTCTTTTGTTGGCTAGTGCAAGCCTTAGCATATTTAAGATTTTCTTGCACAAGTTCATTAAGAGAAGGCATTTCATCATCACTATCACTCTCACTAGAGGATGAGCTTTTGTTACATCGTGTCATAAGGCACACACGAGAAGAGCTTGATGATGAGTGCTTGTGGCCTCGTCTCTTATGATGGTCTTCTTCTTCATTTGAAGAATCATCCCATGACCTTATAGATGTGAGGGCTTTGTCCTTGCACGCCTTCTTTGTCTTGGATGTGGGCTTGTTTGGAAAAACTTCCACAAAGTGCCCTAACTCGCCGTATCCATAGCATCCTTTCTTTCTTTGCTTATTTCTTTGATTGGTGAAGATGAAATCTTGAATTTGGAAGGGTACACCCTTGACATTGAGCCTTTGGATCATCTTCTCCACCTTGTTGATAAGTTTCATTGATTCTTCGTCAAGGTCGGAGGTGGAGGAGGAAGATTGATCATCATCACTTGAATCTTCATCATCATGATCATCATCCTCATCTTCTTCTTCATCTTCACTTGAGGAGCTTGAGCTTGAGCTTGTCTTAACTTGCTTGCCCTTCATCTTCTTTTTCTCACTATATGCGATAGCTTTGCCTTTGCTTGATGATGAGGCTTCTTCTTGACCCATCTTCTGTGACATTTCAAATGCTGCTATCTTGTCAATGACTATGGCCGGGGTCATGGTGCTCAAGTCCTCCATGTTGTGAAGGATGATGATGATGCTTGCATATTTCTTTTGTAGTAGCACGGAGATGATCTTTCTCACGATGTCCGCATCATCTAGCTTCGTTAATCCTATTGAATGGAGCTCATTGATAATTAGATTCAAACGAGAATACATATCACGAACAAACTCATCATCATTCATTTTAAAGGAATTATAATTTTGTTTAGCTAGACAATGTTTTTGCTCACGGACATTAGTTGTGCCACCATGGAGCTCTTGGAGTTTTAACCAAATTTCATGTGCCATATTTAAAGTGAACACTTGGTTAAACACATCCATGCTAAAAGATTCAAACAAGCATTTTTTAGCTCTAGCATTGAAATGAATTTCTTTTTCTTCACTCTTTGTGGGTTTATCGAGGTTCTTAATGTGTTTCATCCCATCACGAGTGACTCTCCAAACACCCAAATCTACCGGCAAGCCTCTCCCGGACTGTTCCCCGCCGTCTTCACTATCAATCTTCTGGCCAAACCGTCGCGGGCCTTGTTTCCTTCAGTACACTGTGGCGGCCACACCGCAAACGTGGTTGAAAGCTCTAGTTTGGTTTTGGTTAATTGATGAAACCCTAAGTGCTAACATAGTTTATCAAAGTGATTGTGAGATAGGTAGCACTACTCCAAGTGATGAAGCAATGGCGAAGATTATGACGATGGTGATGGCATGGTGATGATCAAATGCTTGAACTTGGAAAAGAAGAAAGAGAAAAACAAAAGGCTCAAGGCAAAGGTATAAATAGTAGGAGCCATTTTGTTTCGGTGATCAAGACACCTAGCGAGTGTGATCACATTTAGATTAGATAGTCGTACTATTAAGAGGGGTGAAACTCATATTGAAATGTGGTTATCAAAGTGCCACTAGATGCTCTAACTCATTGCATATGCATTTAGGATCTAGTGGAGTGCTAACACCCTTGAAAATGTTTTGTGAAAATATGCTAACACATGTGCACAAGGTGATACACTTGGTGGTTGGTACATTTGAGCAAGGGTTAGGAACTTCACCGGTGGAGTGTCCGCCCGTAGAGTACGGACAGTCCGACGGTGCCACTGGCGCCCTATACAGAAAAGACAGGGGTTTACAGAGTGACCGGACGCTGAGGTCTAGTGTTAGCACTCCGGTCGAGCATGTTGGCGCACGTCTGGTCACTTTCTAACTGACGCATCCGGTCATCACTTGACCGTTGAAATCGGGCGATCGGCGTTTGAAGTCGATGACACGTGGCGCACATCGCACGACCGGACGCTGAGGTCCAGCGTCCGGTCAATATGACCGGAGCGTCTGGTCGGCCCGTGTTTAGTGCAGTGAGGAGCCCAATGGCTCTATTTCATGGGGGCTTCTATTTAAGCCCCATGACCGGCTCAAGCTCACTCTCTTGGCCATTTGCATTGACATAGCAACCTTGTGAGCTTAGCCAAAGCCCTCCCACTCATCTCCATCATTGATTCATCATCTTTGTGAGATTGGGAGAGAATCAAAGTGCATTGCTTGAGTGATTGCATCTAGAGGCACTTGGTGTTCATGTTTTGCTGCGAGATTCGCTTGTTGCTCTTGGTGGTTGCCACCACCTAGACGGCTTGGAGCAACGGAGGAGGATTGGCACGAGTTGGTGATTGTTCGTGGCCATCTCCGGTGATTGTGAGGGGATTTGTACCTTCCCCGGCGGAGCGCCAAAAGGTAACTCTAGTGGATTGCTCGTGTCATTGAGTTACCTCACTTGTGGGTAGGTTCTTACGATGTCCAATCGTGTGAACGAGGTTTGTGCAACACCTCTTAGCCGCCGAACCACCAAGTGTTGGTCGACACAACGGGGACGTAGCGTGTTGGCAAGCACGTGAACCTCGAGAGAAAATCGGTTGTCTCTTGCCTTTTGGCATTCTCTCAGTGATTGATTTCATATTCATCTTGTGATTAGTTCATCCCTCTACACGACGGTATTATCACCCTACTCACTCTTTTATATTCTTGCAAACTAGTTGTGGCAAGCTCTTTAGTGTAATTAGAATTGAGAGCTTGATTTGTTATTTAAGTTCATCTAGTGGAGCTCTTTAGTGTAGCAAGATTAAGAGCTCTTAGTGAGTAGTATCATAGCAAGTTGTGTGTCTAGTAATCATTGCAACTAGAATTGTTGGATAGGTGGCTTGCAACCCTCGTAGAGCTAGAGCAAGTTTGCATTTCGCTATTTGTCTTACTAATCAAATTGCTCTAGTTGATTTGTAGAATTTTAAATAGGCTATTCACCCCCCTCTAGCTAGCCATATTAGGACCTTTCAGTGGTTGGTGTGATCTCGCAAGACTACAAACCCCTCCGATGTACAACAATGGTGCGCGCAAGCACCGTGTGGTAAGAGATATGCAAACCTCACTAAACACTAGGCCAAAACCTAGAGCAAGCGCATAAGCGGTGGTCTAATCAACCTAAGCACTTCGCAGAGCACCTATGCTAATCACCTAATGAATCACTAAGTACTATGCAAATAGAGATCATTAAAATGGTGTATCAACACACTTAGTATGTTTCCTCAGCTCTCCACATCTCAAATGGCCGGTTGGGGGTTCTATTTATAAGCTCCATTGAGAAAGTAGTCGTTGGGGACGAAACCCAGCTTTCTGCTACTGACCGGACGCTGCTGTCGTCCTGACCGGACGCGTCCGGTCATCTCGACCGTTGAGCGCGCGTGTTGATCGGACTTTGGGCCGAGTCCGGTCTCACTCGATCGGACGTGTCCGGTCGCGCTGGCGCCGCTCTGGAACCTTTCTGTACTCGATCGAACGCCACTGCCTGGCGCGTCCGGTTGTCCACAGCCGCTGCGTCCAGTCACGCTGAATTATTGCTGCGACGATGAACAGTGAAGTCCGTGCGTCCGGTCACTACCTCGCTCAGTGTCCGGTCGCTGCTGCTGACACCTGCTATTGCTGAGCAACTGATCGGGCGCGTCCGGTCACCTCTATGAAGCTTGTTTCTTCGCGATCTTGCGTCCAGCTTGGTTTCCATCTTCGTGCTTGGACTTTGTTTGATATCTTGGGTCTTCTCTTGTGCTTCTAGGGTCTTGCTTATGGTGTTGATCATTGGATCATGATGTCGTCTTCGTCCTAGTCACATCTTGCACCCTATTGAACTACAAAACAATTACTTACAAATTCATTAATCCAATTTGATTGTGTTGGTCATCAAACACCAAAATCCAAAGTAAATGGGCCTAGGGACCATTTTCCTTACATAAGGATCAAGTGAATCCGGTTGGTTCACTTATTCCGGTTAAGTTCGATTTCACACAAGGAATCATTCCTTCCCCTCAAAATCATTGTTCGGTTGCACAAGAATAAAACCTTCCTCACTTCAACATTAATCATTCATCAAGTTAATGCATCCTCTTTTTTTTTGACTGAGTCAGCTGGGGAGTCCCCTACCTATTTTTTTTCTTTTCAATTGAATAAAAGAATGTAAGTACAAAGCTTAAAGAGAGAAGGAAAAAAAGACAAAAGACAATTACAAGGCATAGTTAATGTATCCTATAGAATGGATCGCTCATATACCAGATATTGCACAGTCCTTACAAGTTCACACAAAGAAACATTGCACACCGGTGCTGTTGATTTTCAAACTGGCCTGAACTCACATGCATGTTCATTACATAAACATACGAATATATTTGAATCTTTTATCATATACTATCAAACAAACTGAAAATAAATACCCTGCTACAAGTCTTTACATAAGAGACCTCCGAAACCAACACCTGAACAAACATTGGTAGAGAAACATTGGTTCTTTCACTAGTTTCGCCACGTCATTACAGCAAACATCGGCTGCATGCCTGCAACAAAATAGATGGAAATGGTAAGTTCCATAAAAGTTGAGTCTCGCCTGACTTCTGAAACTAGCTAATTCAGCTCATTTCTGATCAAAAAAAGAAAAGAAAATATATGCTGAGCCTGTTCGGTTGGCTGGGCTGGATCGTTGCTGGTTCGTGAAGAAGTACTGCTGGCTGGTTTGGAGTGAGAGAAAAATACTGTTCTGACTGAAAATTTACGATCGTTTACGACCCAGCGAACAGGGCAAATAAGATGGTAGCAGCATCGATTGTTCATGCAATGTAGCATGTCATCATGCAGGCGAACTGACATGCAGAGAGAGGTTCGTCACATCCTCAGATCACTCTCACAGAGTCACAGTTCCTTCCATTCTGAACTAGTACAATTAAAACCCCAGGAACAACTTCCCCTCCTGATCCTTAAACCACTTGGTTCCCCATAATAAACTAATAAAAAGATCTCCTTTATGCAACACTACAGTCTACTACTTGCTAATGAAACAGCTAAAATCTAACGTGACTCTAACACTAGAGTTTAATGATATGGAGGACATGGTAGTGGCTACTAGAGGTTCCAGTGACCCACAATTAGGCTTAGGCTAGCTACCACTTTACAGGTTATAGGTTTACTAAAACTGCTATTTTTCTAATTCAGCTTACAGGATTACAGTCAAATTCAGCTCAAAACTCTAAACCTTAGACATTTTTCTAAAAAATAGTTCTAACCTTGATTTCACAACAGCATGCCTTTTATTTATGTACCTGCAGTTGAGCAACTAAATGAAGGCTGTCTACTGCATTCATTCTTAGTATCCTGAATGATGAATGAATGATATATGCATTCATTCTTACAAATATAATTCGAGAACAAAGCTACTACATATATGCAGGAGCAAGCAGAGCATATCATATATGCATTCACGGCGTGTTTAGTTCCGTCCCAATTTCCAAAAAAATGCTACAGTACCTATCACATCGAATGTTTACGGCCCGTGCATGGAGCATTAAATGTAGACGAAAAGATAAACTAATTGCACAGTTTGGTGGGAAATTACGAGACGAACGTTTTGAGCCTAATTAGTCCATGTTTGAATACTATTTACCAAATAAAAACGAACGTGCTACAATAACCCCAAAATTCAAATTCCTACAACTAAACAAGGGCTCATTCTTACTATATAATTAAAATAGTACTATATGCTGGAGCAAGCAGAGCAAACAGGGGAACCTGCTGCCACTTCCCAGCTGGCTACAATTTGTCTCTTCATAATTCAAGAACAAAGCTACTATACATGCTAGTACTTGTAAACAGGATCAGTGTTATTTTGGAAGCCTAATAATACAAAGATAGTACATCATTTACACATACTTGCCCCCTGAGATAGTGTACATAAGCACGCTCGTGAGATAATTTGTGGCAACTTTTGGCATCCACCGCACGATCATGTACTGAAATAGTACGTCATATCATACCAGGAAACAAAATATTCATGTTGGTATTAGTGGCGGAACCAGAACTTTTGAATAACGGGAGAAGGACAATACGATGACATCTCATAAGCATGATAAATATATACAACAAATATATATCTCAATAGATTTTCAATGTTTTTACATATACATTTAGTATTCATAACGAAAAAGCACAATATTTATCATCAAACTAGAGTGTGAAATAATATTTTTTTAGCTAGGCAATCGAATTTTCTATAGGTATTTAAAAAATCACTGTGCTGGGGGGCACCCCCTTCAGAACTTGTAAAGTTGGTGGACGTCATACAATTACCCTAGTTAAGAGAGCATAGAAACGTATTTGCATCTTACTATGATTTAGGGGCCATCAAGGACATTATCAGAAACGAACTGAACTGCTCCGGAATCAAAAATCAAAATAGAGAGATAAAGAACTACAGATGTAGTATATCAAAATAACAGGGCATGATTTAATAACTTTGTGACATGAGTATTGAACATATACCTCGCGCACCTCTGAGATAATAAATCTGAATCACAGACAATACGGCCACTGCCCTGCGGTTGAACTATCCTTGCTCTGATCTCATCGATAACTGACGGGAAGCCCTGCATGAGGCACAAGTATCCCTCCGCCGGCACTGCAATCTTGAGCGATAGCTAACCTTCCTCGGGACTGCCTGCATGCCGGCCAGTCCTTGCGGATGTCGGTGGTGGTGGAGTCCTACTCATTGGCCCACCCAGTGGCCAACCCCAAGGATGGGGTGCTGCTTCGTCGGCGACAAGTGACGGATCTAGCGAGGATAGAGCGCAAGGCAAGCAAGAACACTAGCACCGGTGAGAACCCTAGCAAGAACCCTAGCGCTGGGGAGAGAAGAGGGCAAGGAAGATGAGGGAGATGCGTTACCGGCGAGAAGGCGGCGGAGAGCGTGGACAATGGATGGGAAGCGGTCCGTCGCCTCACAACGCGCCGTTAGCTCCCCTCGCAACGCGCCGCGCCGTCGCCTCTCCTCGCGTCGCCAGGCTAGAATCCTGACGTACCAGAGAGTCCGTCTCCATTCTGGGCCAAGAGGGGGAAAAAGGCCCGGATAGATCACTTTTTATTTTGGGCCGCATCTAACCGAACAGCCATTTCTGGTCGGATCTGACTTCGAATCAGGCCATGTCGATTCGGGCAAAACAGGCCACGTTCCGGACCGTTCCAGGCCAAAACGAACGAGGCCTAGTGGATCGACCGATCCGGTTTGACAGCAAGATTAACGCCAAGTGGCGCAGCCGGATTTGCTGTTTACCACGTACTTCTACCTATAATAATAATAAGTACTGGCAGCAGGAGTACATTTCACTCGTGTTTCTCCCCATGCATTTGCATGGTGCATCGATCGATAATATGTAGTAGTACGATATATATCCATCAGCACATGCACGTATTATAAGCCCACCCGGAAAAGGCGGACTCGTTCTGGCCTTTTTCCCGCGAGAAAAAGCATCACTGAAGCTGACGACTGATGGGTTTAGGAGTAATGTACTGTCGGCCCATCCGATCAATGCCCTTTTTTAAATAGCGATCTCTGCCTGACTCGAACCCAGCCCGCATGAAACAATGAAGCCCAGCCCATCTAGTTACACTTCTAGAAAAAAAAGGCCGTGCGGTGATCAAGGACATGACAAAAGTAGAACCAACATTATTACCATGCCATGACTATTCTTAACGTGTAAAAAAGTCAATAAAAAATAAATCATAACTGTTTCCTGATATGTTTTCTGGACGTGATAAATTTATTAAGGACCTGTTTGGCATGGCTCCTCCTGAGGGGCTCCTCTGTTTTTTACTGAAAAACGGCTCTTCCAAGAAAACGTTTGGTAGGGCTCCTCTGGAGGAGCCGGAGCCGGAGAGGAGCCCTGCCAAATAGGTCCTAAAGCAACCACTTACAAAAATAAGCATAGTTTACAAATTTCATAATTTTTAGACAAGTTATACCGCCTACGACAATACTACGACAGAAGCATAAATTAAATGAATTTATATATAAACTATTTTAGCTCTCTAGGGCATGAAACTTTTAATGTGGTGTCGTACTAACATGTATAACTAATTATAACTTTTAGGTTGTAAAAAAACTAAAAATAATTTTGTTAAGATTTATGAAAGACAAAAACTGTATGAAACGGTTCTAAGGATAACATATTAGTAATTATTTAGAAAACACCGGACCACGAATACATGATTTTGTACTTCTACCGTGTATTTTTAGTAAAGGCAATTCTAACAAAATTCGTTCCATTATTTTTGGACCAAACACTGATTTTATAGATTCAAGAAAAAAGAATAAAGTCTAATAAATGCTCTTTTGCGCAAAGGCTATTAACTATTCAGTGACAAAAACACCAACAAGTAGTTAGCCGTTATTAACTATTAGAGCTAATAGGTCTAAACAGGATCTAAGTTATATTTTGGCTTTTAACTTTTGCTCTTGAGTTGTTCCATGTTTTTAACCATGTGTTAAGTTCAATTTTTAGTGCTTCTATCTTCTATTCGAAATCACCTTTTTTATTTATATTCGTCTCTCACTTTCTCCTCCTTCCATCCATCTCTCACACATCTTCTATTTCTTGGTCCGACGTTCTTTACTCTCGCCCTTCACGCTTTGGGTTAGTTGCAAAATCTTTGTTGGCGCCCCACCACTTGTGTCATGGTTTAGCCGACCGAGTCTGTTCATGTCTCGACGTGTGCACGAGCATGCCGCTTGCCCTCCATCTTTTTCTTAAAGTCACAAAACAAGTGCAAACAATATCCATCTATTTAAATTGAGTCAATTTCCTATAAATTTTTCCATATGGGATTAATCCTTTATTGCATTAGCATTTATTAAGAGTTTTGAAATCTATTTGATTTAAGATTGGGCTAAGCCGAATTAAATCCAATAAAAAATAGCTAGCTCAGTATCATTGGCATGAACACTACACAATACATTGTATGTCCCATTGTAATGTATACATGCATGTTTCATATAGTTTGTTAAAAAAAAAGATTATAGGTCCTACACTCCGCATGTAGCTACTACAATTATTTTCAGTTTTCACCACGGTAATCGAGGGGAGGGGGTGTTGATCCATGTATCATCATTTGCACCGGCGGGTGCAATGTTGCACAGTGGAACGGGGCTTCCAAACAACCATATTTCATAGTTAGGGACGGGCAGATGCAGGCCCGTGAGAACCGAGCATCCAAACACATCCTTAAAAGGAGAGGGTGTTGGGCTGTTGGTAACTTGGCATGAAGTATCACCCGTTTATATTACAGAGTTTCTAGATATCTTGCGACAGTTTTTTTTGTTTATGTTTTCTTCCACTTTTGTATGGTGGAGATGTTTGTTAAGATTCGTGCTCAGTCAAGTAATATTTTCCCGTTGCATCTTTGTTTACAGTTATCCCGCTTTGTTTTGTATGTATCTAAAAATATTATCCCGCTGCCTCATTTCAATCTGGGACTGACTGTTCTCGGTCGACGGCGGTTTTGTCCGCGGTGGTGGCGGGCGCGTGTAGCCGGCTATCGCAGCTGCCCGGTCCTCCCTGCTCCGCGCGCCTCGACGCACTCTCGAGCTCTCCCTTTTGCGCCGCAGTTCGTACTCCGCCCCCGTCTGTCGCTGTCTTTTGTGTCGTGCCGCGGTCACCCTCGTCGCCACGCCCTCGTCCGCCCGCAGGTGAGTCTTCTTCTCTCCCTCCCTCCTCCTCTATCGCATCTGTCTCCCCCAAACGGTGGTGGGCGTGGTGGGCGTCGATTGCGCGGCGAGTAGTCGGCGATGTGAGCGCGGGCGAGCGTGTCGCGGAGCAGTGGCGCGGAGGTGGGCGGGAGCAGCGAGGCGACGAGGTGGAGCGAGGTGGTCTGCGCGTGCGCTTGGCGGCGTGCGGAGGCGACGGCGGCCGGGGTGAGGCACTGCCGCGCGGCGTGCACCGGCGTTGGCATGGCGGGGATTGGATTGGGATTAGACTAGAAACATGGGCGTGGCTTTGCCGCGCCTTCCCTTTCGATTAGGCCAGTGGCAATAAAAATATAGGTGTAGTGATGAGAAACTCAGCATTTTTTCATTTTATGATTTTTATGTATTTTTAAGACTTTATCATCATGAAGGTATAATTTTATTTACCCCTAAAAAGCATAGGTAAAAGTTTATATGAAAAAATTGTTACTAAAACATGCCATATTATGGATGCACTGCATAGTTCTACTCGGGAGGATTTCAGATCAACTTGATTTTCTAATTTACAATTTTTCTGTGATTTACTATGCAATTTTAAAGTTTCAGCTAATATTTTTTTTAAAAGAGATATAATCAAAGGTGGCTTGTATGTTGATTTGAGAAAAATCTGAGGAGGCTTTCGCAAAAATTGTTGAGAGGGTGTCTGGAGCGCGGGTTGATTTTCGATAAAGAGAAGGTCTTGTTTGCAAAAAAAAACCCGGAGCCCATTCGATCTAGACTACGGGTTGATTTCGAAATAATCTGAGGTGTTTTTTTGCAAAATATACTGAGAGGGCCTCTGGAGTGCGGGTTGATTTTTGAAAAATAGAAGGAGTTTTTTGAAAAATGACCGCGGCTCGCCCGATCTGGGCTGTCCGCGCGCTCGATCGAACGGCCTCGAAAAGCACGCGACGTGGGCACGCTGGCTGGCCAGCTTTTGGAGGCAGGATTCATATGTAAAAGATTTGTCTGGGCATGGGCGCCAAGTGTAAAAATGAGAGTAGTTAATTGTTCGAGGTTCAGTGGTTCTTGATGTTGATGATTGCTATCAAACCTAGGAGGCATCGCCTTGAGAGTGGTTGGATTGTTTTTGTTATTTTGCAAAAGGCTTGTTGCTGGAGACGCCTTCATTTTCGTCAGTTCTACTGTGTTTCCCAATATGAAAGCAATTCCCAATATGTGGTTCAGTTTTAGTAATTTGTTCAGTAATTATTTTGTTGAAGTTCAGGTTAAGTTTAGTGTTGCCTATTTTTCAGTTTAAGTTCAGTTTTAGTGCAGTAGAATTTATTTTCAGTTTTACTTTTTTATTGAGTTCAATTTCAGAGTTCTCTCTAAACGCTTGCGAATGTCTAAAGTTTGTCAGATAGTATGTAACTAAGAAATTGGGTGCTATTTTGGCTACATGTGTGCACCATTTTCTTCTAAGGGAAGCAAATCTCTTTGTGGCCTCATCAATGCAGTGTGTGTTTATAGATTTTTCAGTAGTATAGCAGGACTATTATACACTATGGGAATTATTGAATTGTGTTTATATAACATGATCTGCAATCATATGCATACTCCTTTGAAATAACCCACCTCAGGCCTTGTTTGGTTACACTCTAATTCACATGTATTGTGATAAAAATTTAGTTAATTTTCTATCCTAATACACCTCAATACATATAGATTGGGATGAATTGTAGTGCTGCCAAATAAGCCTTCAGGGTTATTATGCCAAAGTGATTACTGAATACTGATTACTAGGTTATACTTCAGATTGTGGTGATCATGTAATTGTATATTTGATGCAGTGGTGAAGGAAAGCTTGAAAAGCAGTTCCGCATGAGCTGTGTGGGATGTGACCTTTTTGTTTGTTACTGATCAGAAGAGGATCTGGAGGCTGCCTCTTTCATATATGTTGTTGATGGAGCACTGAGTTCAGTTGTAGCTGAGACAAATCCATCAAACAACTATTTAGTTTTGCCATCAAACAAAAGTTCCAAATAAACCAACCAAAATATTCTGGTTATTTAGGCTTGGTTTCTCTTTTGTTTTTAGTTGGTCTAGCTTTTAGTTTCCAGAAAACAACCCGTAACCGAATCATCATCAGTCCTGCTCCTGCAGGTCCAATCTATCACTGTCCGTCCTGTGTTTACACGACGACATGATAGAGATTAGAAGAGAGAAGAGACCAAGTCATCTCAGCTCCTCCTGTTTCGTCGTTCTCTACCCCACTAATGTACTAGATTGGTCCGTGGATTGAATAGGTCATCTGTACATTTTTGTTGCTAATGGACACGTCATGGTCTATCAGTCGGCGGAACTGGAACTTAGATATGCAGTGTACTTGTGGTCTCCAACTTAGATATGCAGTGTTGCCTATTTTTCAGTTTAAGTTCAGTTTTAGTGCAGTAGAATTTATTTTCAGTTTTACTTTTTTGTTGAGTTCGATTTCAGAGTTCAGTTTGTCCATCAAACAAATCTTAACCTATTTTTTGTTAAAGTTCAGTTCAAATTTAGTAGAGTCATAAATTAAGTATTGAGGAGTTAGTAAAAATTATTATGAGCTGCTAGTTTTCCAAAGCAAACCTTGTAACACCTCTGGTGTTACGAGTTCGTTTATCACCGTGATTTAGGCCTAAGTAAAATTTTTGAAACGAGTTTCTCGGATTTTTGATTTAAAACGTACCCGACGTGATGAGCGAATCCGTGTGACTCAGTTTGTGGACCCAAATCAACGCCCACGTTAAATTATGCAGTGCGTAGAAATATTTAGGAATGTCGAACGACGATGCCAGCGAACGGTATGTTCTGTTAGATTAAGTATGAAAAACGACTTTTATAAATAAAATAAAATTCATTAATACATTAAACGATATATATATATATATATATATATATATATGCTCGTGTGTTTATTTCGAGAAGCCGCTCAGTTGATAGGCCTTGGGTTTAGTTATTGACTGGCGAGCGAACAGCTCCACAGCGATGACGGGACGTCTCCTTGCCTTGTTCCGTCGCTTGCCGTCAGTAGTGCGTTCCCTCTTGTTCGAAATCAATCAACTCCGGTTTATTAGCGTCGCGCCACATCGTCGAGTTCCGTCGTCGTGCCACTGCTCCCTCTCCATCGCGTCCTTTCTTGGATGATCGCCTTTAAGGAAGTTGGCCGATCCGTGTAAATATAGTCACCCAGCTAGTCCAGCTCACTCTCGCGTCGTGTCCTGGTCCTGCACCGCTGCAATGTTGTCTGCTTCTCGGCTAAGCCATGCCAGCGATATGTGTTCGCTTTGCACGTTGTCACTGCCGTTCAGTCACCGCGCCAAAGACAAGGCCAGGACGGGTCACAGCGACAAGGGTCACCTCCGTGTCGCTGCTGCTGCTTCCGCTCTGCGCCAACGCCATCCTTTTCCTCCTTGCGAGCGCGAACGAGCCCTGGAGTACGGCCGCTGCGGTCACGCAGTCCATTGTTTCCCCTTTTCCCTTCACGTATGCGTGCACGGCTCCGCATCGCCTCCTCTCCTCTATGCACAGCGGCGCCCTCCTTCTTCCTTCCGCGTGTGCGAGTCCCCACGCCCCCGCTGGACCGTAGTCCTAGCTTCGGCTCACTCCCCCCACTCTCTCTCATCTTGCCTGCTCGCCGGGCCGTGAAGGCCGCGGCGGCACCAGGTCGCCATGCCGAGCAACCCGCAGTAACCAAAGCGCCTGCCCGACCGCGCCTTCCTCTTCACGTGCGCACCGCTGCTGCATAGCTATTGTGTGTCGGGCACCCACCCCCCTCCTTTTCCTTCGCTACCGTGGTCGTAGTGCGCCACCCGCGCCCCGACCGCCGAGCCGCCGAACTGAACGAGCCAGCCCAATCGACGCGACCACGGTTTCCCAGCATTGCTGCTTTCGGCGCCCTCGCACCGCTTTGGCTGCCCGGCCAGCCGGAGCCGCTTGCTGCCTTATGCGCCGTTGCCCATCCGTCCGTCCGTCGAGCCGCCATGCCGCGATTTATCGCCTTCATGGTTCGCGTGGACATGCAACCATGGGGCAGCTCGGGCCTTGCTGTGGCCGGGCCATGGTCGCGCGAGTTCCCGGGTGAAAGGTCCATGTTTAGTTTTGGTAATTGAGTGACAACCTAGGTGGAATAATTGTGTTTATGTGAGATACACAGGTAATTAGTCCACAGGTACATGTGTGTGAGCAACATATGCCATGAAGGTGAAAATGGCTTGGAAATATTGCAAAGCTCACACATGTGATGATGAAGGAGCTTATTGCACATGAGACAGGACATTGAGTCATGTGATCAAGGTGGAGAAGATCAAGACAAGACTTGGCTTGATGGACCGGTTGCAAGCGTGAAGGGCAAGTCGAAGGCTTTGGAGTGATGGACCGCGTGGCGGTGAAGCTTGAGCAAGACTTGACGCCGATGGACGATGGCAATGGTGAAGAGCAAGTGAAGTCAAGATCGATGAACCAATATGATCACGTGATGATATGAAGTGGATCATATCATTGTTGATCGTGTTGATGCATGTGTTGCATCGACGTTGGAGGAGATGGAATGGAATGCGCAAGGCAAAGGTATAACCTAGGGCATTTCATTCCACCGGTCATAGGTGTGTAGAGAAGTTTATGACCGGGTTTAGGATAGATGGCCGTACTATCAAGAGGAGCAAACTTGTTTGCATATCGGTCATCTAGTGCCACTCGAGTAATCTAACTTTGCATCGTCGCTAGGATTGAGTGGCGTGGCTAATCCTTTGGAAAATGATTGTGAAAATGCTAACACACATACACATGATGGTGTACACTTAGTGGTGTTGGCACATTTACAAAGGAGATGAAGTTGGAGTTGATGTGGATCAACTCAGCGATGAAATGCAGGCAGCATGCAGCGTCGGTCAATCGACTGGACGCTGGCTGTGGAAGTGACCGGACGCTGGCTGAGATGTCCGGTCAGAGCTAACGTATAGTGACGCAGGCAGAGCAGAAGCTGGAGAGTGACTGGACGCTGGTGCTGCGTCCGATCATGACCGACCGGACGCGTCCGGTCATGTCTGGTACCTCACTGGAAACGACCGGACGCTGGGGTTGCTACGTCCGGTCAGTTCAAGCTGGAGCGTCCGGTCAACAGATGACCGTTGAGATCCAGTGAACAGCGTTTGAAGGAGGGGACACGTGGCGAGTATCACGTGACCGGACGCTGAGGTCCAGCGTCCGGTCGATCGGACCGGAGCGTCCGGTCAATCGGACCGGAGCGTCCGGTCGTCCTGACTTTTGCCCAGTGAAGGGGTAACGGCTCTATTTGTTCGTGGAGTTATAAATAGAAGCCATGGTCAGCCTTGGGCCAGTAGCTGAGCACACTAGAGCCTTGGTGGCTTGTGTGGTAGTGCTTGGGAGCCCTCCATCACACATATACTTGATAGTGATCATTCGATTATATGAGTGAGTGATTCTAGTGTGATTGCATCGTGAGGTTGCATCGAGTGGCACTAGGTGATCGAGTTGCAAGCCGATGGTGCTTGTTACTCTTGGAGGTTGCCACCTCCTAGACGGCTTGGTGGTGGTCTCCGTTGAAGCCCGCAAGAAGCTTGTGCGGGGCTCCGGAGAAGAGCTTTGTGAGGGGCATTGTGCTCGCTCCGCGGGAGCCGCGAAGAGCAACTTTAGTAAAGCGTGTCATTGAGCTACCCTCACTCAAGGGGTAGGTTCTTGCGGCGCCCGACGTGCGGGCTTAGTGGGTGATGCTAATTAGCCGCCGAACCACCAAGTGAGCGGTCGACACAACGGGGACTAGCGTGTTGGCAAACACGTGAACCTCGGAAGAAAAATCATCGTGTCAACCTTGTTCTTCCTATTGGTTTGCTTCTCCATTACACAAGCTTGCATTTACTTTCATATATATTAAGCTTGTGTAGTTGCTCTTGTAATTAGTTTGCTTGTGTAGCATATTAGTTACCTTCTTGCTTGTGTAGCATAGAAGTAGCTTCCTTGTGTGGCTAATTTGGTTTGAGTAACCTTGTTAGTCACATTGCTTAGTTTGTATAGCTAAGTATTTGCGCTCTCTAATTTGGCATTGGTTGCCTTGTTATTGAGCATTGCTAGTGAGCTTAGGTGGCTTTGTGCTTTTGCTTACTAGCATGTGTAGGAGCTCCCTTGTCGCTTAAGTACTAGTGGCATAGGTTTGTGTGACCTTGCTCCTAGAATTGCTTAGGTGAGCTCTAGCTAGCCCGGCACCTTAATTGATTAATTAGTATATTTGAAAGGTGCTAAAGAACATAGATAGAGGGGTGTAGTCTTGGCTAGACCGATAGTTTTAATTCCGCACTTGTTTCGGTTAGCCGACGCGATTAATTTTAAAAAGGACTATTCACCCCCCCCCCTCTAGTCACCATCTCGACCCTTTCAAGTGGTATCAGAGCTAGGTCTCTCATTTGTGGTCTTCACCGACCCGAGAGGATGGTGAGCTTTGGGCTAGAAGTTGTTTGTGACACACACATTTTTTATGGCACACACTATGCATGGTGAAAACGTCATATGCTTGATCATTTCCGTGAATTGGGTCCCAAGGCATGGTGGATCATTGTTGTTGGTTTTTCTCGTGATGCTTTGGATAAGGACAACCTCACCCAAGCACAAGAGGATTGCTTACAACTTGATCATCATGCTCTTTATTATCTAACGTGTGCTATACATGATGATATCTTTAGACGTGTGTGGGACTTGGAGAGTGCTCATGATATGTGGCTAGCACTCCAAGCCTTCTATGGTGACTCCTCCACATGGGATGAACCTAAGAAGGAGGCACATGAGTGTGTTGAGCATAACCACAATTTGGTGATTGTGGAAGATTGCTCCACCTCATGATCAAGTGAGGATGATGATGATAGATCCACCACAAGTTCACTTGACAAGGTTGATGACAACGCACAAGTGTTGCACATGAAGATTCTATCTCAAGCACACTTGATGGTGATCTTGATGATGATGGTTCATGCTCAAGCCATGATGATGATGCTACTACAAGCTCTTCTACATCACCACATTGTTTCATGTCATAAGGTGACACCAAGATATCAAATGATAATGTGGTTGATCATGTTGATTCATATGATGAGCTTGTTAGTAGACTTGCTAGCATGATCATGTCTTTAGAAAATGAGAAAGCTAAAACATTGA
Organism: Miscanthus lutarioriparius; assembly: GCA_904845875.1. NCBI lineage: Eukaryota > Viridiplantae > Streptophyta > Magnoliopsida > Poales > Poaceae > Miscanthus > Miscanthus lutarioriparius. Next base: position 22,508,953 of record CAJGYO010000014.1, on the reverse strand, counting down.
AATTAGAAAATGAAAACTCATTTCTAAAGAACTCTTGTGAAGAACGTAAGAAATTACTTGATGCTTATAAATCTTCACTTGATGAGCTAAATTTGAATCATGAGACACTTCTTGCATCTCATGATGAATTATTAGAACAACATGCTTCTCTCATTAAAATGTTTACAAAGAAACTTAAAAATAATGAGAGCTCATCACATGGATCAAATGATAAATCACAAATTATTGCTAACCCTTGTGATGTAGGCAAGAAGCATGTATCCACCTCTTGTGATGATTTATTAGATATACCATGCTCTTCACATATAGATGCTTGTTCTACTTCTATGTCTTGTGAGACTAACCTTTTGAAGGAGAACAATGAGCTAAATGAACAAGTGAAGAAATTGAGCAACAAGTTAGAGAGGTGTTACAACTCTAAAGTCACCTTTGAGCACATGTTGAAAACTCAAAGATACTATGGTGACAAGTGTGGCCTTGACTTCAAGAAGAAGATGACAAAGGGTGAAATGAAGAGAGAAAGAAAGATGAAGCTTCAACAAAGAAAGCTCTCTCATACCATGTGCTACCGGTGTCATGAAGTGGGACATCTTGCAAATGGTTGCCCTAACATTGAGAAGCTCAAGAAGATAAAAGAAGAAGAGAGGCTCAAGAATGTGAAGTGCTTCAAGTGTCGCACTTGGGGTCATCTTACCTCAATGTGCCCAACCAAGCAATTGGTGAAGCAACTAGTGAAGCCTCAACCAAAGCCACAAGTTGAGCAAGAGAAGCCACCCCAAGAGCAAATCAAGATCAACCATGAAGATGGTGGTGACTTGATGATAAAGAAGAAGAAAACAAGAAGGGATAGAAAGACAAGGCATCCAATGCAAACTCAAGATGCCAAGATGATGAGCAAGAATGAAGACGAGAAGAAAGATTACGCTCACATCAAGTGCTTCAAGTGTGGAAGTATGGGACACTTTACCTCTAAGTGTCCTACCAAGCTTGAGAAGAAGGCTCAAGCAATCCATGAGAGGCAAGACAATGAGAAGCACCATATGAGCAAGGAAGAAAAGGCTCAATCAAAGAGAAAGTGCTACTCATGCCGGGAAAGGGGACACATGGCACATTCATGTCCCCTAGGTAATATTTCTAAGCCTATTTCAATTGATGATAATAATATGCTTAGAAAAGATGGCAATGGTACCTCATTAGTTGCAATTGCAAAACATCCCGCTATTCATACTAAGGCTATGCCTAAGTATGTTGCACCTAACTTGAGAGGACCCAAACTTGTTTGGGCACCATCAAAAAGTGGATGATTGTTAATAGGTACCATCGGCATTGGAGGCTTGGTTTAAATGATATTCATCTTGTTGATCATATAGTTGAGCCAAGTATTGCTAAGAGATAATCACTATCCCAATGCCAAGCCAAGAATTAGTTAAGTCCAAATGTGCTACAACATACAAGTGTCATATTCAAGTTGTGGTGATTTATTGGATTATTTGATGGCTTGTAAATAATTGAGTTAATGCTTGCTAATTAGATGATCATGAGCTCACTAAGGTATATCTCTTATTGATCATTTCATTCGGGTGCATATGAGTTGATTGAATTGGATAAATATGCAATGTTGCTTGCTATGAGATGTTTGAATGGATAAATTGATTAGTAATCAAGTTTGGATTGATTTGTGTTGGATAAGTTCATAAGATGACATTTAGTAAGTAATTTGAATGGATATATGTCTTATGGAAGTATTCAAACAAGTTAGTTTCAAGTTTGATTCACATTTGATGAAGTATAGCTCAAGTGATTGAAATCTCTCCTTTATTACAAAATCTAAGCTAGCTGTGATCTTAGCCATGTTTGATTAATCAAAACATATTGGATTGACATGAAAATTGGTGTACATGCTCTAGACCTATGGTATAAGTTGCTGTGCAAATTTCATGAGAATTGAATAAGAGATGCTTCGGTTTTGGAATGGATCTTGTCAGCTATAGTACAACAGTTTTCAGCATGTAGCAGTGATTGAAGAATTGAAATCCGGTAGCAATCTAGAAGTCAAATGAAGCTCAAATTTTTACAGCTTCTAGATAACCTAATAAATCACATCTCCACCAAATTTCATGATAATTGAATTTGTACTTTGAGAGATATGCTTATTTCTTTGAAGGGTACAGAATCTGCCAGAAAAGTGACAAATATTGGATTGATCTAGAGTCACTTTGATTGAAAGGTCCTCAAGTTGGAAACATGTTTACAAGTGTTTGAGGTACCTAAGTTTGGTTTTGAGATGATCTAGAAACATGACAAGCAAAGAGTACAAGGCCATTTGATTGTGGAGTGTACTTTGCATATTTTTGGTACTCAAGATGAAGATCAAGATCAAACTCAAGTTGAAGATGAAGTTTAAGTTCTAGATATGATTGGAGATCATTTGGTAGAAAAAAGGGACTTAAACAAGTAGAAAGAAAAGGACTTAAAGAAGAAATCAAGGTTACTCATCAAGTTAAGTCCATCACTTGGATCAATCAATCAAGCTATTTTAAGTGAGTATCAAGAATGGTTCTTTGGAAAGAGGTCACTTCTCCCTAGTGTAGGGGCTTGCCGCCTATATATAGGTAAACCAAGTATGGTACTTGGAAGGCTAACATGAAAGTGGTGATCCAAAGGACATTTGAGATGCTTAGTTGAAGCAATCAAAAGGATTGATCAAGAAAAGCAAGCAACATCCAAAAGAGAGCTAATCATGATATTTCAAGTGGTATTCCAAATAGTTCTCTCATGCAAGCATTGATCAAAAGATGAAGCAAGTCAACCACAACAAGAAAATGCACTTGATCATAAGTGGTATTCATTTCATATGGGTGAAGAATGAAATTCAAAATGGTATCTATTGGTTTTCACCAAGCTTATAATTGGACTTCACATTGCTATTGGAGTAATGAATTGGAATCTATGTGACTATCCTCTACTCCAACATAGCAAAGGTATCATTGTAATGTGCATGATCATTTCATCCCTTACTAGTATGTGGTTAGTGCATATAGTACATGCTTCATAGGATCATGCATAACAAATGAAATGTTTAAATTCATAGCCTACCACTATTGCTTGAATGATTACTTGATCTAGTGGTTAGTGTATGAATTTGTTCATGAGCAAGTAAACCCAAGTACTTGATTTAATTCAGATTGCAAATCAATTTAGTTCAAGACAATCATAGAAGCTCATGATAGTAATAAGAGTACAAGCACAAGACAACAATGCAAATGGATATATAGTTTGTTTGTTTCAAGTGGTATTTAGACTCAAGTATTTCATCAAGAATCTACAAATGATGTCTAGATCAACTCACAAGTGATATCCTATAAGTGGTACTCATGAAGATAGCAAATGTTCAAGAAATGGTTTTTATTGATACATCCAACAAGTGGTTCCATACTAGAAGATTCTTTCAAGTAATATCATATCTACACATGGTATCAATCATGCAAGACGATGGTTTCATAAGTGATCCTCAACTTTAAGTGATCATCAAATGAAGAACGCATCCCTCACCTACAAGAGCTCAAGTGTAACAAATGGATGACCCATGCTATCACATAGGGGGAGATGTACCACCAATTGATATCAAGATCAAAAATCCTAAGTGTGGTATCTCAAGAAGCCCTATACAATACAAGTTACAAGTGGTATCTACAAGTGGTGTCATTCCAACAATCAAGTGATGTCCATCAAAAATACAAGATTTAAACCTCAACCATCTACCTCAAAATGCATACCTTTGCATCAATGAGAAGCACACCTTTTATGAAAATTGGTGACAAAGGGGGAGAGATTGTACAAAGATATGAAAGCCTTTATAAGGGGGAGAGATAAATTGTGTAAGGGGAGAGATAAGATATGAAAGCTTAAGAGGCTTAAGAGGTTGGACATGGACATGGACAAAGAGGGAGCAACATTAAAGAAAAGAGATGGATCAAAATTCTTGGACACAAGAAACACACAAGTAGGGGGAGCAAGCTCATGAACTTGATTGATTGCATTTGATATGTGCATATTCATGTGCTTGTTTGCATTGCATAAGTTCTTATATTCAATATGCATGCTTGTGTGTTGTATGCTAGTTATAGAACTTGAATGATGATTTGATAACTAGCATGCATAGGATGATAGCTAGACACTTGGTATACTTTACAAGTAATGCTAGTACCTTGTTTTTAATGTTGATCTCACGAGGTATCTAGTGATTTCATTTTCAAGTGATATCTAGTTAACCATGGTGCTAAGGATGAACTTAAAGGTGCAACTCCGATTGGTATCACGCTTCAAAGGTTTATTCTATACACCTTAGCATCATTCGGTAGTAATTACTCTTCCACATTTTCAATCTATGCATATGTGTGAGCTTAGAATCAAATACTCTAGCACATATGTAGGGGGGAGCTAATACTACCATTTCGGGTTTGTGGTACTTGTCCAAAATCAATTTCACATGGTAAAATTGCTTGGGCAAGCAACATGAATCCAAAAGAGCTTAATTTCCATATCTTTGTAGAGTTGTCATCAATTACCAAAAAGGGGGAGATTAAAAGGTCCTTGTTTGGTTTTGGTAATTGAGTGACAACCTAGGTGGACTAATTGTGTTTATGTGAGATACACAGGTAATTAGTCCACAGGTACATGTGTGTGAGCAACATATGCCATGAAGGTGAAAATGGCTTGGAAATGTTGCAAAGCTCACACATGTGATGATGAAGGAGCTTATTGCACATGAAACATAACATTGAGTCATGTGATCAAGGTGGAGAAGATCAAGACAAGACTTGGCTTGATGGACCGGTTGCAAGCGTGAAGGGCAAGTCGGAGGCTTTGGAGTGATGGACCACGTGGCGGTGAAGCTTGAGCAAGACTTGACACCGATGGACGATGGCAACAGTGAAGAGCAAGTGAAGTCAAGATCGATGAACCAATATGATCACGTGATGATATGAAGTGGATCATATCATTGTTGATCGTGTTGATGCATGTGTTGCATCGACGTTGGAGGAGATGGAATGGAATGCGCAAGGCAAAGGTATAACATAGGGCATTTCATTCCACCGGTCATAGGTGTGTAGAGAAGTTTATGACCGGGTTTAGGATAGATGGCCTTACTATCAAGAGGAGCAAACTTGTTTGCATATCGGTCATCTAGTGCCACTCGAGTGATCTAACTTTGCATCGTCGCTAGGATTGAGTGGCGTGGCTAATCCTTTGGAAAATGATTGTGAAAATGCTAACACACATACACATGATGGTGTATACTTAGTGGTGTTGGCACATTTACAAAGGAGATGAAGTTGGAGTTGATGTGGATCAACTTGGCGATGAAATGCAGGCAGCATGCAGCGTCGGTCAATCGACCGAACGCTGGCTGTGGAAGTGACCAGACGCTGGCTGAGATGTCTGGTCAGAGCTGATGTATAGTGACGTAGGCAGAGCAGAAGCTGGAGAGTGACCGGACGCTGGTGCTGTGTCCGATCACGACCGATCGGACGCGTCCGGTCATGTCTGGTACCTTACTGGAAATGACCGGACGCTGGGGTTGCTGCGTCCGGTCAGTTCAAGCTGGAGCATCCGGTCAACAGATGACCATTGAGATCTAGTGAACAGCGTTTGAAGGAGGGGACACGTGGCGAGTATCATGTGACCGGACGCTGAGGTCCAGCGTCCGGTCGATCGGATCGGAACGTCCGGTCGTCCCGACTTTTGCCCAGTGAAGGGGTAACGGCTCTATTTGTTCGTGGAGTTATAAATAGAAGCCATGGTCGGCCTTGGGCCAGTAGCTGAGCACACTAGAGCCTTGGTGGCTTGTGTGGTAGTGCTTGGGATCCCTCCATCACACATATACTTGATAGTGATCATTCGATTATGTGAGTGAGCGATTCTAGTGTGATTGCATCGTGAGGTTGCATCGAGTGGCACTAGGTGATCGAGTTGCAAGCCGGTGGTGCTTGTTACTCTTGGAGGTTGTCACCTCCTAGACGGCTTGGTGGTGGTCTCCGTCGAAGCCCGCAAGAAGCTTGTGCGGGGCTCCAGAGAAGAGCTTTGTGAGGGGCATTGTGCTTGCCCCGCGGGAGCCGCGAAGAGCAACTTTAGTAAAGCGTGTCATTGAGCTACCCTCACTCAAGGGGTAGGTTCTTGCGGCGCCTGACGTGCGGGCTTAGCGGGTGATGCTAATTAGCCGCCGAACCACCAAATGAGCGGTCGACACAACGGGGACTAGCGTGTTGGCAAACACGTGAACCTCGGGAGAAAAATCATCGTGTCAACCTTGTTCTTCCCGTTGGTTTGCTTCCCCATTACACAAGCTTGCATTTACTTTCATATATATTAAGCTTGTGTGGTTGCTCTTGTAATTAGTTTGCTTGTGTAGCATATTAGTTACCTTCTTGCTTGTGTAGCATAGAAGTAGCTTCCTTGCGTGGCTAATTTGGTTTGAGTAACCTTGTTAGTCACATTGCTTAGTTTGTGTAGCTAAATATTTGCGCTCTCTAATTTGGCATTGGTTGCCTTGTTATTGAGCATTGCTAGTGAGCTTAGGTGGCTTTGTGCTTTTGCTTACTAGCATGTGTAGGAGCTCCCTTGTCGCTTAAGTTCTAGTGGCATAGGTTTATGTGACCTTGCTCCTAGAATTGCTTAGGTGAGCTCTAGCTAGCCCGGCACCTTAATTGATTAATTAGTATATTTGAAAGGTGCTAAAGAACATAGATAGAGGGGTGTAGTCTTGGCTAGACCGATAGTTTTAATTCCGCACTTGTTTCGGTTAGCCAATGCGATTAATTTTAAAAAGGACTATTCACCCCCCCTCTAGTCGTCATCTCGACCCTTTCACTGGGCAACTCTCCGGCGGGTCTCCCACCGCCGCAGTGCCTTCTCGACCGGGTTTGGCCGCCGGCCGGAGCTCCTCTCCGCTGGTGCTCTGTTCGGGGAAGATGAATAGGTGGGTAGAAGGGTAAGAGTCCATGAAGAAGCATTATACAGGGTCTTATTTGCAAAATACGTGGCTCGTCTAAATAGTGTCTAGTGTACCACGGGTTGATTTAGGGAAAGTGCAGGGGTCATTTTGCTAATGTGCTGCGCCATCAGCTGCTTGGGCCAGCCTGCTACCGTTGTTCCTACGCTGCGGGCCACTGTCGGCTTGGCTGGGCCGCGGGCGTGACTGGGCCGCGAGCGCTGCGCCCCGCCTGGGCCACTGCCGGCTTGGCTGGGCCGCGAGCGTGACTGGGCCGCGAGCGCTGCGCCCTGCCTGGCCACTGCCTACCGGTGGGCCGTCTGCTTGGTTGAATGGGCTGCGGGTGCAATGGGCCTCTTGGCCGCCCGCGTGGGCCGCGCTGGCCGAGGCCGGCCCGAGTGCCCATCTCTTTTCTAAGTTTTTGTTTAAATGGCTGAAACTTGTAAAATCAATATAAAATGGTATAGGAGTCCAAAAATTGTGAAATCAATTTTGTTAGATTCCTAAAATCATGATCTAACTGTTAGTATAGTTTGTTCACATAGTTTGCTAATATTCTTGGAAGCTATATAATTAATTTAAGGTACTTAATATTATAAAAAGATAACTTATAGGAATTGTTGTGATAAGTTGGTAATAGTGTTGGATCAAAAATTTGTACAGTAGGCTCCTAGTAATATTAGATACTCACTGTAATTTTTGTAGCTCTGGAACAACTAGTTGCTAAATAGATAATGATACTTTAATTCGAATAAAGATTAAATCGATAAAACAAAATAAAAGAAAACACCTTGGGTTTTATATAACTAAAACAATTGTTGAGAAATAATGCCTTAGTCGACAACATGGATATGTAGCGTAAGTACGGTCGTCGTCAGAACTAGCCCATTAGCTTGAGTAGCGTACGTCATATTTTGCGAGTTATGATTGCAGTTGATTAATTACGTCTTTGCATTACATCGTATTGCACATCATATAGGTACGATGATGGATCAACGGATCAATTAAAGGATGATTGGGAATCCAAAGATGGTGTAATGGTATTCTCTCCAGGAGATGATGTTATGGGTTTTCTACTCAGTTGATGGTGGATGATTTGAAGATGCAGATACTAACTTTTTAATATATTTTACCCAGGCAAGCCCTGGTGCATAACTCCTACTTTTCTGTAGTTTAAATTATATTGTGCATTAAGTTTTAAGGAGTTGAATGAAACCCACTTGCATATATACATCTTATCCTATGAGTCTTACTAGTATGACAGGATCGTGTAGATTGCTATGCTGTAGGACTTCGGTAGAAGTCGAGTGATTGCCTGTCACTCGCGAGAGATAGGAAATATATTACTATCACTTGAAAAACATAAATGGTGGAAAGAAAAATGGTGACCGAGCAGGGATATGGTTTGGGTATTGGTGGGTGTAAGAGGTTGTGTTGCCGTGGATGCGGGGCATGGCTTGGTTACACTGCTTTCCCTGTCTGGTCGGTTAAGGACCGATTGTTGCATAAGATTCTAGGTAAGTCATAGACTTATTATCCCGAGCACATACTTGGGTATGGGCGCTTGGAAGACTCGTTGCTCTCTTGTCGTGGGTTCCGGCTCTTTCTGGACCGATTGTTTTGGTGGTTTGTTTCTTTTGGGTTAGGAGGTCCTTGCACCGCACTGAGTCCAGGACTCAGGGGCGGGGGCTTAGAGTCCAAGTTTGGATGGGGATCTGGACCCCAGGACAGGAGAGTGATGGGTTGGTCCTGTTTGTGCCTGGGGTACAAGCGGGGCGTGTGTTTTCGGGGTACCCAGCTGGGGGCATTGATTCGCGAATCGTCGGGAGATCCGGTATGGCTTGTCTACGGTTTAGCATCGTAGTAAGAACTGAAAGATGCAAGATGGAAAAGAAAATTTGATTGCTTACCACCTACTTGAAAGTAGCACAGGTGCTTACGTAGAATTGTTAGTTAATGAACCAATGCGGCTATTAATAAAAATCGAATATAAGGACGCACGCTTAGTAATGCTTCCTGCAAATGCAATAAACCCACAAGCCAGATAGCCTTGCATATCCTTGGAGTCTTTTCTTTCCTCCTGTCGGGTAAGTCTTGCTGAGTACAATTGAGTACTCAGGGTTTTATTCCCCCTGTTACAGGTGACAGGTGGATGCTAGAGCTGACCCTTGTGTGTTGATACCTCCTGGTGGGCCCAGCGAGTATTCCTTTACGCTGCGATCGTAGTTGTTATTTATAACTCTCACCAAATGTTTTTATAAATAAAAGTTTCATAACCTGTTGTCGTAGTTTATATATCAATACTTCATCATGTCATGATTAGATACTTATTTCCGCTGTAATTCTGATCACATGTTTATATTCCGTTGTTCAATTAAATTGTTATAACTCTGATAATATGATTTCATTTTGCTGTTATATTAATAAATATTATACTCTGATGTTGTATTAAAAGTGATGTAAGAAATGGTTCAGAATGATGTAAGCTTTATTCTCTCGTTTGTGATCCTGATAGCAAAAATGTGGATTTTCGGGTTCTCCCCTAGGGTGTGCCCGACGGAACCGAGTAATTTAGTGTTCTCTCTTGAGTGCTTAGTGTATAATAGAAGACAAGCACTCCTGTGATGCATTAGATTAGGCGGTTCTGCCATAAACCTGATGACCAACACTTGTTACACAGTGCTATTTAGGGGTTCCTGCATAACAGTTGGAGACAAAAAACCAAACTGCATAACTGAAAGAGAGGCAAGCAGAGAAAATTCAGAAAGGAAATTGCAGCCCGATTGTCTTCCAGAAAGTAGCAGCAAGCCAATACAGCTTGCATATGTAAAATTCAGTTATAGTATTTTTTTCCCCTTGAGTGTGTTCAGTTTCTGTTTTTTTGCCTGTATTCAGTTTAAGTGTGTTCTCTGTCCGTCTTTGGTTCAGGTCCAGTAGAATCTGCGGGGTAATTTTTCCCTTGTTTTTGCTCCAAGTTTCTTTGGTTTAAGTCCAGTAGAACTACCATCCTGGTTCATATCATGTTCATTCCCTTTTGAAGAAATATCCATTCAGTAATTTTTTTATTGTAGTATGATTTTATTTAAAATTGTTTTACTAGGTATGAGAAATATCATGGATATTATGGAGGGAAGCAGGAAGCAAGAAAGTGCAACTACACTGATATGGTAATAGGGCCTTTCAAAGAGATCTTTTTGTTTTTTTTACAAATTTGATGCCCCTTATTCTAGTTGTACCGTAGGTTTTTATATAAACTGCAGCTGCGCTACAGCTAAAAGGTTTGCCACCTTGCAATTGTGCTCAACTAGATTTGCCTTCAGGATAGATGTTATTCTAAAAATAATGTGAAGTATTGGCGGGCCACATCACTCCTATTAAGTATTAACAGATCCATGGTGCAGAAACTGTTTTTTTGTTCCGCATGACCTTAGGATGAATGATATCAGCATTGTAGTGAGACTACGAGAAGCTATTGGATGTGTGGTTCTGTAGGTTTTGGATGTGGGCTGTGGAATAGGTGGACCGCTGAGAGAAATTGCAAGATTTAGGTCAGATCGTCAAGTTAAAGTTTTTTTAACCCTAGTGAATTTTGATGTCCTTGGTGCCTTTTTTAACAAACTGACCAATGTATTACAATTGAATTAATCTTTATCAGTTAAGAGTTGGCACTTGGCACTTGTGGTCAATTTGCTTTTTTGGATGGATGGCACCTTCACTCTTTGTTTGTTTAGAGCACTGCCTTCTTTCATTTCAGTATTTGATTCATTTTCTGTAAAAGCCCCACGGCTAACTGAATCAAGCAAATGGTTTTCATGCAGGTCAACTTTAGTTACCAGATAACCAGGTCAAAGGTTATTTGAAACCACATTTTTAAACTAAGTGGATTTTTAAACCAGGTTATGTTCCAGGTTTCAGTGAATCTGCATATCTGTATATATGGCTGAGCTGGGATTTTTTTTTACCTTGCTTTGATGATTTTCCCCTGGCTTTTGTAATGTTGATGCCTGTGTTTAGATCCCTGTTCTTGGTGACCCAATTGGATGCATTGAACCTGCATATCTTGATGCCTGTGTTTTGAAAATTGTAATGTTGTTGTTCTATTAGTAATTTGTACCAAAATTAGATGAAGATCTATGTAAAAAGAAAAACAAATTTCAGATGAAGGTGCTTTGGGGTGGACTGACTTGATTGTTTACCTGCGTTGCATCTTGTTCTTTTGCTTCAGATCTGGGTGCTAATTTCAAATTTGGTCTTGCTTTTGCTTTGGTCCTCATCGTCCTTCTTTGTCTGCTACGCCGTCGCTGCAACCATCTACGGTGCCGTGTTTTTTTGTTTTTGTTACGCCACTGTTTTTTTTCTTTTTTTCTCCGTCAAGTTTGCATAGATCTGTGTTGTCATTTGGCTGAGATTTTGCCACGTCACTTTTTCTGGAAGTGGAAGATAACTACCCTGAAAATCTTCCAGATTTTTATTACGTACAGGTGCTTTTTTATTTTTGTGCTTTGTTGTACAGATGTGACGTGGCAACTTATAATTTGTTGAAAAAGTGGAAGAAAACAAACCGAACAATCTTCCACAAGATGTGTAGTCAGCCCCTTATTATCTATAAAAATTGAATAGAAATAACTAAAATAAGAAAAGATTTGAAAAAAAAAAGAAAAAACACATGTGTATGTTGGGGCTAGACCACCGACCCTACTATCTGTATGCCGCTTGCCTGGTTTGCAACCTGGCTTGTGTGGGCTGACCCTACGGCAGCATGTAGATGCTGGGCCGTGTCGCAGGCATCTTTGAATGCGGGCCGGTCTGCGAGGTTAGCCGCAAAATGCATGCAGCTCCCATACACCGATACAGGTATGCGAATTTGGTTTAACACCACCTCGCCAATTGAGGAAAGTCGCATCCCGTGGCCTGATATATAATACAACTAATGGGCCACATTGTGATCATGTTCTTGATCACCCAAAAAACAAGTAACGGGCCACATGGGATACATGTTCTTGCCCACCCAACAACTAGCCTGGAGCTGGCATTCCAATCGAGTTTTCCAGAAAAGGAAGAAAACGTTTGTTCGGCTACGCTTACGCTCGGTAGACAGAATATTTATTTATTTTTTTGTGTGTGTTATATTTATATTTATAGATATTTTTTGATAATTTCATTTATATAAATCTAGTACCATCTAAAAAATAGATGCCGCTTTCGTCAAATTAACCTTGGTGCGCGCGCCTCCCCTAGCGCCGGCTCTGGCTCTGTTTATTTTTTTTGCCTCGCAATTTAGGATTACCAAAAAAAAAACAGCATGTTTGCACGTTAATTTAGGAAGACAAAAACGATCACACCTCATGTCCACGTCTCAGTCCGCCGTCGCCCCAGAAAAAAAATTCACCCCGGCAAAAAAAACAGAAAAAAAATTCACCCCGGCAAAAAAAAAATCGCCCTGCATCGGCAAAAAAAAAAGTTCCCGAAATAAAAACATATATGGCAAAAAAAAAGGCACCGTAGCAAGGAAAAAACACCGTCCCTATTTCGAAAAAAACAACCGTAGCGTTTCTGAAAAAACTATATGGCAAAAAAAGCGTTTACGAAAAAACGTTGATATATGCCATATAATTTAAAAATAAAACAAAAAAATGAGAGGAATAAACTCTTTCCGCGCGAAAATAAATCAAACTGCTAAAAAACTCAAATAAAGCCATTTTAATAAGATATAAGAAGTTTATCTAAAGTAGACATATGCAAATAACAATTCCCTCAAATTCACTTTAGATAGATGTGGTGAACAGAGGTGTTGCACTATAAAATAAATTTAATCGATTTTAAGGGATCATGTCAAGATCACTATTCATCCTTCACTCGACACGTTCGTATTCTACCCGGTTCTCATACGAAGACCAAATATATGTGTCTGCGTCCGATACAAAGTCTTCAAAGCTCACGCGTTCGCATCCTACCCGATTCCAATACGAACATAAAATCTACGTGTCCGCATCCAATAAAAAGTCTTCATAACTCATAAGTTCACGTCCAGTTACTAAGGTTCAATAAAAAAAATTAGCCCCCCTACACGGGCTTTATCTAGTGTTATTATAATATAATTTTTGGTTAGTTATTGTTTGGGGACGTACCCACCGACCGGTGGCATTTAGCCATGTGCTGAACCCCCCCAGTGCCCCTAAATTATTTTTTCTAGTAGGCGGGCCAGGCAGTCCACCACCACCACAGTTACATGTATAAAAGTAGTCTAAAGCTTTAAAAAGTTGTAACTACAAAAATATGCATCCAAATTAAATTTCAATTGCACCATTGTATTTCTTACAATAAATTCTTTAAAACAAGGCCACACATGGATATATTTAGATAAAATTTTATTTATGAACATTTATCTCATAAAGATAGAACATTTTTCTTTTATGAAATAGAGGCGGCGTTTTAGTTTTCGAAAACAATGTTCCGTTTCCACAAAAAATGTTCTAGGTTTAGAAAAATAATATTCCAAGTTTAGTAAAATAAAATATTATATTCATATGAATGGTATTATAATACTGATGAAAATAAAAAAATAAGTTACAAATGCTATGAAATAAAATAGAAACAATAAAATGATAAAATCTTAAATAACAATACAAAAGTACTGAAAGATAGAATAAAACAGTCAAAGGTACTACAGAATATCCCATGCATACTATATGAACATCACAAAATATATTATAAAACATCACATGTAAAAATACATCATAGAACGTCACATTTATACTACATGAACATCTCAAAGTATATCATAGAACATCATATTTGTACTACGTGAAAATCTCCAAGTACATCATAGAATATCACGTATATACTGTATGAACATCAAACATATATCATGGAATAATGAAAATTAACAAAACATGAAAACAAAGGAAATTAGTAATTAAAATAATTAATCAAAGTAAAATAAAGAAGAAGAAACAAGTGAAAGAAAACAATAATAACAAATGCTTCGAAATATATATATAAATAAATTAATAAAAGACTCAGTAGAACATAGGGAGAAAATAATTAGAGTAAAATAAAAAGAAAAAAATTTAAAGCAAAAGAAAAATAAGAAAATCACAAAAAACATAAAAAAATAAGCAAAAGAAAAAGCAATAGAAGAAAAGAAAAAAAATAAAAAAGGAATAAAAGATGAAAAGAAAGAAAAATAAAAAAGAATAAAATATGACAAGAATAATAGAACAAAAAAAGTAAAATAGAAAAAGGGAAAAAAAATAGTAGAAAGGAAAGGAAAAGAAAAATAAAACAACTACTATTCACGTGTCTGAACATTAATTGTTTCTGCTGGGTTTCAACTCTAGCCTACCCCAATTTATTTGAGACTTAAAGGCTTTGTTGTTGTTATTGTTGAAAGAAAAAAGAAAAAATGACGGAACACACGTACCTGGGACGGAGCGACTCGCTCCATGGGCTGATTGGGCCAAAATACACAAAGCGGGCGGGGAGAGCGCGAGGCAACGATGGTTTCCGTTAGGAAAAAGTCTACATTATGTTTCTCAATTTTTGTCAAAGTCTGTTTTCCTTTCTGAACTCAAAAACCGGGGAAACCACCTCCCTGAATTTTTAAAACCGTTCATTTTACCTCCCTGACAGGTTATAAGCGGTTTTCAAAGGCAATTTTGTCTTTTTCTTTTGTTTATTTATTTTGGCTGAATCTTTAAAAAAATCATAGTAAATCTTTGAAAAATCATAAAATAGAAAATCTAATTTTGTTGGACTCTACATGAGTAGATCTACACAGTGAACATATAATATGGTATGTTTTAGTATAATTTTTTTATTGTAGATTTAGAATCTATGTTTTTCTATAATTAATTCATAACTGCAGTTTCTATGATTCAATTGTGATGAAATTTTTATGGTAGGCTAATTATTAAATGCTTGAACTGTAATAAAAATGTCATACTCATTGGATCATATATAACTTAGTTATAGATCGCCATAAAAATAAATCTATAACTATAACTAAGTTATACATGATCAATGCGTATAAAATTTTTACTACAATTCAAGCATAAAATAATTAGTTAATCATAAAAAATCCATCTTAATTGGACCATAAAAACTACAGTTATGAATTAATTATAGAAAGACATAGATCTAAAGCTACAACAAAAAAATTATACCGAAGCATACAATATTATAAGTTCACTGTGTATATCTACTCATGTGGAGTCCAACAAAATTGGATTTTCTATTTTATGATTTTTTAAGGATTTACCATGTCACGTGCATCTCTATTTCCCGCGCACTCCTTCATTTCCCGTGCTCGCATCGCCCGGATGCCTCGCCCTGCCAGCACTACTCGCTCGCACACAGAGACTGCATGCTTCCGCTCCGCTTCCCACGTGCAGGCAGGGATCGCCTGCCCCCCTCTCCGTATCATGCACGCAGGGACCACCGACGCTTGTGCCTGCTCTGTATCGCGCTCGCACCCCCACCTGCATATGTGCGCCATGTGACTCTGGCCGTCCCATTCGACGCTTGAAACATGAAAACACTTGCGATACTAAAAAAAACTTACTGCAACATTCGTCTGAAATAGATGAAACATTTGGAACAAACACGTGCAACATCGGTGTGAAACATATGCAACATTTAGATAAAACACTTGCAACGTACGTCTAAAATGGATGAAACATTTCAAACAAACTCTTCCAACTTCTGTTTGCAAATATATGCAACATCTAGATAAAACACTTGCAATGTACATATGAAAAACAGATGAAATATTTCGAATAAACGCTTGCAACATATGCAACATCCATGCTAGGTAGCAAACGTGCCAACGTGTGCAATGGAATCTAATTCGTATTTGAGTTGGACTCGTAGCATTGTAGTATCAGAAGTTAAAACAAACTCTCCACTATCAAGCAGCAAGGGAGATGGGTGATTATACCTAGGTAACACCTAGCGATATGACTACACGAGGGATCAGACATGCTACAGTGCCCATGATGAACAATTCTCGAAACAGTAGCCGGCGACGTGGCTACATTAGGAATCATAAATGGTATACAAGAATAAGAATAAAAATTGGTAGAGATCGATGGTAGATAATAGTGGATATATATTCATACCAACTAATTTATTTGTTTGTGGCTTGTTTCTGCTTATTTGTTCGTGGTTGCATACTACTACAGTATATAATAAATAAACATAATCCCTAGCTGCTGTAAAGGTACGGCTAACCACTTACAGCCTGGTCGGTTGGGCTTATACGATCGTATACGATCGTGTATTATAAGCTGGAACAGTATTTTTCTCTCACACCAAACCAGCAAAACCTGCCAGCAGTAAATAATCCACGATCGTTTACGACGAAACGAACAGGGTGTTAGACTGTCTCCAACAGCGTACGCATAACACGACCCATACTCAAAATACGTGATGCACAGTGTTTTATCGGAAAAATACACGCTCCAATGGAGTAGGCAATCGCATGACTCATTTTGCGTCCGAGGCGACGCGGAACGCAAATAAGCGTCCTCTCTCCGTCTCACCCGTCGGTCTCTCCCTCTCCCTCTCGATCCGCACGCGGACAGGGCGGCGACTGATGGCGCGGGCGGGCACGGCGGTTGCAGCCGGCCTCCTCCTCCTCCGCCTCCTCTCCCCCTCGGCCCTCCTCCTCTCCCCCTCGCGCCGCGCCGTGGCCGGGGACGGGCACCGCCGGCGTCCACGGGTGGTGTGAAAGTCCGCGCTGCAGCCCACCGGCGAGGGAGGCCCCCAAGCGCAGCGGCGTGGGACGAGCGCCCTCCCCTCGACGCGGCGGTTCGGGGCCGGCGCGGCGGCGCTGGGACGAGCACGCCCCCTGGCGGCGGCGCTGGGCGAGCGCCCTCCCCTCCCCCGGCGCGGTGGTGCGGCGGTGCCCCAGCCCCAAGGTGCGGCCTCTCTCCCTTGCTCCTCCTCTCCTTACCTCACTGGCTTCGGAGTCGAGTGTCGGTCTGTGCTTGTCGTCGTTCTTTGCTGGATCGATCTGGGGCCTCCAAAACCGAATCCAGAAACTTCATGGCTTGATCCATTCGTTCCCCCACCGGATCTAGCCTGGTGGCGTCCTCTTGCGGCGTCCGGCGTCGAGGGATGCGGCATGGGGATGTCTTGCTGCACCGCGGCTCCTCGCCTTCCGTTTCTGGCCCTATTGGCTGTTTGAGTTGGCAAGTTTTGGGTCCATGACCCTTTCCCTGTGCGTGACCCAAACCGTGAAATAGGTGCCACGTTTAGGTTCTGGTTGTTGGAGACAGCCTTATAAAAATTAAGGACGTGGCCAAGGCGCCACCTATATATTAGAAATTCAGGATTAATTGCTAGAGCCACACCTCTAGAAATAGGAGTTGTACGGTTAAATTTGATTTTTTTTTTCAAACGATCTCAAAGGATAAACGACGGAAATCCAAGTTATAGACCCCGAAGAATTATACAACTTGTAGTTGACAACTTTTTTATTTAAAATCAAGATCTAAGAAAAATTATGTTTGAATTTCTGACATTTGAAATTCATTTTTTTAATGGACTCGGTAAAGAAATAACCAAAACCAAAGAGCTATACAACTTTGTAGTTAAAAACTTTTTCATTTGAATTCGTTTAGGGTCTCAAATGCTCATTTGAAAATCGAATGAAGATAATACGAGAAGAAATAATATCTCATATGGATAGAAGTGACTTGTGGGAGAAGTGGTTTAGAAGAGCTACACGCTAGCCTGAGGTCAGGAATCACATAAGTTGATCACAAAGACATGATCAATTTCTTTTGTGTTTGTTGTTTATTAGGAGATCCTTAATTTCTTAACATCTAACTTTGTCGCTATGATATTTGTGCTAGTCAAACTTTCTTACGATTGACTATGTTTGTACAAAAGATTAACATCATTTGTATATCCAAACAATAATGTTCAGGGAGTATGTTGTGAATGTTGCGTTTGTACTATATTGCGTATAAGTTGTTCTAGCAAAAATAAAAGGACTAGATAAAAGAAATGTTGTAGTAGAACAACAATAATGTTCAAGGAGCATGCGACAGCTGACAAGACACATTCTTTTTTTAAAAAAATGGGACAAGACACATTCCCACCACATATGTTGAACATATTACTTCTTCTATTCTAAATCATAAGACATTTTAAGTTTTCTAAATATATTAATTTTACTACATAGGCTAGGTATAATTGTATATCTAGATGCATGGTAAAATTTATGTATTTAGAAAAGCCAAAATGTCTTATTTGGAATAGTGAGTATTCTGTTTTTTTTTACTTTTTGTTACTACTCAGTGCTAAAAAAAAAGAAGCGTAGATGCTCTTGTTCTAGTATTCTTTAGCTTTTAGTTACTTTGAGTATTCAGTTTCATACACTTTTTGGCCAGCACATTACTGTCTTGTATCCACTAGCATCTCGTACCACAGTATTATTGGCTAGTAACAACTCTATATAGTATCATTCAGTATTTTCCTGTATGATACAGTACCTTCCAGTATTATCCTTGGTCAGTAACAACTGTATCAAATAGCATAGAGTACTGTTCTATATGATACAATTCCTTCTAGTATATCTTCTAAAAACATACAATACTCAGTAGTCATTTTTCTATGTATTATGTTTTCGCATTCATTTTTTTTCTAATTTTTACACATACCAGGAAATGTTTCTCTATGACCAATATGCTATATGATCGCAAATACTTGTTGTGAGACAAAAACACTATACCATGGCTAATAAGTTGAAGCGAACATGTTGATTTTGGTGTTGTTTTTTTTTTTTTTTGACCGATACAAAGTTGGTGATCGGCGGGTTATATCTCGAACTAGGGGGCGGAATTTAATTTGGGCTGTGTGTGCATGACTGCATGCTGCTGAAGCCCGATGACAGAATATGATGTGCTTCTTCTAACCAACGCCATGGGCCGTGGTACGCCATTGGCCCAATCGAAGCACCAAATCGGCTTCTAACCGGAGCCTGTTACGATGGGCTGGGCCCTTTTACAACACGTCCGCGCCAATTCAGTTCCTCTCATCCAATGGTTCTTTCCCCCTCAAAACAATTAATCGAATGGTTTCCCTAAAAAATGGTTGAGCACATACCCTCCTGTGAAAATGGAACACGTTACTTTCGATTCTTCCATTCCCTACGTCCTCTTTGTCTAAGCTTACTTCACTGATTATATTAAAAGAAAAATCAGAGACAATTGTTTGCAAAGAGAACCGATCTTCTCTGAATGTTCAAGTTCAACAACATCAGCAATTCACTCTTCTCTCTGTGTTACTTCCGGCCTGGTAAAGTCAGCAAGCTGTTAAACAGATGCAACGGGCAGCTGCTGCTGCAGGCTTGCAGTTCCTCGCAGCAACTGATGGCCCTTTCAAGTAGTCACTGTACAGTGTACACCGGTGTGCTGTAGTATCCAGTCCGCAGTCACCGGACAGAGCCTGGTAGTATAGTATCTCTCTATACGTCTCTTGTGTCTCAGAAACTTCTTGTCAAGATGTAAAAGACCAAAACTGGTGACTATTGTAATGAAAAACTGTTGTGGATTGCTTTGACAATCTTCTCAGACAGCTCGGTGCCCCGCAATATGAGATACAGTACAAACGAAGCATAAATGAGGACCGCCACGCAGAGAAGCGAGCCAGATAGGGGGCCTCGGATTTCAGAAGAGAAGAAATCCATCAAGAGGTATCCGTTGATAGTGATCAGCAGAGTGGCCACGGTCCAGGTTACAGCCTGCATAAAAAAATGTTGAAGCTCGGTGAGGTCATGAGGATAGCATCAGGTTTGAGATTTGACATGCCAAATCAAGTCGGCAAGTTAGTGCAGTGAGATTTGATTGATAAATTAGCTGAAAATCCGGTGGAGATGTGATTAAATGCATGATTAAATGCAGGTTTTTATTTTTCTCAAAATATGTTCTAGTATATAACTAATAATTTTTCTTTCAAAAAAAATATAACTCTAATAATCATCTATTTCAAGAAGTTTTGTGAGGAGGCTATTTCGCCAAGGCATGAAACAGTGAGTTTTCTGCAGCAAAAAGGGCAATAAGGCACTACCAAGAACGCAATGAATTTGTGTAATGGGAGTATCAATTATCACTAGTTTGATTAATTACAAACTAACACCGTATCATATCCCTATATTCTATCAGTTTTGGGTTTGGCATGCATGGACCATGAATAAAAGTATAAAACAAAGGGCAGAAAGTGCACAGTACATGAAAAAAGGTACATTAGGGTATCAAATTCATGATAACTTACTTGGGTGTTAGGGCCTATTTTGAAGACCCCCATAACATGCTCCTTGGAAACCAAGGTTATGAGTGGAATGAGCGCAAAAGGGATCTGAATTGATTGGAGCACATTGAGCCACTCATTTAAAACATCCAGTGCGGAATCAGATGTGTTGAAGAACAAAGCAACAATTATAGTAGGCACAATTGCGAAGCTTCTGGTGATCAATGCCCTGACCCATTTTTTTAACCTTAAATTCAGAAATCCGCCCATTATAAACTGTCCAGCATAAGTTCCTGTTATCGTACTACTCTGCCCAGCCGCTAAAAGCCCAATCCCCCAGATGTACAGTATAGGAAAAAATCCTCCACCAAACTTCTCTTGCAGATACTGTCCAGCATTTTCAAGGCCAATATTACCAGCCTCCTTGCTTCCATAAAATCCTTTTGCAAAAACTGTTGTGACAAAGAGATTTATCATGAAAGAGATAGCTAATGCTATAGTTGACTCTATTGAATAGTATCTCAATGCTTCACGGACTTGATATTCCTTATTTTGATCTATTTTTCGTGATTGCACAAGTGCTGAATGAAGAAACACATTGTGGGGCATGATGACACAGCCAACAACCCCAACCGCTTGTCTTATTGTCCTTGAGCTCAATTTTGGAACCAAAATACCTGACATTACAAATTACGTGTGATCAGCGGATAAAGTTACACAATTTGCAGCATAAAAAAAGGTCAATTATTGTCCTTGAGCTCAATTTGCAGCATCAAAAAAAGGTCAGTGAGATCCTTACCAATCAACAAGTCTTTCCCATTCGGCTTCGTGTCTGTGAACATCCATGCAAAGGAGACAGCCATAGTTGCAATTAGAAATGCAAATACAGCTTCTAGTTTCCTCACCCCATAGTTTTCGAGCCAAAGAAAAATAAAGCTGAAAAGAGGTAACATAAAGGTCAGTGATGGTACAAATAAAAAAGTTTACTTAACTGTCATAAGGCACTTAATTAAACATGACATGTTTAAGTATATCGAAGTTATGCTTTCCAGGTGCAAAGAACAAGGTAGAAGACAGACAATATTTATTAATGTGCTTAAAGAAATGCACTTGTAATTTTTATCTTGCAACCATTTGAATAGATATGTGTATGTCATTCTATAAGCCAAGCAATGACTATCACAATCCAGAAAACTTTGGAACAAGATTGAAAAATAAAGAAGAAAGCAGATGGATGTCACACTAACAAAGAAGAAAGCAGATGGATGTCACATTCATGTAGTATTCTAACAGCTGTTGTTAAATAGCATCTGATTTCTAGCTGTCAGCAGCATCACTTCATTGTGCAAAAGTCAGCACAACACACTAGTTAATATTAATTATACACACCATCAGGACAAACAACAACAACATAGTCGACTACAAGACCAAACATTTTTTTAAGAGAAAGGAACACCAACTATTTGGAGAGCGGAATCTAACATGTGAAGCCAAATTGAATTGATAGAAAACATTCATGTAATTGAGTACCAGTCATTGGGAACTCTCAAAATATATTCTTTTGCTTGAAAATGAATATTGACCCAGCTTGCTAACAAAAACTAACCAGTGGTTTAGGGTCTTATATAAAACAAACTAGGGGGGGTGAACCAAATGGCATATCTGCATATAAAAAGGAAAACTTGGCCACCAACAATCTAAAGCAACGCCAAAATAAATTTCTGGCACTCTTTTTCTGGTCCAAAAGTCAAAAATTGAAACTTGAAGGTTAGAAGCAGTAGTGAAATCATTTTTTTTATGTCCGCTGTCAAAGCAAGTAAGTGTCTCCAACCTTCCTACACCATAGAACACAATAAATTCAAAGTGGATCAGGTGCAAATGCAACACCAATGGTGATTGGTGACTGAGACAACTAAAGTACAACCTCACCACAAAATTGAAACACTCCTCGAAGTTGAGAAGTACGGAAAAAATTATCCTATGAAATTTCTAAGTAACTGAGATATAAATAGTTCCCTTTGAGCCAAAGTTTCACCCAAATCGCCCCTCCTAGTGATTCAATTTGACTACACTAGCAAGGAGCAAGCCTAAAGTTGTAATTTTTTTCCTCTTTGATTGATGAAAAGATCTCTATCAATGACCAATTCCCCAATGCCTATCAAAGAGAGAGCATTTTCAAGGAAACAATTGTCATGAAGAAAAAAAGCTCCAATCTTTTGGAACTATCCTGTGATTCAGTACCAATTGCCGTGAAGAACTGGAAGATGGCAGAACAGGTCAACAAACAAACAAATAAAAATTGCGAACTCACCAATCCAAGGCGGTGATGACGACGCCGGCCCAGAGCGGCAGGTACCCGCGGCTGAGGATCTTGATGGCGATGGCGCTGCCGATGACCTCCTGAATGTCGGCCCCCACCATGGCGACCTCGGCCATGAGCCAGAGCGCGCGGCGCGCCCAGTCCGGGTACTCGTCGCGGCAGAGCTCGGCGAGGTGGCGGCCCGTGGCGACGCCGAGGCGCGCGGCGAGGAGCTGCACGAGGAGGCCCATGGCGGTGGCCCACATGAGCAGCCACAGCAGCGTGTCCCCGGCGACGGCGCCCGCCTGGAGGTCCCCCTCGAGGTTGCCCGGGTCCAGGAACGCGATGCTCATCAGGAACCCGGGCCCCGTGAAGAGCCAGAGCTTCCGCCACGAGAAGGGCGGCGTGGAGGAGGAGGAGCAGAGCGCCGCGTCGTCGCCGTCCGCCGGGTCCGGCCCGTCCGAGATGGACACGATGACCTTCTCCGCCGCCTCGTACGCGCGCTCCTCCAGGTCCTCGTCGTCGTCGTCGTCGTAGTCCGGCGCCGGGGCGGAGGCGGGGAGCAGCGCGCGCGCCTCCTCGACGGCCCTGGCGGGGTCGGGGGCGGCGTCCCCGGCACCGCCGGCGGGGGCGGCCATCGAGATGCGTCGCGAGGCGGGCGGACGTGGACGACGCGGGAGGCGGGTAAGGCACGTGGTTGGCACGTGCCCGCCTCGGTTCAGGATGCTTTGGATTTGCTCTTCAAGTGATAATGCCTTTGTCCCTTCTGGGGCCTTAACCCTTATATACTTTAGCGTCATCTTTGCTGTGATTAGTTATATATGTAATAAATATATGTATGTTTCATACTCCAGTGAAATTGTAATTCCTTAGGGCTTTTTTGGTTCTGGAAACGATTCCCAGCCAGAATGATAAGTTACAGCCTGTTCGTTGGTTCGATAAGTCGATTGTGTTGGTTTATACGGCTGATTTATTGTGAGAGAAAAACATTGTTCTATGACTGATAAGCCCTGGCTAAAACCAACAAGCGAACAGGCTGGCTATTGGGCCTGTTCGCTTGGAGGAATTCTGGAGAAATTTGGATGGTTTGGAGGAATGCTGGAGGAATTTGTGAGAGAAAAACGTTGTTCTGGATTAAAAAAACAGATCAAGCCGGATTTAAGGACACATAAACGGGACATTAATTTGTATAATCTTGCGTCAGCCGGAATGGTTCCAGATTCATTTCGGACTAACTGAACGAGCCTTAGGGCTCGTTCGTTTGAGTAGTTTCCGCTCCGGAATGATTCCCGGTCAAATCTGCTACGTACAAATTAAACGGACAATCCTGATCGGAACGGTTCCCGGACGTCGTTCCCCGGGAACCGAACAGGGCCTTAGTCCAATTTGAAACCGGCGTTGCTGCGTCTGCGTGATATCTGATCTATCTGAGTGGTCAAATTAATGATAGACCGATTTTGTTGACAGTAAGTGAAGAAAAAACAGCTAGTTTTGTAATGCCCTGAACGCTAAGTTGTGCATGTTTGCCAGCCAAACTCGACCAATAAACAAAATGTGGACTGCTACATCGCCATCATCATGTGTACAACTTACAAGGGGAAATGGTTCGTGAAGGAGAGT
Source organism: Miscanthus lutarioriparius (assembly GCA_904845875.1). Taxonomy (NCBI): domain Eukaryota; kingdom Viridiplantae; phylum Streptophyta; class Magnoliopsida; order Poales; family Poaceae; genus Miscanthus; species Miscanthus lutarioriparius. The sequence continues at coordinate 22,484,786 of CAJGYO010000014.1, read as the reverse complement.
AGAAAAATCCACTGATATCTTGTACTAGTTTTTGTGGTGAAAGTACCAAATGGCGTTTTTCTAAGCTTTGATGGATTGCTAGCCGTCGCTTTTAAGAAAATTCGAATGGGCCAGAAAGAAAGATACGATGAGTAGCGACAGTTCATTTCATTCAGAATAAAGTGACAGAATATCAGGAGTAGCACCAACCATGGCCACACACAGACACACTGTAGGTGGTGGGCCCGTACAAAATACACGAGTGTTTAGCGTTTTTCTCGAAAATACAGCACCTGTTGGTAGCTAGAGCCCTGCTTTGGACATCAATCACCATGGTCATTGTTGATCTGTTCGGCTGGTATTAAAATCGTCTGATAAGCTAACTAAAGATGTTTTATTGTGAGAGAAAAATACCGCAGATTCTAGTTGATAAGCCGGCTGATAAGTTCAAGCGAACATGCCCTTTTGTTCATTCTTAAAAAATATATAGGAGCATTTTAATCTTGTTCTTATTGTCTTTCACCGTGTTTATAGAGAAAATCACTCGAGCGTCTACAGGACCAGATTAATCTAATTAAATGTACCATAAAAAAGACGCTTAAACAGTGTGCTTGTTCGGTATTATAGATATTTTTGTAGTTTTCATATATTTAGTCAATAAAAAAAACTGATAGATTTGACTTACAACAAAACTTAAAACAACTTACTTTTGAGAACAGAGGGAATTCATCTCTTTTTCTTCTCATACCCTTCTCTGCTATCTCACATAGCCTTTGGATAGTATTTGCATATTATTATCTCTGGCAATATCTTTTTGTCAAAAGAAATCTCCGTCAATATCTTAGCAGTTAGTCTATTTGGTATTCCTATTTAATTAGCAGCTACATAAGGAATTTCGCTATTCACGATTAAAGAGGCTCTGCAAAACACTGTTTGGGGTCCAAGCAGTCCTGTTGACGCTCTCCAATTGCTTGCGGATCTTGCTCATATGAAATGTACTGGTTTATCTCTAGCTCTTGTTAGATGGTAGCAAGCAGCAGACAACTTGATTTTTTGCTTGCATTATAGTAAGGAGGTTGCTTTAGATCACCACACTGCAAACGCTCCTTTAGCAATGTATAGCTTGGAATAGAAATAAGATGTGTTGCGCCATCTATTCTACAGCCCACTATTCCTCAAGGTTGAGTGGTCCATAAAAATTTCTTATAGGCAAACAGTTTAGTACAATAATTTTTTTGTGATGATACTTTGGCCGATACAGATCTGTCAATTCTATCCTGCTTCACATGTCTGAGTAGTTTATTTCTTCATGGGCACATGCTCAGCTTGACATGTGAGACTTTTGAGTAGTAATCCAATTGTTCGTTGGCCTACATGCTTACAAAAAAAACTTAAGAGTACTGAAATGCTCACTCACACATGTTAATTTCGTGTGCTACTACAACTAGGATCGTTGCTTAGTATTTATAATTTATTTTAGGGCTGTTAGCAGGATTGAAGTATCTCTAGATTGCAATTTCTTATTTGCAGAAGACTTTTCGTAATGTGCGGGGAAATGTTTGAGGTGCGAGTTGAGTGTGTATATGCATCCAATTGCTTAGTGTTTTAGTGACTTGTTCTAATTATTATTTTATAGTTAAAACATATATACCAAATTTTAGGCCGTGGAAATGATTAATTCTTGCATGGCTGAAAGGACAAAGATGAAAAGTGAAGAAGAAAGTAACAAGATTCTGCTGAAGACAATCCTTATGTATTGTGCACTTGTTGTTTACATGGTTCCAACTTAGTTGTAATTACGAAGTATGTATGGACATAGTACAATTATTGGTTAGTGTTCATATTGCCATTTGTTATGGTATTGCTCATACATGATTATTAAACTTATTTTGTTCTTCAAATCACGGCAGGGCGTCTGATGTTCTAGTGTGATTGTATTGGAGGATGTCCAAAGAGGAGAGAGAGCACATCTGGGCATCGTGAAACTTTTGCATTTTAGACCTTTTTGAAAACTTATCTTATAAATAGACCCTCCACACCCTCAAATAGCACGGGCCCAGCTCTAGTGTATTTGGTATTTTGAATTGAATACCAGCTACATAAGGAATTTCACTATTCATAATTAAAGAGGCTTTATTTATAGCCAGGACAAAAAATACTATTTGCAAGATAACCTCGATCTGGGTCCCAGACTGTCCTGTCGCCGTATCAAAATCCTTATCATATATCCCCTGCCTCTGTTGACCCTACCATGGAAAATGGAGTTCAAATGGACGGCTGAGGCCTGAGGTAAATTAGAAACCAAGAGGCCATGACTAAGGACGAAAACAGGACGGAAATATCTCGAACCAAACCGTATCGTTTTTTATATTTAATCCGATCGAATCCGTATTTTTTTGTTTGACTTTACCATTTTCGCTTTCGCATTTGAGATGTTTCGTATTTCAAATATAAAAGTAGAAAACGGTTTACACATTTTTCGACCGTTTTCTACTTTTCTACTTTTAATTTGAAATATTCCAAATTCAAAATTCGGTTTAAACCGAATTTGGCCAACTGCACAGGTCATACAGTCCAATTACAAGCTGCTCACCACGCAGCTGCGTTCTTTCTACTGGTGGCTAGCTGCCCTCTCTTATAGACGGCGCCCAGCCTTATCTCTCTTATTATGTATTTGGTCGTGCACTTGTTTAATGTTATGCACTTGCACTAGATCATGCACTTGTTAGTTGTGAACTTGTTATATATTTGGTCTTGCACTTGTTTAATGCTATGCACTGTGGGTCGGTATTTCGTATTGAATTTTCGCATACCGACCGTGTTCAACATAATTCCGCTCGAATTGGTTCGTTTCCGAAATTCTAGATATTCCGTAAGTTCGTGTTCGTTTTCGTGTCCGGCTTGTCCGCTTTCACTTTCGCTTTCGTATTTTAAATGTAAAAGTAGAAAACAGTTGAGGAGTTTTTCGACCGAGTTCGACCGTTTTTATCCTTAGCCATGACTACTCAACAGTGAGCAGAGAGCACCATGCATGTGCTTGTGGAACACCCAAATGGCACACTCAACTCACAAGTCACAACTCAAAGTATAGCGCATGATGAGCCTGAGATGCATGTATTTTTTTCGAACCGGAAGGCATCCCCCATTTCCATTAAACGGCATTAACGGAAATACATCATGTTTAAGAGTTTCCAGAAGACGAACAGAAGAAGAAAAAAACAGAAACTAAGAGAGGCTACTTCCTTACGACCAGTACAACCACCTCGAGCATCACATATTGACAAAAGCAACGTTTAAGACGCAGACAGAAGTAACATCTACAGATTTGCCAAGACCACAGATCTGGCACACCAAAAAGAAGGCAGCGTCTTTTTGTGAATCAACGTAGAAACCTTGCTTCAATCTGGAACCCTCTTCTTGTTGAGCTTCAGGTTGCATCCCTGTTGTCGCTATTGTCCTCCAGGAGCTGCACATTACTTGTTTTCTTCTTCTTCACCAGCTTCATCGCAATCTGTAGCATGGTGTTGATGCCAGCCTCCAGCGCTTCCTTATCAACATCTGGATAGAGGCCTGCCCAGTAACTCATCAGGACACACGCATAACACACAATAGAAGCAGGGTCATGTATTGTTTTGCCCTCAAAACATATTTTGTTCCTAGTTTTCCATATGACCCAACATACTGCAGCAATACCAAGAGTGTGATATTTTTTAGCCAACGGTAACCATTTTTTAGGCAACGGTAACCATTTCATCAGGACACACGCAGGCTTGACTTTGGCATGATATTACTCGGTATTGGTGGGGAATTAGGACTCGATCCTTTAATAGAAGTTGAAGATGGTATATAGGTCTACGACTTTGATTTAGATTGTTTTCAATTATGCTTCGCGGTTTAGGAGAACGAGCGTCGTCAAATCGTGTCGTCAGGCTGGGATCGCGGGCCTGATGGCCGTAACGGTTCGGTCTTGATGGCGACCATGCAGCAGAAGCTCGGCTGCCGCGTGGAGGCCCTGCGTCGCCGACGTCTGCGCCGAGCCAGAGCCGTCGTCCGGCTGCCGCGTCTCAACAACGCCCGCCACTCGCCCGCTCCCTCCCGCGCTCTCATTCGGTTTTCTGTCTTCTCTCCGTCAATCCTGCCCAAGAAGCAAGCCTGGCATAGCCGCAAGAGCTCCGCCCGGCGCCATTGGCGAACACAAAGCTCACCCACGTCGTGCAATCGCCACCGTACAGCGCCACCGTAGTACCCTTCTTCCGCGCGTCCACCTCGCCATTGAGCCGTTTGAGTCTTGGTAAGGGCACATTGGCCGTTTCCACCACCGCCCGCCATGGCGAGGTCTCGCCGGAGTTGGAGCTCTACGCGGCCAACTACCACCGAGGCCTTTTCGTCCTCCTCTCTTTGCTTGGGTAGCACCATAGCGACCCCCTGTAGCTCGTGCCGTGCTCGGTTGAGGCAGCCATGGTTTGCCGTCGCCGGCATCTCGCGCCGGAGCTCTGCCGTGCCGCCATCACCGGCGACGCGCCACCTCCGCTAGGTCTTAGGTCTCTCCGGTAGCAGCAATCGAGTCACCTCATCACGGAGATCACGCTGGTGCCGTCGGTTTCGCCGGAGGAGCCGCCGTCGGCGAGCTTCGCCGTGGCCGCGCCGTCACATACGCCTCCCCTGTTTTTGTCTCGCTGACAAGCGGGTCCAGCTGACACGCGGGTCCCACGCGTCAGTGACAGTGTAGTGATAGGCTAGTTCAAATTTATAGATTTCTATGCTGTTTTGTGAATTTTGTAACTGCAAATGTGTAGATCCAAATGGTGTGATTCAAATTTTGTTAGACTCACAGGGAAGTCTAGTATTTAAGAAAAATATGACATGAGCACATGATATAGAAATTTTGGATGAATTAAATAGGAAACTGAAATGTGTTTTTAAATACATGCAAACTTGTTTAAATCATATCTTGAGTTTCTGTGGTCCAAAAATTATGAAATTTTGTGGGTAAGCTAGTCTTGCTTAGTAGAAGCTCTGGTAAAAATTTGAGAGTCATTGCATGTGTGGTTTTTGAGTTATAGATTTTCCTTTCATCATTGATTGATACTTGTGTAAATTTTTGTAAATTATCTAGGAATCCTATGACCATGAAATTTTGTGGGGAGTATCCCAGTACCTTAAGGATGTTAGGAAAAATATGAAATCTATTGCTCGGCACTTTTAGCTAAGGTTTTCTATTTATGCCTTTTTAAGCACTTATACCTTGTCATTTTTGTGTAGGCTATTTTACTTATCCAAATGCTATGAAAATTTTATGGTGCTCTACTTAGAGTAGTAATATGTTACTGTAATTTTCTCAGATTTTTATGAGCACCAGAAATATATGTTGCTGTGTAGCCCTAGTTTAAAATGAAATCAAATGATCTTCTTTAATGCGAGTTTAGTTAATAATGTTCGCTTTGGTGTATCTTTGAAGCACCTTAGTTTGCTGTGGTGATTTGGCATGTTAGTACAGTGGTTGTCGTAGTAGATAGTAATACATGTTCTTGGATGATGTTGACTACCTTGTAGAAGAGCTTTGCTACTACTATGTCCAATAAGGTTAAACATGTTCATCTACATTTCATGCATCATGATCATTACATGTCATCTCTCCGATGCACCTATGCATTAGCACTTATACATCTGCATCATACAGGATCGCAGGAGGAGTTGCTAGTAGCAGTTCAGAAAGAGCAGACCGGGACAGATCCATAAGAAGTCCAGGCACAGGAGGTGCCAGAGGAAGAGGAGCCGGGAGAGGATTTGCCCGAGTGCGTGGATCATCATCCTAGTTCGTTCGAACGAGGAAAGCTCCGCAGCATTCTAAGTCTCCTAATTTACAAAAACAATTCTTTCTATATATATATATATGAGTTATATATTGTTGCATTAAGTTGTAGGAATTGATTGAAACCGTTGATGCATTTATTACTATCCTTGCCTATCTTATTACCTTTTACCCTATTAGGTCAGGATCGAATAACTGCTTAGCCTTGCTTAGACTGGTAGCGATCGGTGATATCCGGTCACCTACATTATAGGTGGTTACTGGAAGAATTTAGCTATGGAAAGAATGATATTCTGGGATTAACCATATGTGATGGAAAATTGGAGACCGAACGGAAAAGTTGGAGGCAACCAGACAGGGTTATGGGGTGCTCTTAGTTTCCGTCTATGTCGATTAAGGACCGATCGTTGCTCATCCCTCTTGTCATGTTGAACGCATGCCTCACATTTAGCTGGCCGAATAAAGTACCTTTCGACCGTGAAGCTAGTGGCACCTTTCGGGCCGGGATCTACACGAGTGCGCGTATTGGTGCTGATGGGGGTATGACAGGGGCATGAAGAGTGAGCCCAAGGGCAGGTGCGACCTGATTCCTGGCAGTCGGGCGGTCCCTGGGTACTGCGGCTCCAGATTGTCCCGCGGCTACCTGAAAAGTGTCATTGGTGATCTGTAGCTCACTTGATCGGTGGGTGTGGTTTGTGTGAGGAATAAATCACCAGCTGGTTAGAAATCGATTCGAATCGCCATCGCTCCTAGATAGTGAGCACTTGACTCGAGCTACGGCATCGTAGTAATTATGATGGAACACTAATGGTTATCTAGATGATATGGATATGTTAAAGCTAAATTGGTAACTGGATGTTATTGGTTAATCAAGTGATTGCTATAGTACAGGTGCATACCTAGATGAATAGGTTACAATAAAGATGATGCAAAGTATTTAAAATGATGTCTTCATGATAACTTATGCTTTTCGCAAACAAGTCAGCTAGCCCACTAAAGAAAGCCTTGCATAATCCTTGGTGTCGCTTTATTTTGGTTTAAGACGGGTAAGTCTAGTTGAGTACCTTCTCGTACTCAGGGCGTTGTTCCCATTGTTGTTGTAGATGGTCAAATGTACTACGGCTATTGCATTAACTGCCTGTACCCGGCGATGGGTGACAACTAGGACCAAGGGCAATGGTCACTCCGTTTCTCTCATCTGATGCTTTTGTTGGAGATGACTACCTACTGGCATTGTATCTGAACTAAAAGTGTGTGTGTGGCTTTAAAACTATTTGCTTTTGCTACTTTAGTTTGAACTTGGGTTGTAATAACTTTATATTCTAAACTCTGATGTACCGAACTGTGATTGCGAACTTTATGTAACGTGTGACGGTACTTGCTAAACTTGTACGATCTTGGTTTGTATGTCGATTGGTTTGAAATCCTTCGTGGTTTCACGGACTACCGGGTTATACGGGCTTAAGTTTGCTAAATTATCTGCTTCGGCAGAAGATTTTCTTACTTAATCTTGTATAATTGGTCGATTCTGTTATAGCTGGCGTCAGAGCAAGGTTTAGCAGGTTACTGTTCATGCGTGTATTTAAAACAAAAGGGTTTTGTGTTACAAAACTAATTATGAACTTATAGTATGTAGGTGTTTCAACCTCTAATTTAAAACTTAAGAGTGTGCCAGTGGTCATGTCCTGTATGTCCAGTTAAGGACTCTAGGTGGCTTATTTAAGTACCAACTTGGGGGTCTTTGCATCATATTTCTATTTCATTGCTCATACGGCGTGCTATTGTATGAGTGCCATTCACTTGAGTGGTAATGTATGGATCCATTGCCTCTACGCCTCGGTAAGTGAGAGTTGTGAGAGCATGATCGGATACACTGCCGATCTAGGGAAGTGCTTATATGATGCCGGATTATTTACATGTCATACACGTGTTTGTATGAAGGTATCCAATGTGTGGGAAATTCCGTCCTGTGGTGACGATGTCGTCGATAGGACGATGGTTCGGGTAGTTGCTACCGTTGTACGCATATCTGGGGATACGTGTAGAACAAGTAGATTACTTTACTGCTTTCATGCATATTTTTCATACTATCAGGGTTTGGGCTGAAGTGGATCTTTTGCAGGTACATAACAGCGCTATCGTATAGTACGTATTAGCTATGTTTATGAGAGACCGTTGTATGCCATCATCTATGCCGCTAGCAATTGTTATTTTTCCTAAGTTTGTGAGAACGTACAGAACGTGCATGCATCATGTTGTTACATATCATTCATGGCATTGTTCCTTCCCTTATAAGTTGATTATCTCATTTTGATAAAAATGACAACTTAACCTTGTTCTCACGTGGGTAATAAAACAAAATTTGCTACAGATGGCACGTACAAAGCAGACCGCTCGTAAGTCCACCGGAGGTAGAGCTCCCCGCCATCAGCTTGCTCCACGTACCCATCGGCGCCACACGTTTCTTGGAGAGTTTGGGATGCCTACAATCTTGTGGAGAGTGCTCAGCTATGTAGGCTATCCTGATGGAATGGAGCCCCGCTATTTCTAGGTAAATGAGCAGTTGGGGGAAGGTCTCTTGGTTACTGTGGAGGCCGTTGTTCGTTCCCGAGGTGATGGTTCTGAGTGGACTGGTTGGCATTATAAGTCAACTGGCAAGACCGCTGGAGAAGCAGCTGATAGGGCAGCCTTTGGGATACTGAGGGATATCATGGATCGTTTTCCTCAGGAGTTGGCAGCCGCTTTAGTTGGAGTCTTTTCGAGGGGCAACCTCTCCACTGACTCATGGCAGCAAGCAAGAGGAAGATCTCTGGAGATTGATGCAGCAGAAGGACAGAACAATGATAACCCTGCCATGAGCGCCATGTTCGCAGTGATGAAGGCTTTTGATGGAGTAGAAGGTAGCCTGAGACGTGTGTCTGGTGCTCTTGGTCAGGCTTGCGATGACATACGTCAGCGTCAAAGGGATCACGACACCGAGATTGAGAGGCTCAGTGCCGAGATGGCTCAGTTGACTCGTCAGAGGGATCAGGCGACCCAGAGGACTAGAGCCTATGAGGGAGACGTGTGTGCACGGAGAGAGCAGGTCGAGCGTCTGACCACCGCCAATAGGAACACTGAGCGCATGTTGACCCATGTGATCCACTAGAGGAATAAAGCCTAGTCCACAGAAGATGTTCTGAGAGCTCGACAGGTTGAGCTGGAGCAGCAGCTGGCCAACGCAGAAGAGTACAATGACAACCTACATGAGGAGGTTCATCAGCTGAATAACCAGCTCGACCCTTACGTTCCTCCGGGAGCAGCAGAGATGGATCTAGATGAGGATGGGGATCCCGAAGAGCCTGCGGCACCAGCTGATGATGACAACGATGATGTAGATAGTGACAATGTCGACATCTCTGACTTAGACAACGACCACGATGAGTAGGCTAGTTGTTGTTGCGCTAGCTACTAGGGTTTCGGTTGTGATGACCTTTTGCATGGTTGGCATGTCTGGCATGTAATAATGAGTAGGAAGACTAAGACCTTGATGTAATGTTGGAAAACTTGGATGTGTTGTGGTGATATCTGAACGTCAAAAGTCCAGTATATGTATGCTGGCAATTTGGTTGTATTGGACGCGATGTGTGCGCTTAAGTAATCTAATTAGTGATGTTGTGTTAATTGGAATGACTTATTGTGCCCCTGTTTTATTGTATGAATTTATTCTCTCCAGTGAATTCAGTATGGCATAATTTTTCGTTCACCTACAATTTCTACAACATCGCCTAATAATTACTGTTGCTGAAATATGCAGATGTCAAACACTCGTCGTACCGTGTATGATGCGACTGAGGCAGGTGGTAGTGCCGCTGGGAATGAGAACCGTGATCCACCACCACCACCTCCTCCTCCACCATACACCATGAAACAGTTCTTCGCACAGTTCCTTGGAAGTCAACGCAACATGGAGGGCATGCAGCAGAACATGGAAGTTGCATTGCGTCATATTGCTGACAACACCCGCCATGGGTTAAACCCAGGTGGACATGAAGCGAATCAACATAGCAGTTTCAAGGACTTTATGGACACCAGACCACCAATTTTCAAAGAAGCTATAGAGCCATTGGATGCAGAAGAGTGGATAAACACCATGGAAGATAAGTTTCGTGTTCTCAGGATGATAGAAGTATTGAAAACTGAGTATGCAGCTCATCAGCTGCAAGGCCCTGCAGGAATGTGGTGGAAGCACCACCGCACCACTTTCCCTCCCAATGCCCACATTACTTGGAGGGAATTCACTGAGGCTTTTCGTGGAGTTTACATTCCACCTGGCTTGATAGAAATGAAGTTTGGAGAATTTCTAGCACTGAATCAAGGCACCAAGACTGTGACCTAGTATCTACATGCATTCAATAATCTAAGTCGCTATGCCTCTGACATGGTGAATATCGATGCCAAAAAGATCGCTAGTTTCAAAAGAGGTCTGAATCCCAAGATGATGAAGCACGTGGGTACCAACACAAGAACTGGTTTCAATGACTTTGTTAGTGACTGCTTAAAGCAAGAAAAGAACAACAATGTATATGCTACTTCTAAGACTCGCAAGAGGGCTTTTGAGTCAGGTCCATCCCAGTCAAGGGCCCCGATGGCCAATCGTTCTGCGTATCGTCCGCCTGCCCCTGGTGTAAGGTTCAGGCCACCCCAATGGAGGAATCAGAATGCCCAGCAACCTCAGAGGAATCAAAAGCCATTCAAGATGGCGGTGCCACAAGCCAAGACCAGACAAGGCAGTTCATCTAGAGCTGCTACTCAAGTAAGAGGACCATGTTACAACTGCAATCAACCTGGGCACTTTGCGAAGTTTTTCCCATATCCCAAGAAGCCGCAGAATTAGTACCAAGCTCGTGTGCACCACACCACCATTGATGACATCCCAGAAGGAGAGCCCATGACAGCCGGTATGTTTTCTATCGACAATCATCCTGCAGTCGTTTTGTTTGATTCTGGATCATCTCATTCATTCATAAGTCAAGCATTTGCAAGAAAGTATGAGCAAAAGATAGTTAAATTGGAATGTGCTTATCAGATCAGTTCAGCGGGGGCTGATCTGTTAACTAATCAGATAATCCGAGGGGTAACCCTGTGTATAGCAAATAGGCAGTATGAGCTTAACTTGATAGTTATGCCAGGGCTAGTTCTGGATGTGATTATGGGAATGAACTGGATGAATAAGATGGGAGTAGTAATTGATGTTGGGGGAAGAAGCATTTCTCTCAAGGAACCTGGTGGAGAAGGTACATTTCAAGTAACCTTACCTCGGAGAATAGATCTGACCAGTACAACTTGTGCAGTCCAAGCTACTCTTCTAGCCTAGATTCCAGTAGTGTGCGAGTTTCCGGACGTGTTTCCAGATGAGTTACCCGGTCTTCCACCGGACAGAGATGTTGAGTTTGCCATTGAGTTAATCCCTGGAACACCACCGATCTCAAGAAGGCCTTATCGGATGCCTCCAAATGAATTAGCCGAGTTGAAGAAATAACTCCAAGATCTATTGACTAAGGGTTTAATTCGTCCTAGTTCATCAGAATGGGGATGTCCTGCACTGTTCGTGAAGAAGAAGGACAACTCCTTACGGATGTGCGTGGACTACCGGCCACTGAATGCGGTGACAATTAAAAACAAGTATCCTCTACCTCGGATTGATATCTTGTTTGATCAATTGTCAAAAGCCAAGGTGTTCTCTAAGATAGATTTGAGATCAGGGTACCATCAAATCAAGATTAGGCCACAAGATATACCCAAAACCGCGTTCTCCACCAGATATGGTTTGTACGAGTATCTTGTCATGTCCTTTGGTTTGACAAATGCTCCTACATACTTTATGTATCTGATGAATTTGGTTTTTGTGCCGGAGTTGGATAAGTTCATGATTGTGTTCATTGATGACATTCTAGTATACTCAGAGAACGAACAGGATCATGAAGAGCACCTAAGAATTGTCTTAACTAGACTCAGAGATCACCAGTTATATGCTAAGTTTAGTAAATGTGAGTTCTGGCTGAAGACTGTTCCGTTTCTCGATCATGTGTTATCTGAGAATGGAATCTTAGTGGATCCTAGTAAGGTACAAGAGGTCATGGACTGGAAGGCACCAAGCACAGTTCATGAGGTTCGGAGTTTTCTTGTATTAGCCGGTTACTATTGTCATTTTATACTGGACTTCTCAAAGATTGCCAAGCCAATGACAAGTTTGCTACAGAAGGATAATAAGTTCATTTGGACAGAGGAGTGTGAGGTAGCTTTCTGCACCTTGCGGAATTTGCTAACCACTGCTCCTGTTCTGGCGCAACCGGACATAGAGAAGTCGTTTGATGTGTTTTGCGATGCATCAAAGAATGGTTTAGGATGTGCCCTGATGCAAGATGGAAGAGTTATTGCTTATGCCTCACGTCAGTTGAGGAAGCATGAGGTTAACTATCCTACACACGATTTAGAGCTTGCGGCTGTTGTGCATGCTCTAAAGATTTGGAGACACTACTTGCTTGGAAATGTGTGCAATATCTTTACAGATCATAAGAGTCTTAAGTACATATTTACTCAGTCCGAGTTGAATATGCGACAGAGAAGATGGTTGGAGCTGATAAAGGATTATAATCTGAATGTGCACTATCATCCGGGGAAGGCAAATGTAGTAGCGGATGCCTTAAGTAGGAAGTCACATTCTCTTGCTGTGCAACCATTGTTTGAGGATGGGTTCAATTTGTTGCATCCTGCTGTGTTGCATAATATCCAGGTTAGCTGTACCTTGGAGAGCAAGATCATTGAGGGTTAGAAAACAGATAAGGGAATATTCCATATCAAGGAGAAAATGAAGAAAGAACCGACTAAGCACTTTAGAGTGGATGAACAAGGAGTGTTATGGTTTAAGGACCGTCTGGTAGTACCTAAAGATCGAGAGCTCAAGAACAAATTAATGGATGAAGCTCATCACTCTAAGTTGTCTATCCATCCTGGAAGTAACAAAATGTACCAAGAATTGAGACCTCATTATTGGTGGACGAAAATGAAGAAGGAGATTGCAGCTTATGTTGCTCGTTGTGACATGTGTTGTAGAGTGAAAGCTCTTCACATGAGACCCGCAGAAATGTTGCAACCCTTGTCAATACTAGATTGGAAATGGGATGATATAAGTATGGATTTTATCACTGGTTTTCCCACCACACCAAAGAGGAATGATTCGATTTGGGTAATTATAGATCGCCTTACCAAATCAGCTCACTTTTTACCAGTTAAGACAACATTTCAACCACCTCAATATGCTGAGAAGTACATTGCAGAGATTGTCCGATTACATGGTATACCAAAGACTATCATGTCTGACCGTGGGTCACAGTTCACCGCTCATTTTTGGGAGCATCTTCATAAAGGTTTGGGTACTAGCTTGATTCAGAGTACAGCTTACCACCCACAGACAGATGGGCAGACAGAGCGAGTTAATGCTGTTCTTGAAGATATGCTTAGAGCTTGTGTGTTATCGTCTAGGGGCTCATGGGAATCATGGTTACCTTTGGCAGAGTTCGCTTACAACAACAGTTACCAAGAGAGTATCAAGATGGCTCCCTTTGAAGCATTATATGGCAGGAAATGTAGGACACCATTGAATTGGGTTGAGCCTGGAGAAAGAAGGTTTTACAGAGTTGATTTTGTTGACGAGGCGGAGAAAAAGGTCCGTATTATACAACAAAACATGAAAGCGGCACAGTCACGCCAGAAGAGCTATGCCGATAAGAGAAGGAGACCGCTAGAATTTCAAGTTGGTGACTACGTTTATCTGAAGGTTACTCCAATGAAGAAAGTACAACGGTTTGGAGTAAAGAGAAAACTTGCTCCTAGATTTGTAGGACCGTACAAGATCATAGAGAAGAAGGGTCCAGTGGCTTATAAGTTACAGTTACCAGAAGTGATGGGTTCGATCTTCCCAGTCTTCCATGTATCGCAGTTGAAGAAGTGCTTGTGTGTTCCGGAAGAGAGAATAGAACCTCAGAGCATTCAGCTCAAATTAGACTTGGAATACCATGAGCAACCGGTTCGAGTTTTGGACACTAAGGACCGAGTCACTCGGAATAAAGTGGTGAGAACATATAAGATACAGTGGAGTCATCACGATGATGGTGATGCGACGTGGGAAACAGGAGAATATCTACAAAACACTTATAAGGATTTTTATAATGAATGGTTCGTAACTCAAAATCTCGAGACGAGATTCTTATAAGGGAGGAGGGCTGTAACACCCTCGGTGTTAAGCATGCACTTAACCTTGACCTTGCATGATCACAATCATCATTGAGCATTCATGATCATAAGCATATCATGTATTCCATCTTGGTTTGCTTATATTGCATATGATGTTACTTAATTACCTTACTTAAGTTAGGGTTTACATGGAACCAATGTATGAAATGTGTGGGTGACCTTGTGAATGCTTTAAACATGTTTAGAATAGCATAAGAAACCACTTTGGTATTCATGACTAAGTCTTGTTTAGTCTCTAAGTCATGGATATGGTGTATGACATTATTTTAAAGTGCCATGTTTGACCTAGTTTGAATGATGTCATAGAGTCTTTGCATGGCAGTGAACCTTTAAGCAAAGTTGTAGTATTTGAGTAGGGAAACAACTTTTATGTTTGGGTCTTGAGCTAATTCTGTGCATAGCTTAGTCATTTTGTGCTCACAAAAATCAACAATTCACTGGTTTTCAGCACTTAGAATTTTTCTAAGTCCTTCTCGGTTTTCCAGTTTCGCAGGCTTGACTTTGGCATGATATTACTCGGTATTGGTGGGGAATTAGGACTCGATCCTTTAATAGAAGTTGAAGATGGTATATAGGTCTATGACTTTGATTTAGATTGTTTTCAATTTTGCTTCATGGTTTAGGAGAACGAGCGTCGTCAAATTGTGTCGTCAGGCTGGGATCGCGGGTCTGATGGCCGTAACGGTTCGGTCTTCAGTGGCCGACCGTGGCAGAGCTCGGCTGCCGCGTGGAGGCCACACGTTGCCGACGTCCTGCCGAGCCAGGCCACGTCGGGCTGCCACGCGCCTCAACACGCCCTGCACTCGCCCGCTCCCTCCCGCTCTCTCATTTGGTTTTCTGTCTTCTCCTTCGTCGCCTGCAGCAAGCACAGCGCAGCGCCGCAGCTCCACCGGCGCCATTGGCAGCACAAAGCTCACCCACGTCGTGCAATCGCCATCGTACTAGCGCCACCGTAGTCCCCTTCCACGCGTCCACCTCGCCGCTGAGCCGTTTGAGTCTTGGTAAGGGCACATTGGCCGTTTCCAACACCGCCGGCCATGGCGAGGTCTCGCCGGAGTTGGAGCTCTACGCGGCCAACTACCACCGAGGCCTTCTCGTCCTCCTCTCTTTGCTTGGGTAGCACCGTACCGACCCCCTATAGCTCGTGCCGTGCTCGGTTGAGGCAGCCATGGTTTGCCATCGCCGGCATCTCGCGCCGGAGCTCTGCCGTGCCGCCATCACTGGCGACGCGCCACCTCCGCTAGGTCTTAGGTCTCTCCGGTAGCAGCAATCGAGTCACCTCATCACGGAGATCACGCCGGTGCCGTCGGTTTCGCCGGAGGAGCCGCCGTCGGCGAGCTTCGCCATGGCCACGCCGTCGCGTATGCCTCCCCTGTTTTTGTCTCGCTGACAAGCGGGTCCAGCTGACACGCGGGTCCCACGCGTCAGTGACAGTGTAGTGATAGGCTAGTTCAAATATATAGATTTCTATGTTGTTTTGTGAATTTGGTAACTACAAATGTGTAGATCCAAATGGTGTGATTCAAATTTTGTTAGACTCATAGGGAAGTCTAGTATTTAAGAAAAATAAGACATGAGCACATGATATAGAAATTTTGGATGAATTAAATAGGAAACTGAAATGTGTTTTTAAATGCATGCAAATTTGTTTAAATCATATCTTGAGTTTCGGTGGTCCAAAAATTATGAAATTTTGTGGGTAAGCTAGTCTTGCTTAGTAGAAGCTGTGGTAAAAATTTGAGAGTCATTGCATGTGTGGTTTTTGAGTTATAGATTTTCCTTTCATCATTGATTGATACTTGTGTAAATTTTTGTAAATTATCTAGGAATCCTATGACCATGAAATTTTGTGGGGAGTATCCCAGTACCTTAAGGATGTTAGGAAAAATATGAAATCTATTGCTTGGCACTTTTAACTAAGGTTTTCTATTTATGCCTTTTTAAGCACTTATGCCTTGTCATTTTTGTGTAGGCTATTTTACTTATCCAAATGCTATGAAAATTTTATGGTGGTCTACTTAGAGTAGTAATATGCTAATGTAATTTTCTCAGATTTTTATGAGCACCAGAAATATATGGTGCTGTGTAGCCCTAGTTTAAAATGAAATCAAATGATCTTCTTTAATGCGAGTTTAGTTAATAATGTTCGCTTTGGTGTATCTTTGAAGCACCTTAGTTTGCTGTGGTGATTTGGCATGTTAGTATAGTGGTTGTCGTAGTAGATAGTAATACATGTTCTTGGATGATGTTGACTACCTTGTAGAAGAGCTTTGCTACTACTATGTCCAATGAGGTTAAACATGTTCATCTACATTTCATGCATCATGATCATTACATGTCATCTCTCCGATGCACCTATGCATTAGCACTTATACATCTACATCATACAGGATCGCAGGAGGAGTTGCTAGTAGCAGTTCAGGAAGAGCAGACCGGGACAGATCCACAAGAAGTCCAGGCACAGGAGGTGCCAGAGGAAGAGGAGCCGGGAGAGGATTTGCCCGAGTGCGTGGATCATCATCCTAGTTCGTTCGAACGAGGCAAGCTCCGCAGCATTCTAAGTCTCCTAATTTACAAAAGCAATTCTTTCTATATATATATATGAGTTATATATTGTTGCATTAAGTTGTAGGAATTGATTGAAACCGTTGATGCATTTATTACTATCCTTGCCTACCTTATTACCTTTTACCCTGTTAGGTCAGGATCGAATAACTGCTTAGCCTTGCTTAGACTGGTAGCAATCGGTGATATCCGGTCACCTACATTATAGGTGGTTACTGAAAGAATTTAGCTATGGAAAGAATGATATCCTGGGATTAACCATATGTGATGGAAAATTGGAGACCGGACGGAAAAGTTGGAGGCAACCAGACAGGGTTCTGGGGTGCTGTTAGTTTCCGTCTGTGTCGATTAAGGACCGATCGTTGCTCATCCCTCTTGTCATGTTGAACGCATGCCTCACATTTAGCTGGCCGAATAAAGTACCTTTCGACCGTGAAGCTAGTGGCACCTTTCGGGCCGGGATCTACACGAGTGCGCGTATTGGTGCTGATGGGGGTATGATAGGGGCACGAAGAGTGAGCCCAAGGACAGGTGCGACCTGATTCCTGGCAGTCGGGCGGTCCCTAGGTACTGCGGCTCTAGATTGTCCCGCGGCTACCTAAAAAGTGTCATTGGTGATCTGTAGCTCACTTGATCGGTGGGTGTGGTTTATGTGAGGAATAAATCACCAGCTGGTTAGGAATCGATTCGAATCGCTATCGCTCCTAGATAGTGAGCACTTGACTCGAGCTACGGCATCGTAGTAATTATGATGGAACACTAATGGTTATCTGGATGATATGGACATGCTAAAGCTAAATTGGTAACTGGATGTTATTGGTTAATCAAGTGATTGGTATAGTACATGTGCTTACCCAGATGACTAGGTTACAATAAAGATGATGCAAAGTATTTAAAATGATGTCTTTATGATAACTTATGCTTTTCGCAAACAAGTCAGCTAGCCCACTAAAGAAAGCCTTGCATAATCCTTGGTGTCGCTTTATTTTGGTTTAAGACGGGTAAGTCTAGTTGAGTACCTTCTCGTACTCAGGGCGTTGTTTTCATTGTTGTTGCAGATGGTCAAATGTACTACGGCTATTGCATTAACCGCCTGTACCCGGCGATGGGTGACAACTAGGACCAAGGGCAATGGTCACTCCGTATCTCTCATCTGATGCTTTTGTTGGCGATGACTACCTACTGGCATTGTATCTGAACTAAAAGTGTGTGTGTGGCTTTAAAACTATTTGCTTCCGCTACTTCAGTTTGAACTTGGGTTGTAATAACTTTATATTCTAAACTCTGATGTACCGAACTGTGATTGCGAACTTTATGTAACGTGTGACGGTACTTGCTAAACTTATACGATCTTGGTTTGTATGTCGATTGGTTTGAAATCCTTCGTGGTTTCACGGACTACCGGGTTATACAGGCTTAAGTTTACTAAATTATCTACTTCGATGGAAGATTTTCTTACTTAATCTCGTATAATTGGTCGGTTCTGTTACAACTTGTCTTACAATTGTTCATTTAATATGTGCCAAAGTCCAAATTGTAGATAATTTCTCCCAAATATCATCTTTCAAGTGGTATTTTGATTCCAAAATCAAATATGCATGAGTACTACAAGTATTCCATGCTTGCATGCACAAATTTAGAGGGAAGATCATCTACAAGATGGATGCTTTGAGACTAACAACTTTTCAAGCTTATCATGTGTGTAGTAGTCTCATTGCAAGAAAAATGGAGTCCCCGGAGATAAGCATCATTCTTCATTTGGTATCATCATGTTGACTTCATTTTGATATTTATATGCTTTCTCCATGCATTATATAGATTAAACTCCTTCGTGCAATAATTTGCTAATTATGCTTATGCTTTGCCTTCCATCATATGTATGCATATATTTAGGGGGAGCTTAGTCTATATAATGTGAGAGTCAAATTTTGTGATCTATTCAATTCTACATACAAAGGATCACAAAGTTTGACCCTCCCTTGTGCTACTAATGACTTCCTTTTGGGTGTTTGATGCCAAAGGGGGAGAATTTGGAGGACCAAAGGCAAGCATTAATTTGGTGTTTACAAATGGTAATGGTCCGAGAAAGGGAGGATAGTGGGTTATGGATTAGTCTAAGTAATGGGGAGAATTAATAAAGAACAAGGCTTAAATCCATAATACCACATGGGGACATTTGCAAGGGCAAGATAAGCTTTAAATAGTTTTTCAATTGGTCCTACAAGTTGTATCTTCAATTGGTATCTTTTTAGTATCATATAACATTGCCCTTTGCATTGCATCTTAGCAAGTAGATAGTTTTTAAATTTCAAATTCTTATTATTTGCTTGCTTTGGTCGTGTTGTCATCAATCACCAAAAAGGGGGAGATTGTAAGGAAAATGGACCCTTGGCCCATTTACTATGGATTTTGGTGTTTGATGACCAACACAACCAAATTGGACTAATGAATTTGCAAGTGTTTGTTTTGTAGTCCAATAGGGTGCAAGACGTGACTTGGACGAAGGCGACGTGATGATCCGATGATCAACACCTTAAAGCAAGACCTTAGGAGCACAAGAGAATACCCAAGAGATCAAGCAAAGTCCAAGCATGAAGATTAGAACCAAACCGTATGCAAGATCACGAAGAAACGAGCTCACTATGGTGACCGGACGCTGGACAAGCGACCGGACGCTGCGACCGGATGCTGGGTGGAGACTCGGTAGACAGGCGACCGGACGCGAGGACCGGACTCTGGCGGTAACCGACCGGACGCAGGAACGCAGCGTCCGATCGAGTACAGTAAGGTTCCAGAGCGGCATATCTGCGACCGAACATGTCCGGTGGCAGGCGACCGGACGCTGGCCAGCGTCTGATCAGTATATTGCTGGCTCAACGGTTGGGATGACCAGACGCGTCCGGTCAGGACGATTCAGCGTCCGGTCAGTAGCAGTTTCGCGGGAATTCGACCCCAACGGCTACTTTCTCAGCGGGGCTTATAAATACAACCCCCAACCGGCCATTTGAGAGTAGTGGAGCTGAGGAAACATACTAAGGGTGTTGATACACCATTTTAGTGATCTCCACTTGCATAGTGCTTAGTGTTTTATTAGGTGATTAGCATAAGTGCTTTGCAAAGTGCTTAGGTTGATTAGACCACCGCTTATGCGCTCTCTCTAGGTTTATGCCTAGTGTTTAGTGAGGTTTGCATACCTCTTGCCACCCCATGCTTGTGAGCACAAGTGTTGTACATCGGAGGGGCTTGAAGTCTTGCGAGATCACACCAACCGCGTTTGTGGTGTGGCCGCCACCGTGTACCGAAGGGAACAAGGCCCGCGGCGTTTCGGCCGGAAGCTTGATAGTGAAGACGGTGGAGAGCATCCGGGAGAGGCTTGCCGGAAGGCACGTCGGAGACCCACTTGTGCGTGGGGAAGGCCCGAGGCTATCCACGGAGTTACCCGACCGGGAGCTTGGCCCTTGCGAGGGATTCCATGTGAGGGGCTCCAACGAGGACTAGGGGGAAGCTTGCGCGCTTCTCGATACCTCGATAAAAATACCGGAGTCGTCGACGGGAGTTTGCATATCTCTACCTCGCTCTTTAACTTCCGCACTTACATTGATTACATTACTTCTATTGCGGTAGAGATAGCAACACATTAGCAAAACCGTAGTTGCACATTTAGATAGTTTATCTTTTGCATAGGTTTTGCTAAGGTTAGCAAAAGAGGCCATAGTTTAGAGTTAGATTTTTTAAGTTGCCTAATTCACCCCCCTCTTAGGCGTCACGGTCCCTTCAGAGACACTTAGTGAGTGTGATCGCATTTAGGATCGATAGCAGTACTATTAAGAGGGGTGAAACTCGTATCGAAATGCGGTTATCAAAGTGCCACTAGATGCTCTAACTCATTGCATATGCATTTAGGATCTAGTGGAGTGCTAACACCCTTGAAAACATTTGTGAAAATATGCTAACACATGTGCACAAGGTGATACACTTGGTGGTTGACACATTTGAGCAAGGGTTAGAAACTTCACCGGTGGAGTGTCCGCCCGTAGAGTGCGGACAGTCCGACGGTGCCACCGTCGTCCTATACAGAAAAGACAGGATTTCACAGAGTGCACTGAATGCTAGCCTCAACTGGACCGATGCATCCGGTCAGTGGAAGCAGTGAAGACGCTGGTGTCGGTCTTCGACCGGACGCTGGGTCACTTCGTGACCAGACGGTGGCAGGGTGCGTCCGGTCCTACTGACGTGGCAGCGCACAGAGGAGACAGTGAGTGACCGGACGCTGGGTGAGTCCGGTCGGGCATGACTGGACGCATCCGGTCATGAGTGGAGGCTTACTGGAAGTGACCGGACGCTGGGGTCCTACGTCCGGTCGTGTCACTATGCTGCGTCCGGTCATCACTTGACCGTTGGGATCGGGCACTCAGTATTTGAAGAGAGGGATGACATGGCAGGCATCCATTGACCGGACGCTGGTAGGGTGCGTCCGGTCGATCTAACCGGAGCGTCCAGTCGCCCCGAGCAGTGCCCAGTGAAGGGGTACAACAGCTCTATTTCGTGGGGGGCTTCTATTTAAGCCACATGACTGGCTCAAGCTCATTCTCTTGGCCATTTGCATTGACATAGCAACCTTGTGAGCTTAGCTAAAGCCCTCCCACTCATTTCCATCATTGATTCGTCATCTTTGTGAGATTGTGAGTGAATCCAAGTGCATTGCTTAAGTGATTGCATCTAGAGGCACTTGGTGTTCGTGTTTCGCTGCGTGATTCGCTTATTACTCTTGGTGGTTGCCGCCACCTAGACGACTTGGAGCAGTGAGGATCATCGAGCGGAGGTTGGTGATTGTCTCCAGCGCCGATCGTGGTGCTTGTGAGGGGTTCTTGACCTTTTCCTAGCGGAGAGCCAAAAAGTACTCTAGTGAATTGCTCGTGGCTTGTGTGATCCTCATCTTGTGTTGATTGTGCGGCACCCTATTGAGGGTTTGGCGTGTGATGCCAATTAGCGCGTGAACCTCCAAGTGAGTGAATCGCCACAACGAGGACTAGCTTGTCGGCAAGCAAATGAACCTCGGTAAAAAATCATTGTGTCGTTATTTGATTCTGAGGTGATTGATCTTCATTGGTATTCATTATTGTGATTGATTGGTTCACTCCTCGACTCGGCGGTATAACCATCTTGCTCTATCTTTTTACATTACCGCAAACTAGTTGTCAAGCTCTTTAGTGTAGTTAGTTGTGAGAGCTTGTTATTTGGTTAGTATGACTCTTTAGTTAGCTTTTGAGAGCACACTTAGTGTGGTAGCATAGCTATTGTGTGGATAGAGACTATAGAAACTAGAATTGTGGTAGGTGGCTTGCATTTTTAGTAGGCTAGCGCAACATTCGCTTCGCCTCATATTTGTCTAACCGGTTTGCTAAGTGTTGTTATAGAAATTCTTAATAGGCTATTCACCATCCTCTAGCCATTAGGACCTTTCAGACCCCCAGGTATTTAATGGGAAAATTACCAATCTGACAATTAAACATTTCAGCATAGAATGTGGTCCAATTTTCCTCATCATTTAATACCATTATCTCACTCTTGTGAAAATTTATCTTGAGGCCTGCCATTAACTCATGCATATACAAAAGCAACTTCAAGTTTCTTGCCCCTTCAATGTTGTGATCAAGACATATAATCGTGTCATCGGCATATTGAAGAACAACCACTCCTTTCTCAATGATATGATCAATAAAACCACATAACAAATCACTCGATTGAGCTTTCAATATCATCCTAGATAAACCATCAGCCACAAAGTTGAATAAAATTGGGGATAAAGGGTCCCCTTGTCTAACACCTTTATGGCTCTTTATGTATGGTCCAATTAGGTCATTCAATTTGACACTTACAGCCTGTCACCACTTGTTTTAACCATCTACACCATTTATGACATAGCCCTCTGGCAGCAAGGCATTCAAATAAAAAGCTCCAGCTCACCTTGTCATATGTCTTTTCAAAGCCTAGTTTTAAAATGATCCCAACTTGCTTTCTTCTTTTGGTCTCATGCAGAATTTCATGTAAGACCATTATACCATTCATAATATTTCTTCCCTTCATAAATGCAGTTTGATTGGGATGAATCAATTTGTCAGCCACATGTTCAAATCAGAGAGTCAATGTTTTTGTGATCAATTTGTATAGGCAATTTAATAAACATATAGGCCGAAATTGTTGTATCTTGGTTGCATTAGACACCTTTGGTAATAGAGTGATTACTCCATAGTTAATCTTGCTAATGTTCACATTTTCATTAAAAAAGTCCTCAAACAGCTGTATAATATCATGCTTAATAATTCCCCAACACGCCTGATAGAATTCTATTGGGATTTTGTCCGGTCCAACAGCCTTGTTTTTTTCCATTTGATCTAATGCATTTTTAATCTCTGACTCAGAGAAAGGTTTGCATAGATCATCATTTTCCTCATCTGATACCTTCTCGAGTTTATCCCAAAGGCTCTGATCAATATGAATGTTATGACTTTCCCCTGGTCCAAAAAGATCAGAGTAATAGTTTGTGGTATGTTTTAACAAATTATCATTTCCTTCTATGGTGTTACCTTCACTTTCCAGTGAGATAACAACATTTTTCCTCTTCCTCCCATTAGCTATTCTGTGAAAGTAGCTTGTATTATTGTCACCCTTCAGTAACCACTGTTCATGACATCTAGTATGCCAGCATGTTTCTTCCTGATCTAGTAAAGCTAAAGTTTCTGTAATTAACTTCGTTTTTCTATGCATTTGTTCTGTATTAAGACCTTCTATCTCCTCAATAGATTCCAAATCAATGAGTTCCTTAGAGATAACAGCTCTCTTTTTTCTTAGCTCTCCTTGGAGATTAAATCCCCAACCCTTGAAGTACTGTTTTAGTATCTTTAATTTCTGTTGAATTTTATCCAACGTGGATTTGGTATTACAAGGTTTCTCCCATATTTCTTTTACAATTGTATAAAAGTCTGGATTGTTGAGCCAGCCCGACTCAAATTTGAATTGGAGTTTTTTAATCACTTGGCCAAGTCCACAGGAGAGAATCAAAGGATTATGGTCAGTAACCTTTGGAAAGAGATCTTCCCATTCTTTATTCATTAGAATTATGTCCAGTTTTTCAAAAGTTGGGATCTCCTGATTATTAGACCAAGTATAACAGCCTCCAGACATATTGATTTCTCTCAACTCATGAAAGTCAATCAGGGTGTTAAACATGTCAGAGAATCTCTGTACACCACCCGGTTTGTTTTTCTCACAAGCAAATCTTATGATATTGAAATCTCCCCCAATCAAAACAGGGTGTTAAACATGACGCCACCGCCCCCTCCTTCCACCATCGCGGCCACCATCCCCTCCTCTACCGGCGCGGCCACCTCCCCCTCCTCCACCGGTGCGGCCACCACCCCCTCCTTTCCATCTCAGATCTAGTCTAGATCTAGAAAGGTGGGGAGGTGGGGCTTCCACTACGTGGCGGTTCGTCAACCTGATGTCGTAGGTCGCAGGTCGAGCGCCCCCCTAAAGCTAGGATTCGAGGCAGGCCATGCCCGCGCCGCCGCCGGCACGGATTCGGGCGGCGTAACGCGGATCCGCCAGATGCGGGCAGGGCTGGCCATGGCGTCCTCCCAGGATCCGACGCTCCTGCCACCGCCGCCGCTGGAGTCGTCGAGCCGCCCATGTCAGAAGCAGTTGGGCAAAAGCAGTTGTGCAGATATGTGGGCTTTAAGGCCATCCTCTACGTGCTTGTTCCGATCACTTGATGGGCATCTATTTTAAAATAGGGGAGGGTCATCCTCTCCAATAATGTATGTCTTGCATCACTGAGGCTTCAGTTGCATTACTGGCGATACAAGCATTAGATTACCAACGGTTTGGCTGCACAGCTGTTTGAAGCCTCGGTGCTAAGGCCCTGTTTGGTTGGGCTTTTGGCTTTGGCTTTTGGCCCCAAAAGCCAAAAGCCCAACCAAAGGGGCTGCTTTTGGAGGGTGCTTTTTCAGAAGCAGCTGCTTTTTCGTAGTTCATTTTTGAAAGCTGGGTTGACCCTGCTTTTGGCTTTTGGCTTTCTGCTTTTCGAAATTGATGGAATAAAAAGCTCTTCCATAGTTGTTTCAAGAGAGATAAAGATAAAAGGTATATTTTATACTTGTTTAACCAAACAGCTTTCAGCTTTTCTACAGCTCACAGCCCACAGCAGCTTTTTCACAGCTCACAGCCCACAGCAGCTTTTTCCCACAGCCACAGCTCAACCAAACAGGGCCTAATTATTCTTACATTCTTTTATTATCAGGTACTTGGAACAGATGGAAGCCAAATCAAGATAGTCAAGGATGGAAGCCAAATTAGTTGTTTGCTGCAGCAGTTTGGTAAGCTTACTCATTCTTATGATTTTCTTTTCTGTTTGCAGCATAAAGCCATTGATAGGGTGCTTGCAGAGGTGAAAGGTTGGAGAGCCAAGTGGAGTGTGGAGAAGAGTTCTGATCTAAGTGCTGCTTCATAGGTAGGGATATTTTTGTTGTTTCAGCTGTGCTTCCTTTCACACTTGTCATACTCCCTTTCAGCTGTGCTTTTGAACAGAAACTAGTGGATATGCCAGAAGATGAATCTGCCAAATATTGTGTCGAAAACCAGATAACAAGGCAAGTTCATGCACCTAGGTGAAGTAGTAGCAAAGTTCTGTCATAGCTAGAAACTTACTAGACATGGTTAATTGCAAACATGCTGCCTATACTTCTGTTACTCATGTATGACCTATGATACCTGTACTTCTGTTACTTCTATTCATACCTGTATGTAGGTTGGCAGATAGCAGAATCCAATGACTTGAATATTTCCTTCAAGAAGATTATTAGTTACTAGAGCTTGTTATCTTAGTTCGAGTAGCAAGTAGGTTTACTTGTAGTATGTTGGTGGGGACATGTAATATGAAATTGCTAATTAGAAGTGAGTACTATATATAATTAGCAAGTGACATGTATATAAGACCCTG
Organism: Miscanthus lutarioriparius; assembly: GCA_904845875.1. NCBI lineage: Eukaryota > Viridiplantae > Streptophyta > Magnoliopsida > Poales > Poaceae > Miscanthus > Miscanthus lutarioriparius. The sequence continues at coordinate 22,459,137 of CAJGYO010000014.1, read as the reverse complement.
GCATTAGGGATTTTTTTTTGCAAATCGTTATCACAGACACGTGTTGGCTATGCGCGTCTGTGATAAGGGGTTATCACAAACACGTTTTGACTACATGCGTCTGTGAGAACTCTTACACAGACGCGTGTATTCTTCTCGCAGATGTGTGTTTTGTTCATTACAGTCGCGTGTTCGCGTCTGTAATGAGACCTTATTACAGACGCGTTATGGCAGACGCGCCGAAGCGCATCTGTAATGTGCTTCAACGCACGTCTGTAATGTCTTTTTTTTACATAGTGAGCCCTCCTTGTTACTCCTACTTTTCATTCAGTCTCCTTCACGTGCATTCAGTACGTATTATTTCAGTTAGTAATAGTAATAGTAACTAAGTAGTATATTGACATGATGCACTACAAGCTCGCCCGTGGGAGCTAAGAAGACTGTTGCACTTCCTCCATCCCAGATTATAAGTCATTCTAATTTTTTTTAGAGAGTCAAAACATCTCAAGTTTGACCAAATTTTTATAGTAAAATAATAACATTTATGATACCAAATAAGTATCATTAGATTCTTCGTTAGTTATATTTTCATAGTATACCTATATGATGTCACAAAATCTTTGTAATTCTCACTATAATTTTAGTCAACCGAATACCCCCACGCTCCTGGTGTTGGACTACACCCAACTAAAGACAATGTTGTGAGTGACCAAGTCTCACATTGTCATCACTATCACTAAAGAAGGTCACAATGTTGTACCACAAACCAAAGAAGGCGGAAGTCACCAAGTCCCACTACCAAACATCCACCCATTCCAGTGTACGAGCACATAGTTTCTCCATGTAGTAGGAGGGGGTCTCCTAGTCCCCCACACATTGATACGGGCCGCTCCACATCACCTTTGGAACCGCCATGAAGACCACCGTCTCCATCGGATGATGGATATGATCTCAAGCGTTCTTGAAAGCAACCTTCAACTCTCATGGCTACTCACACCCTCACAACACTCGGATCACTCATCTATGTGTGTCTCTCATGCCAACACATGTATGTCGAGGAGGAGGGGAGGGGAAGGCTGTTGCCAAGGCGCTGGCGAGCAAGCAACAGGAGAACAATGTGCTGGGCCCTGGCAGGGCTGATGGCTCTAGCTACTGGAACTCGACACATCCACAATGTGTGCTCGAGAGTGTGGGGCCAGGTTGGATGAGCGACACCACAAAGGTCGTTGCCGAGGGGGGAAGTTAGTGTATGGCACTACAGCGAATGCTAGGGCATTGTGTGGTGTGTGCAGAGATGTTGCCTAGGCATCAGGTACGAGCACATGCAGACGCCCTAGAGCAGACTACTGTACGATGCCACCAAATACATTGCTTGAGGAGGATGATAGGGCTACAAGTGGTCGTTGGATGGTTAGTGGTGGCAACAGACAGATGAAGGGATTATTTTTGGAATCCACTGACCACTAGCACAAGCTTCGTTTGCTAGAAACGATTGATGTGTGTGTTCCAAGCAAGACTGGCTAAGTGGTATCTTTTGCACTAGATAGGCCTAGCAACGAGCATGACAAATACAACCAAACATGACTAAAGTGCACCCAACAAGCTTGGTTTGGGGCTAAGCCCCCAAAACGAAGGACCTCCTAGGTAACTTTGTTAAACCAAGTATCTTTGGTATATTTTCTTGATTCCGTGCGTGCTTACACAAGAGTAAGTGTGTGTGTGTTTAAAAAAAAAAGAGACATAGGTTAAGGGTTAACTGGATTGTTGCCGTTACAACTATCTTGGAAAGGAGATATGTGAATATAATGGTAGTTCTTCGATGGGGCACCCAGTTCGTTTAACCCAAGAAATATATCGTGTACCGTAGGGGCGGATCTATATATACTGTACATGGTGCGGGCGCACCGACAAAAATATCAAAAAGCAGTGATTATGATCAAATTTTTACCATATTCGCACCAATACGGTAAAATCCTATGTACCCACAGGGCAAGCACACCTCCCTCGCATTTGCTCTGGCTCCACCCGTATACCGTGGTAACCAAAAACACAACAAACGAACATAGGACGTGCTTGGTTATTTGCCCAGCTTGCTTCACCTCACCGGCGCTGGCACCGAGGACCTTGCCAGCATAAGCGAGCCTCTGGCTTTCTTCAAGTAGCAAGGCAATCCTTGCTCGCACAAGTCCCTAGAAAAACTAGGTTGACTTTCAAACACACCACTCACTTGATATTCTGACTTGGCAAGGTTAGTACAGTGTTTTTTGGTAAAAAAAAATCGATGAGAACAAGAGAAAGCCGGAAAAAAAAGTTGTACTCGAAGATTGGCCAAAAGGCCCAAAACAAATCACGTCAGCTGGGGCTGGGCTATGCACGGCCTCCTGGAGATCGGGGCCGAGGCCGACGCATCGGCGGCCCCTCTCATGTCATCAGAGAGCCGCCAGGGTGGGGCCAGGTCGCCATGAGGTAACGCTGCCTGCTCTGCTCCTCGTGTTCGTGCTCGGCCGGACTGCTCGTGCGCCGGCGACCGGGCGACGCGTACGGCGTACCAGCTCCTGCCGCCCCCGCTGGGCCGCGTGGGCTCCGAAAGCCCAAAGTGGCGGTACACTGTGGTGGCCCACGCCTCGGATTTTCGGAAATATTTAATCGCCAGCCGTCCCGCCTAACCACACTCACACTCACACCGTCACGGCGTCACATGCTGCCGGCCCCCTTTTCCCCTCACAAATTTTTAATTTTATTAAAACCACGGGCCGCGCCAAAAAAAAAAAAAACAGAGAGAGCAAAAACCCTGGTCCCCTCCGCCCGCCGCCGCCACCACCGCGCCTCCGCATTTCAGATCAGGAGCCAGAGAGGGGACAGGGGCGCGCTGCTCCCGCCGGAGACCCAAGCGAGAACCGCCGCGCTCCCCCTCCCTTCGCTCATTTTGAATCGCGTTTTGGCGGCCTCCTCCTCTCTCCTCCGCAGCCTGCGCTCGCTACTTAACCGTCTCGATTTGTTCCCCATTTCGGCATTTCCCCGTCCAGCCTAGGCAGACCTGAGCCGAAACCCTAGCTAGGGGCCCGCGCCTAAGCGTCCGCCTCCCCCTTCCCCCGCCGCTGACGAGGCCGACGATGGCGGACAAGGAGAACGCAGCTCCCTCGGCGGGGGCCCGGGCCGCGGCGGGGCCCCGGCTCACGCGGGCCGCGGCGAAGCGCGCGGCGGCGGTGGCGCCGGCGGAGGGTCCCGGCGACGCCAAGCGGAGGCGGGTGGCGCTCGGGGAGCTCCCGGCGCTCGCCAACAACGCCGCCGCCCTCCGCGCGCCGTCCCGCCCCGTCAAGCCCTCGACGCCCGCGTCCAGGCCCGGGAGGCACGCGAGGCCCGGCGCGTCGGAGGCCCGCGGGCCCGCCGCCGCCGCCGAGGCCGAGCGCTGCGCGTCCTCCTCCCCGCCGCGCGCCGCCGAGTCCAACTCCGCCTCCTTCTCCGCGCCGCGCGCCACCGCTGACACCGACTCCTCCGCCTCCTCCTCGCCGCCGCGCGCCACCGCCGCCGCCGCGGCGGCGGCGCCCGCCGACCCCCAGCTCTGCGGGTCCTACGCCTCCGACATCTACACCTACCTCCGCTCCCTGGAGGTACTGCACTCCGCTCCGCTCTCCAACCCCTCTCGCATTTCCGCAGATTCGACGCATCTGCATTGGGGCTCGTCTGATCTGACGCTGGCTTGATACGGATTTGGGGCTGCGGGTGCAGGTGGAACAGCGGCGGCGGTCCAGATCCGATTACATCGAGGCGGTGCAGGCGGACGTTACGGCCCACATGCGGAGCATCCTCGTCGACTGGCTCGTCGAGGTCGCCGAGGAGTATAAGCTCGTTGCTGACACGCTCTACCTCGCCATCTCCTATGTCGATTGCTTCCTCTCTGTCAATGTGCTCGGCCGTGACAAGCTGCAGCTCCTTGGCGTTGCCTCCATGCTCATTGCTGCGTAAGTGCCACCCACATTGTGCCCTTTGCTTCTAATTCTGGGGCATTGAAGAAATGGGTATTGATTCGGGTCCGGTGCTTGCAGGAAGTACGAGGAGATCAGCCCGCCTCATCCTGAGGACTTCTGCTACATCACAGACAACACCTACACCAAAGAGGAGCTCCTCAAGATGGAGAGCGACATACTCAAGCTTCTCAAGTTCGAGTTGGGCAATCCTACCATCAAGACCTTCCTGAGGTGGCGTGCCCACTGACCCACAAGTTCATATTTTCATGTTATTGCTTAATTTCCATCTGAACATGTTGGCTAATAGAATATCTGCTACCACATGTCTTTTGTTTTGCTGATTTCAGGCGGTTCACAAGATCTGCTCATGAAGACAAGAAGGTTGCTAACCCATTCTGATTTATCATATCCAATTGTTTTCTTCTTTCAATGTGCATTGATGTCTGATGTTTTTCTTTGCATCCTTGTTGCAGCGCTCCATCTTGTTAATGGAATTCTTGGGGAGCTACCTCGCTGAGTTGAGCCTACTAGATTATGGCTGTCTCCGGTTCTTGCCATCTTTTGTTGCTGCTTCAGTTATGTTTGTTGCTAGGCTGACCATTGATCCAAATGTCAATCCTTGGGTAAGGAACTGAAGGATCTTCTTGATGCCTGCAAAGGATCTCTCTGTTTCTCAAGGCTCATTATCCTTCATTTTTTTTGCATGTAATTATAGAACACGAAGTTGCAGAAGATGACAGGCTACAAAGTTTCTGAACTCAAGGATTGCATTGTAGCCATACATGACTTGCAGCTCAACAGGAAATGTCCATCATTAATGGCAATTCGAGACAAGTACAAGCAACACAAGGTATACACATCTTCTAAAGTCTAGTAATCTTCCTTGTATATGAATGCTAATGTCGTAATGGCATTGTGAGTCTAACTCTCCAATCGTTTGGAACAGTTCAAATGTGTGTCAACGCTTCTTCCCCCTGTTGTGATCCCTGCTTCATACTTTGAAGACTTAGATGAGTAGCTGCTCTTGGATGGCACCACTGTAAGGCTAACAATCTGAGCTCTCCTTGAGCTCTTAGGGACAGGGGAGCATAACTGTGTGATGAGCTTCTTCTTCTCAGTTAAGTAGGGTGCTGAAAGCTATTTATGTGAGGTTCTTTAGGAGTCGCCGCTGAGTCAGTAGTAGTGAGGCCAGGCATGCTCTTGTTTTGTGAATTGTATTCTTTGTATCATATCCTAGTCACATCTTGCCTTGGTCTGTTGGCCACAAAATGTAATGTTTGATACGTTAGACCCTTCCATCTGATTGATCTCAGTAACAAATTCTGTTACTTCCTCCGTCCAAAAAAAGAATGCAATTCTAGCACAATACGAAGTTAAAGTATCATGAGTTTGACTAATTATATATAAAAAAAATGTATCCGTATTCATTAGATTTGTCATGATATATTTTCATAGTATACCTATTTGGTGTCATCAACATTAATGTCTTTACCTATATATAGTATATATTTGGTCAAACTTTAGGTATTTTAACAAAGAATGTGCCTAGAATTGCATTCGTTTTGGGACGGAGGTAGTACCTGTCAAGTGTGTGATATACCTACTTTTATATGCAGGGACTTGTACAGCTAGAACAAATTCAGTATTATGCTTATTTTGGACAGTGGTAATATATGGTTGCCTATTTGTTGCAACTATTGTCTAAACCAAACAATAGAGGCCTGTTCATTGCTAATCCCTAATCATTAACACATGTACTCCTATGGTCGGAGCATCTTTTGACTATGGTTAGAGATTTAATGGTACTCATAATTTGATTCTACGGAGATATTAAAAGTGAACACTGACATACCACAGATCGGTAGTTCAGGTAACCCCTGAAACATGACATGTGGGCAAGATGCCGGTCTCTGAATCTCAGGTGGAAAATGGATGTTTGTTTGCTGCATGCAGCCCAATTATCTGCTTACTCTGATGCCATCCTGCCAATATACACTTGTTCTGATAATATTGCGTATGCTGGTTTGCTCAAACGGGCGAATTACCATTTTGGAAATATATCTGAAGCAGTGTGTTTGATGCATGCCTGAAACGTGTTCCCTGTCAACATAACAAAATTGGCACAACTTGCTTCAGGCCTGTCTTGTGTAAGTGCTCTCATGAGGTTTCAATTATCTGTATTATCACTTGTATTTTTTTGTGTGTATGAACCCTGAAAGCATGCTTCTCGTTTACCTACAACGGCCACTGTGCAGCTCTTGCAAGATGGAGTACTTTGATTGAGCTTCCAAGGCAACTAATTGTGCCAAGTTACTTCCTGCTATTGCCTTACTATAAACGGAGACATGGATTGAGATGGGCACACTTGTCATGACAAATTTATGTGTTGCATAACTAAACTGGGATGAACTTATGTAGTACGCAACACAGTACTACTTTGTCGTGACAAGTTCATGTGTTCATAACTAAATTGGGATGAACACTACTTTGTCGTGACAAATTTATGTGTTGCGTAACTAAATTTGGATGAACTTATGTAGCACGCAACACAGCACAACTTCTAACTCCATGTTTTCCTGCTTATGTTGCTGTCCTTGTCCCCAGAGCTGTGTGTTATTCTAATCCTGAATTGTTTGTCATAAGAATTCAGGGAGTTTCTGCACAATTATTGTACGCAAATACTTTTGTCTCAATTTCTTTTGAGAGGATTTGTTAACAAAAACTGTCAAAACATGGAAGAAAACTGATGAGGATGTGGCCGATATATGGTCAGTAGGAACTAGAAAGTGCAGAATCAACGAGTTCTTCTCACTGATGTCAATAGGGCTAAGTACATTTTCCAGCTACAGAAATACGGAGTACTTAATTTGTAGTACCATTAAATAATTCTAACAGCAACTCATAAACAACACCAATATGTCCAAAATTCAGTACCACCATATGGTTTTTCATCTGACAGTGTCATAGTGAGCTGAACCTGATCTCCGCTGGTCAGGTCCCAGCTTGTTTCAGCTTATTCTCTCTTACAGAATACTATTGAATCATCAAAAATCATCCCAAACCTGACCAGCCGGACGAGCCGGGCACATCTCCAGACCAGTTTATTCAGCAGATGAACCTTGATTAGCTCATGCACTTCAACAAACCAGACCTGCTCATGCACTTCAGCAGTTTATCAGAGCCTGAGGTTCAAGTCGATCTTACTCTGTTCAGACGCTTGCTCATGCTCTGTGTGCTGTGCTCTCAGCCTGAAGCTCCCAGGCCACGCCGAATTGGGCGCTTCCTCGCAGGCGATCGTGCCCCAGGCCGCGGCCACGCCGCTGTCCTCGAGGAACCTCGCCGCCGTTCTGATCGGCGCCGCCTGCTGGCTCGCCGCCGCCTTGTGGATCGCCGACGAGGCCGGGTTGACCCGGAGCGAGTGCATGAGCGCGGCGTGCGCGTGCAGCGGCAGGCCCACGATCATCCGCTGCGCGTGGTAGGACCGCTTGGCGGCGCTGCGCTCCCGCTTGTGCGCGTTCTGGTGCCCGCCCAGCGCCTGCGAGCTGAAGAACTTGCGCAGGCAGAAGTTGCAGGAGAACACCTTGTGCGGGGCGGCGGCGGACGGCTTGTTGGCGCCGGGCTCGGACCCGGACCCGGACCCGTACTCGGCGGAGCAGCTCGCGTCCGAGGGCTGCCGCCGCGGCGTCCGGCGAGGGCGATTCGCTCGCGCCCAGCGTGAGGTTCAGCCACGTCGCGCCGTCGTCCCTGGTAAGCTGCTGCTCTGGGCTCTCCTTGTTCACTGACGACGCCTCGTCTCCTTGCTCCATCTCTCTCGCTTTGCTCTAGTTCTGCTCTCTGCAAGGTTGAAGCTTGTTCTTGCTTTAGGTTGCAGCCCCTGGATGGTGCATCAGAAGCAGTTTGCAGTTTGCTGCTTTATAAAGGAGGATGAGGTAGGAGGAACATGGAATTTTTTTTGGAGGGTAATAATTGAGGTCTTGTGGAGGGCCTTTGTGAGGAATCTGGAGGTAAAGAACTTTGTCTGGAGTTAGTGGATATCTATCAAGTTGCTTATCTATCTCCTCTTTCTTCCCTGTCTGGCTCTGTGCTCTGGCCCATGCATACATATACATATATATAAATCTTTACTACTCCACTTGCCATGGCCCATGGCGATTTGATTTCCTGGTTCACCCCCATCTCACTTGTTGATGTGTGCACCCCTGTTCTTTTTTCCAAAAGAAAAGAGAGTGACAGTACAATTCATGGCAAAGTTTCTCCCATTCATACAGGTGCCATTTGGCTACTACTCTGCAGAGGATGTTATGTTATGCATGAAAGCGATTTGCCATTTCACAAAGTCATGAATCTTGTTGGGATTATCAGGAATGCCGACAATTTCGGACTCTAGGGTGACTCTTAGGTTAGGCCAAAACAGGCAATCCTGCAACTGGTATCTTGTCTTGTCGACCTTGTGCACTACTGTTGGTTGGACAATTGTGTGCTGTACACTGCTGACACAGTTCAACACAACCTTTTTTGTACTAAAAGCACGCTGGTTAGGTCAGAACTCACAATAATTCAGATCTACAGGCGACAACAGCAAGACTAGTACTGATCATTATTCAACGATGGTGTTCTATTCTATAAAACACAAATGCTTTCCGGGATCTCCCCTATCAGTATTACAGCCTTGTGATCTGAAAAAAAGTGATGAGAGAACTAACAACTAAAGCTGCAAAGGTGAGGCCAATAGTATATTGTTTTATGCCCGGTGCTATCCCTTTGGGATCCAATAATTGAGTTATTATATACTGTAGATGCATCATGGCCACATGCTGTTCTTTCTCCTAACTCTCACCAGGCATCAATTTTCTCTCTCTTTTTGCTTTAGTGGGAGACTGCTGCTGTCACAAGTGCACTGGAAGCTGACCACCTGTACTTTTTAGGTAGTCTTTCATGGTGAGAATGAGATGAGACGGAAGCCGAGTTCTTGCCATCTTGCTCTCCTTTGTTTGTGCAAGTGTGCCGGCGATGACGTCGGAATCCGGATGCTTTGGGTTGGGGATGGATAGGGCTTGCATTTGATACTGAGTCAACTTGATCAAGATAGAAAAGGAGAGGCACCTAGGGTTCCTCTTCCTCCCAGGCTCCCACATACTTAACCATATCTGCAGGGGGCAGGACCAACATATGTCCTTTTCGGTCAGATATGCAGATCTAGGTGCATTTTTTCAAGCACAATTTCGCAGGGACCCATTGGTATCTTGTTCCTTTGTTTGTCCACTCTGGTATGCTTCTTTATTTCATTATTACTTGGCTGAGCTGAAGGTCCTTGTCTATCACTCACTGCCTTTTTTTTCTATGGCCTGAACAGGAAACACATCGCTTGTTTGCTAACCCTGTTGGCCTGTTCCCTGTTGCAAGTGCTGCGCTGATGTCAGTTCAGGTACCAAGTTGCCCTCCATCCTGTAACTTGCAGTATGATCTTAACTCCAGATGTTCTGTCCATTTGGCTTATCGTCTAGGACACTACAACCTGAAAGTGATAGTGATTGCTAATTGGCGAAAAAAGCCGATTTGTTCTGATATTCCTGTCTTCAGAGGGAGGGCAACTGCCAAAGTTTTCCAAACCGATTAGACAGTATGCTGGATGCCAGTTCATGTGATAAATGAGCACAAGTATTCCTCCTGAGAGGGAAAACGATGAAGATTAGTCAAATCTCCTGTTCCAAAAGCCAGACAAAGTTCCTTTTCTACTAGGAGTTTCTTCCACGGTTACTCTTTTCTGCCATTTCATGTACTGGATTACTGACTCATCAGGCATTGCACCGTTGGTTGCAGATGCATGTGGTCTGTAAAAGTCTCCTCTCTCGGTGTCATGTTCGGCCACATCAGCTCTAGGTGGATGCATCCTGAAGGAGGCCATACATGTCTAGATCCAGTCTAGAAAGCAGAAAAAAAATGTGAGAAAGAGATGTCTACTGGTGACGTGGTGCATGGTTGGTGCTGCCGAAGTACAGAGAGTGGTTGACATGGGTGCAAGAAAATCTGGACTTGATCAGGCCTACCTCCATGATCCTGTGTCCGTATTAGCCGCCTTTCTGGTACGACACGACATTGACCTCAAGGTAAGATTTGTTGAGAAGATATACAGAAGCTTCTCAAGACGTTGGGCAGTAATTTTCAGCAGTAGTTAGACCTGTTAAAGGTAACTGAAACCGACTCTTGTCTGTGACAAGTGCCACAAGATAGTTTATGCTCATGCTTTTCGTATGCTGGCTATAATCCGAACACGGGAGGATACTTGTCGTATGCAGATTGCTTACCTGATCTCAGATACGGAGATTACTTTTTCATAGGAAGATCGCACGATCTGATTACTTCAGAGAAAATGTTATTTTATTTCTCTATTTTTCCCCATGGGGCTAGTTATTAGTAGTTCTTTTTACCGTTTGTTGTGTTTTCAAATTCCGCCATCGGGCTACTACACTATTTTTTTTTACACTTGTATTACAAGTTGTTCGGCTGATAAGCCAGCTGATGCTGTTTTGTTACGAGAGAAAAACACTGTACCATGGCTGAGAAGTTTCTCTGAGAAAGAGTCTTTCATAAGCAGCTGAGTATACTGAATTTATTTTCAGGTGACATTAGTATGCACACCTAAGATCTGCAACCTAATACCAAAAGTTATGTTCTCTTCATCTCTTGCTCTCACTCCAGGCTTTCTTTTCATCTGAAAAGGACGGCAAGAGCTTTGGTGTGAAGTTTTCATTAGAAGAGAGAACAAAGACAGAAGGTACAGCTGCAAAGAAAAAACAGAGGCAACTGGAGCTGGGGCAACTTCTCCAACTAGTTTTTCTTTTCTTTTTGACGTTGACAAGGTGGTGGATAGTGGATGCTCACTATATCCATATGCTTCAGATTGTTTGCTTCGTTTCAGCAATGAAAGAACAGACCCATGTTAGGTACCAAGGGTCCTTGGTGAATTCTGTTTCGTATATGCTATTGCAAGCAGAACATGATACTGCTTCTAGCAATTTCATCTGGAACCGGCAATCTAGGGTTTTTATATTGCTTACAGGTTACATGACAAAATAGGAAACTTTCCAAAAAAAAAGACAAAATAGAAAACTAATAAGATACCTCAATCAGAATTCAGAAGGATAATTCAAATATGCCTAATCTTTCACGTTACATTCTTGTATGTTAAATATAAGATCGTCTATGCATCAGACAGCTAATATTAATTTTCTGATTGTCAGAAGTAAGAAGGGTAATGTTAACCATCAAATGGATCTCTGAATCAGAAAGCTAATTTGAACCATCAGAAACCAGAGGCATTTCTAAATGATTCAATCAGAGGGCACTGCTGGTTTGAGATTTGAAATCAGTTTCAGTGGGCATACATCATCACTAATTGCAACTGGCATTTTTCAGTCTGTTTGTTCTATGAAACCGCTGCATAAATTTTTATGTATTTTGAAAATACGGCAAGAGATTTGCCGTGTTATATTATTATTAGAAGAGAGAACAATAGGTACAGCCCAAAATGAAAAAAAAAAACAGGCCCAGAAAACCAAGACTAAAGAACAGCCAGCAGCCAAATAATACAGCAGCTGAAACAACCTGCATACGGCAACAGCCAAAGTGCTAACAGAGGAACCGAAGCAACAGGGAAACAAGACTCAACTAAGATCACCCGCAACACATTGCAGACGAAGAAGAAACATCCTGCCTTGAACCATGTCACCGGCTACAATTCATTGTTGATGTCGCGACTATTAAAGGCCAGTTGATATTGATCAACATCTGCTTTGCTCAAGAAAGCAAATTGTCTTGGTTGCAGTTCACCTGTTGGAATGTTCTTCTATTGCTTTCTTTCCAGATATTACACCAAAAATATATCATGAAACCATCAAATTCCCTCGTCTCGCCCTTTTGCATCCTCATTCAGTTTCACTTCATGAACAAATGCATAGTGGAGATGGAATATGCTATAACATTGATAATGCACATCTAGCTGCAAGTATTCTTCAGAAACCTGCATTCGGCTATTCATGTTGAAGCAGATAACACACTCTTGACAAACTCCCTGGGCCGACAGATTGCTGCCAATGGCTTGGCCATCGGCATTGACAGCCCGACACCTTCGGTCATGTCAACAGCACCACATTGATCTACATCCCAGTCGAAGCATTGCAGGAGCGCTGCCAGTGTCAAGCCCATGAGACGAATTGCCATCCCTCCCCAGGGCAGCGCCTCCGTCCAAGCCCGAACGGCAGCAAGGGGCGGTGACCGTCACCATGGCAGTGTCCAAGAACCGCTCCGGCCTGAACTCTGGCGCCTCCCACAATTTGGGATCCCGATGGATCACCCAAGCGTTCACGAGGATCATGGTGCCGCGCCGGACAGCGAAATTTTTGTATTTTGGTCTCTTTTGAAAATAATTTTAGAAAAATACTTACGCTAAAATATTTTCTGAAAATAGACCATTTTTAAGCGCCTTAGCACATGACGCCTAGATATGAGGTTCGGCGTCGTGTCACTCAACGCCGAGGTATTGCTGCCACGCCACGGACGAATCGGGGTCGCCGCCGACACGGTGGCGCGCAGGTCCGAGATGTCGGCGCCGTCGTCACCGACGCCAGTGCCCCAACCTCGCGGGCCGGATCGCGCCATTGAGCCGAGCTAATAGACCCACCGGAGCGCCCAACAAAGCACGGTGGTTCGTAATCTCGTTGGGTCACTTAACGCCGAGCCTCCAGCACCTCGGCGTGGCATGGACTCAACGCCGAGGTCTGGTCCCTTTAGGCCGAGGCCCCTTCTTTTTCTTCCTCCTCTCCTCCATTCCCCCACGCAGTACATTGCAGGTACTGAAAGGGCTACAGCATCTTGCTAAAGATCCTTTGAAAGGGCTACAAGTCTATTAGAAAACTCATCGAAAACCTAGATTCACATTGTTGTATCCGTGATACGCAATGAATTAATATCGAGTGATGTAATCGCATTTAGAATAAGTGACAAAACATGTGTGTAGCCTTTTTAGATGAAATGACCAAATCATGGTTGTAGGTTTTTCAGATGAAACATCTAGCCTTCTGATTCAATAAATGAGTACACACACATGTTTTTGTCAAGTAGCATTCATGGTGAACCTGCCTTCATCTCTATATATAGTGCTCCATGTCTTGCTCCACATCCACACAACTTGTTTTCTCGGTTTAGTTTTAGCAAATGTCGGCGGAGGTTCCTCGAGTGGAAAGGGTTTCACGGAGGGAGAGGAAAGGGGGTGAGGAAGGGACCTCCGATTGTGTGGGAGGGTTCTTCGGGTCCTAATTCTTTTGAAGAACCAATAGAGGAATTTCCTTTGGAGAGGAAGAGTGACTTCACCGTGAGAGACCTCTTAGATCATCGAGAAGCGCATTGAAGATTGGCCAAAATGCGTACGGTTTTGGATTGTGTTGTGCGGATATGTACAACGACCGTGACGGTGGAGGCCGTGCTTTCTTGATGCCCGCGAGGATTTGTATTGCCTTTGAACTCTCTCCTTTTTAGATTTGCATTTGATTTCTAGTAGTACTTATTGGTAGATGGGTTTTCGAGGATTCAAGCTTGTCCGAGATAACTGTGGCTTCACTAGATGGGTGGACCTCCTCCTATCTATCCTCATCAATAGTACATCACATATCTATAGGGACGCATCTTTGACCTAGAGTATGGCCCCGAAGTGGTAATCAGGACAAGTCAGACGACATTCAACAGCAATGATGCAGTAGAAGGCACTATGCAATAATCCATACATGCGAGTGCATTACTATAAGAAGGACGGACCTTCCACCGCCACCGCCACTCACCACCGCCTCAAGTCAACTGGAGGATGCTATGGAGAAGGCGCAACTCAGTTCAATATGTGGGAGCATTATTAGGACCAACCTTTGTTAGTCAATCCGAATGTGGAATGCTTGTATGAGTTGTTCTTTTCAATCTCGTAAGGCATGCTAGGTTTAGTTTGCAACATGTCATTGTTTAGTTTTCATGTGAGTGTGTACCCTTTGTAATGTCTCAGATCACTTGTTTCTTTCAATCCCTAAGGCATGCTAGGTTTAGTTTCACGACATGCCATTGTTAGGTTTGTTGTGAGTGTAATTGTTGTGCATTCGCTATTTCATAAATTGCGTTTACCTACCTCTAAGTTTCATGTACTTATGGTTGATTCCCAAACCGAAAAAAGATTTGAGTCTCTCTAAAAATAGGGATTGAAATCGAATCCAACATTCGGTTTTTCCTGCAGGAACAAACATACAAACATAAATATAGCATGTCTACTCTTAGTATAACTTCGTGTTAGTCGAAGATGAATCGTTGAGAAAGATTTTTTCATTTGAATCATGCAAATAGGGATTGCAACATATACCAAAATGGCTTTGAGGCTTCGGCGTTGAGTTTCCAGCCCACGCCGACCCTAGGGTTTGCTCGGCCGCTTATGGTAGTTCTGAGGAAGGCTCGGCGTCGAGTCGGCCTCCACGCCAACCCTAGGGTTTGCTTGCGTCCGTATAGAGTTTGGGCCGAACCTCTAAAACGCTGTCATCCCACCGAGGTTAATGGTTTTCGGCGTCAATTTACCAACGCAGAAAGCCAGGCACCTCGCGCTCGATGCAAGGGTTTCTAGTATGTACCAGGTCGGGCAATAATGACTAAACACCGAAGCTTGGGCACCTCGGTAACTCGATGCAAGGGTTTCAGGTATGTACCGTGGGGTCATGAAATGACTAAACGCCGAGCTCTGGGTTCACCAAAAATATATCATCTCTTCTTTGATGCTTCACTATTGCCCACTACTCTAATCAACGGACATATGACCTTGTGCCAACAATCGGGACCGGAGCTCAAGTAGCTCCCCCGACTCTCCTAAGCCGCTTCGCCCCT